>CM067219.1:72247151-72607420 GCA_034190945.1 Octodonta nipae
AATGTTACAGTCGATGGAACATGAACATTTCTTTTGCGTAGGTAATAAGAAAATCGATTAGGCCCTGTAGATAAATTTTATGCCACATTTATTCAAAATGGATAAGACCGTTGCTTTATTAATTGACGATAAAAATATTCTAAGTATGATTTGGTTGGTGATTTTGACTTGTCTGATTTTTATAAATTTATATTTTTACCAAAATTTTGGACATGTTTGAAAAATTGGAACTGTTAGAAAATACCTTCAGTGTTATTTCAAAAATAATTTTACATCAAAGTGATAAATAAAAACGTCTAGTTTACCATGAAAAAAAACCATTGTAATGTAATTGCAGTTAGTTGCCAACCCAAACGCAAAACGTTTACTAAAAATTTGTATGATTGATGATAATAAAGACAAATGTTTTCCATATAAAGGAGTATTGCTGTCCTGAGAGGCGATCCAGTATTAATATAAAATCTTGGAAATGTATTTCACTTTTTTCTCATTTAATTAATGACGATGGAGAAAAACTACAAGAGTATGTGGAGGCACAAACAGTAAATTTAACACTATCCGAAAATTGAAGATTCCATTTGGCCCGGACCGAACATTATACTACAATCTCAGGTCACACAAAGGTGATATACTCTCATTTAATGATGTTTCTCGCTGTGTTCATCATAAATATTGTATTTAGTCTAAAATCTATAATGTTAAATGTTAGGATCTTAATTAAGTTTTCTGTTTCGTTTGAGCTACTATCTTTGAAACTGTTATACCATGCATGAACTTTAAAAATAATTGTAAGAACCAATCCGCCAGAAATGAAAATAGCAATATAAATTAAAGCATTAATTACAAAATCAATAGTATTATTTACACCATCCCATATTTGTTGGGCAAATCTACTATAAAATCTGACAATAATGTGCCTAAATTTGGTTTAGATCGACAAACATACACATCTCGTGAATCTACTACCATTTCTTCTATAGCTAGATGTGCAATGTATTTGGAGGTGCGTCGGTATCACATTTACGACACTCTGCATTTACAATATCCCTTTTGGGATCCGGCCAACCGCGACACAATTCTCTCAAATTTACAAACATTGGGTAGTTTCGTGCAGGCGTTTTTCGGTTCAAAATCTTTATTCGCACAACTACACTGTGTTATTACATGCAGATATTTCACCTGTACAAGTCACGAAGACTCGCCAACAACCCGCAACTTTTTGTGCTTGCTTTACCAAATTTTGCAACAAAATAGCTACTCCCAAACCCAAAGTAATAGTAATAAAAGTTTTCTTTATAGTTATTGTTTTTTTAACATTTTTTCGGTAGATTTTCCAAATTATCTATAAGTTTTCTAAATGTTTTATCTTTGCGATACAATTCATCTAATCCTCCATATTTTGTTTCCAAATTTATGTCTTTTCATAAACATTTTTACGTAACTTTCTGCGAACGAAATTTCGGTCTTCTTTGAAAAGTTTATGTAATTTTCGATCAGGAAAAGTCATTTCCATACATCGTGTAAAAGATTTTTTTATATTGGTATTATTAAAGTGCTTGTTTATAATGTCTTGCGAAGTGTGTTTATAAACATCAAACAGTTCATCTAAATTCCCATACGAATTTGGAGAATACATCTTCCAATGGTTTATTCATACTAGTTACCACGGGTTTGAATAAATTTCTATCGGCCATCGGTATAAAATCGACATCATCTAAAATGTCGGATATTAAAGTTGAAATACCAACTAATTCAGTTTTATTCACCGAAACCAAACCAGAATCGATGTGCTGGTCGTTTATTTCTTTTAAGAAACCAAATCATTACGTATCTCATGTAACTGATTAACTTTTTCTTAACCAATATTTTAGAATTGGCAACATCTTTTGCGATCCTTTGAATTTTATTCAAATTGTGTGCTAAACTTTGCATATTTATTCTACATAATAAAAAAGTGCAGGTAAATTATCGATATTATTTGAAATTTTCCAATAACGTTCATATATCCAAGTAACACCATTCGGTCTTATAATATATAACATATCGTAACAAATTATCATTGTAATCAAAACAATTAAAAAAATAAAAAACCACATTTTACTTATTTTCAAAAAATTCTTTCATTAGATCGTAATTTAAAATTGATCAAAACATGTTTTTAATCTATTTAAATATTGATAATAATCTATTTTTAAGCCATTTTTTTTAACAAAATTGGGATCTTCTGCTTTTTCACAAGCTTTTTTACACCCATTGTCAATATAAACAAATTCTACTCGTTCACCAACCTGTGGCGCCGATGAGGGATCTCTTTCCATCATTTTCCGTGTAACCTCGGATGTTCTTGGGGATTTTATAACCAGATCTTAGCAATTTTGTAATAATTAAATCTTCAATGCAAATATTTCCTTTCAATAAATTTTCTATTTGCTTATGTAAATATGAATTGGCGTAGTTGTTTCCAAATACCATCAAATTGTATATAAAATCATTCTGCGTTCGCCGAATAAAATTGCAACTATACCGGAGAATTGCTGCAAACCTTTATGTCCATTTTGGATTTTGAATTGCAATGCTATACGACAGTCCACAGTAACGCATTTACTACATAACAACATTGGATACATGACCTTTTCGAATTCTAAAGATATTGGATGAACGAACAATTCATTGTTATTTTCGTGGCAATTTCCTTACCAATGATAATTGCTCGGTCTATGGCTTCTGTTTTTCTATCATCTTGTATTAAAGTTGATTCTACATTACTGACCATTACCGAATCCGTATCACCGTAAATTATTTTAGCATTGTAATTGTCTCTATTATAAAACACCTCATTTCATCCAACATTAGCCTTCCAAAACTCGTAACGGAACTGGATATTTTTACACAATACAAATTGCTGGTAGCATCTCCTGTGAATTCATAAATGGAATTTGCAGAAATTTTTAACGCTAATTGTTACCGTATAAAATTTTTCATTTAAATTCATCCTGTTCTAATGCCATTTTTTGTTTTGCATCGTTTCTGGCGTTGATCAAATTTTTAAAAATTTCTGTAGTATTCCAGGTCTGACGTGAGATTTTACAAACATTGCCGATATCGGAGACACGTATACGTTATCTTCGCCAATGTCTAAAATTTCGAAGAAGTTAAACGCGTAGAAAAACACAAATTATATCTTCTAATAATGCTTGGATACAATGAACTAAAATCTAAAACGATTGTAGGATATTTATCGTGTAATCCAATGTCGGGATTTAAAACAGTGGCCCCTTTAAAATTTACTTTTCCCTTTTTATTACATTTTTTTTGTGTTTTATTATTTCAAAATCTTGATTGGTAACCTCGTCGTCTTCATCATCTAAGCTATCTTCAGTCAATTCTTCATCACTCGATTTTTTTTATTAATTCTCAAAAATGGAATGATAAAATCCGTGTTGCATTTTACATATCGATAAATCATTCATTTTACTTTGATTTGTTGTCCACGATTTAACAAATAAGACATACTTACTCCATATATTATACTTAATTCGATATAATTTATTAAAGACATTAATTTGTTTGCGAGTAAAATAACCAAATCAACATCTTTCATACAGTATTGTGCTAGGCGCGTCCGATCTTCGATATTGCCTTCAAATAATTAGTGATTTCTGTATAGTTAACATCGTCCTTTGATTCTTTCAAAAAATGCAAACATACATTATTTAAACTGTATGAATTAAATTATATTCGTTTCGCACTACATCGATCATATCGAAACACAATCTACCCGGTATGTTGGTAAAGTTTGATTGTCGAAAAATAGTTTTGGTGCGGCGATTTTTTCAAATGTTTTAGACTCGATTTCCAACAATCGTCCGAATTCAAAAAATTTCGACCGGCATTTTAAATGTTTACCACGCTGTAATAAATATGGAATGTCAAAATTGTTGATATTATACCCCGTCATGATATCTGCATCAAAGTCTGTTAAAATTTCTTGAAATGTCTCCAACATTTGTCGTTCGGCATTATTTCGATCACATTCGTTTTCATAAAAGAATTGTTTAACATGAACATTATTCATTGAAGAACAACTACCTAATGTCAACATGTATTTATTTAAAACAGATATGCAACATTCATCGTTTGTATACCCACATTTAATCCCTATTTGAATAACGGGATCAATACATTGGCACATTCGATATCAAAACAAAAAATACGAAATAAAGCAATATCATTTTTCTCGGTTTCATGTTCAATGACGCTTTCCAATTTAATATTTTAATATTTAGTTCACATTTAGATATTTTATCAATACTCAATGAAAATGTTCTTTTTCTGATTTTTAACCAACAACTCCCCTTTAGTTGTGTGGCTGTTGTAAACATTAATACGGGTTCAATATCGGCATCGAACGCCTGAATTTCACTTTTGGTATATTGTGTTAACAATCAATTAACCGGCCTGCGGTTTCGCGTATTCGACTGTGATCATTAACAACAACGTTGTATATCCAATCCTTTAAATCAACATTTGAATTAAACATTAAACATTGATATTTTTGACACCGAACACATAGATCCGTATGATAATTTTGATACGTTTTTTACATTCGCGTCTTGTTTTATAATCGTATAAATATTTTTAGGCATTTCATATTGAAATGGGAATCTAATAAGAAATGAAAAGTCAAAATCATTTACTAAACAACATATAGATTTATTTGATTTGGTAACAACAAAAAGACGAATTAAATTTGTGTTGGCTTCAATAACATAACGAATATCTATGTCTATTAAACGAAACTCAATATCTTGTAGAAAATTTAATGCCATTTTAAAATTGAACACTAACTAGTTTAATAGTTTGTTTATATATAACTTAAACATCATCCCTCCCCTGTTGATGTAATGCAAGACTATTTCTGTATCGACAAAGTAAACTTCTTAAGTTGAGCGATGTAACAGACTTAACATCTTCATTATCAGTTTGATAAGTTTCTGATAATAATTGTAAATGATAATTTATAAAAGTTTCTGTAAGGTTCCACCAATCATCATTTAAAGTCGGTATCGGGCACAAATAATACTGTGAATTACTTTTCCTTTGCCAAAAATATTATAAAATGCTATCGAACCCGTAAAAATACAATTTACATTCTGCTGTACATTTCATATTGCAATATACTTCGTGGGTTCAATTGAAAATTATAACAACTGATATTTACTTTCACTTTTCTAGAACTTTATTTACATTCAAACATCTGATTGAAATACAATAACAAGCCCATATAAGCTAGTCGACGCGGTATCACTGCCTGGCGATCGTGGCGTTCTTCTTTTATATCACCAGCGTAGAATTCTCCAGTAGAAATCAACATCGTTCCTTCCGCTGCCGAGCCTTTTCGAGAATCGTATTTTTTATCTTGAAGCGTTTGTTGTCGTGCTGAAATGACACAGGGTCGGCTTTGGGTAAATTTCGTAACACTGCCCCCCCTTTAATTCTGATCGTCCCGATCAGAAACATCCCCTCCATGGTAGGGAGCGAGTCGATCTAAGTGAACCACCTTCAATTTAGCCTTGGGGTTTCGACGGATCCGGTAGACGACATCATTCAGCCTCTTGACTACTTCGTATGGACCATCCCAGGCGGGTGTAAGCTTTGGGGATTTACCCTTGCTCCGTTGGGGGTTGTACAGCCAGACTTTGTCCCTCTCCTGGAACCCGGCTGAATTGGCCTTGAGGTCGTATCGCGTCTTCATCCGGTCACTGGTGGCCAACATCTGCGTTCGGGCTAAGTCGTGTATTGCCAGCATGTTATGTCGGAGCTGGTCGGCATAATCGTCGATGTCTTGGGGAGGTTCTTCGGGGGAGCCAAATGCCAAGTCGCATGGTAATCGCAGCTCCTTTCCGAATAAGACCCTGGCTGGGGTCAGGCCTGTACTATTATGTACAGCAGAGCGATATGACAACAGGAATAGGGGAATATGCTCATCCCAATCACGCTGGTTATTGCTGACGACCTTGGATAGGTGTTGTTCCAAGGTCCGGTTGAATCTTTCCACCATTCCGTCTGACTGTGGGTGTAATGGTGTTGTTGTCGTTTTCCTGATCCCCAACATCGTGCAGACCTTTTGGAATACATTCGATTCGAAGTTACGCCCCTGGTCTGAATGTAATTCCATCGGGACGCCAAACCTGCTGAATAGTTGTTCTACTAGCACCGTCGCTACCGTGGTTGCCTCTTGGTTGGGTATCGCATATGCCTCAGGCCATTTGCTGAAGTAATCCATTGCGACCAGAATGTATTTGTTCCCCCTCTCAGACTCGGGAAACGGACCGGCGACATCGATGGCAATTCTCTCAAATGGGACGCCCACATTGTACTGCTGCATTCTGCCCTTGGTCCGGGTCTTCGGGCCTTACTGGCGGCACATGTGGCACATTTGCGACACCAAGCTCTGACGTCTTCGAAGTAATTCACCCAGTAGTACCGCTGGCGAACTTTGTCTAGGGTTTTATTCATGCCCAGGTGGCCTCCGGTAATTCCATCATGTACTTCGGTCAGGATGGCTGGTACCTTTTTCTTCGGAACTACCAGTTGGGACTTGGTTTCTCGTCCATCAGCGCTTTCCCAAACTCGCTTGAGCATTCCATTGTCTACTCTTAGAGAGTCCCACTGAGCCCATAACGATTTCAGCACGCTGGAGTATCTAGCTACCTCGTCCCATCGTGGCCTGGGTGCCCCTCTCATTTTGAGTGACAAGATTGGTTCGATGTCTGGATCAGCCAGTTGGTCCTGGATGCACTGTTCCGTTGTCCAGTCTTCATTGGCCTGCACTCGGATCTGCCTGATGGAGATACCCTCTCGCTGTTCCGTCTTCAGACAATGCTTGCATTCCGCTCTACAGGGTCTTCTGGATAGGGCATCGGCATTATTGTGCAACCGGCCGGCACGGTGTTCCACCTTGAAGTCGTATTGCTGTAATTTCTCCATCCATCTGGCCAGTTGTCCTTCGGTGTCTTCATGTCCAGCAGCCATTTGAGTGCGGCATAATCTGTTCGGATTAAGAAATGGCGACCATACAGGTATTTGTGGAAATGGTCTACAGCCCTTATTATTGCAAGAAGTTCTTTTCTGGTGACGCAATAATTTCTTTCTGGCTTCGAGAATCCACGGCTGTAGTACTCGATCACCCTCTCTTCATCATCTTGCACCTGGGATAAGACGGCCCCCAAACCTGTGTTGCTGGCGTCTGTGTCTAAGATGAACTTGCCGGACTGTGTAGGAAAGGCTAGGATTGGGCTGGAACATAGTGCTGCCTTCAGTCGCCTGAATGATGTTTCGCAATCCTGATTCCAATGGAAGGTCTCTTTATCAGTGGTCTGCCGGTGTAGAGGGGCGGCGATGGTGGCAAATCCCTCAACAAAACGCCGGTAGTATGAACAGAGGCCCAAGAAGCTTCGGAGTTCATGTTTGTCTCTTGGAACTGGCAATCACGGATGGCTTCTATCTTGTCTTCGTTGGTGCGGATTCCTGACTCGGACACTACGTGGCCCAAAAACTCTACTTCTTTTTGAAACAAGGAACACTTCTTCGGATTGAGTCTCAGGTTGGCGTTATTAATTCTGGAGAATACTTCGCCCAGGTTCTTCAGATGGTCGACGAATGTCTGGCCCATGACTAGAATGTCGTCGAGGTATACTAAGCACGTCCTCCATGTTAGCCCGCTCAGTACATCCTCCATTAGTCTCTCAAATGTAGCGGGTGCATTACATAACCCAAAGGGCATGACCGTGAACTGAAACAGCCCTTTACTGGTGGAGAACGCTGTCTTTTCTCTGTCGTTTGCGTGTAGACCAACCTGCCAATATCCACTTTTTAGGTCTAGTGTGGAAAACCAACGGGAGCCTGCTAGTGTGGTCAAAGTGTCATCGATTCGGGGTAGTGGATAGCTGTCTTTCTTCGTGACATCATTCAGCTTTCTGTAATCCACGCAAAATCGGGTGGTTCCATCTTTCTTTTTAACTAGCACGACGGGAGCAGACCATGGACTGATGGATGGCTCAATAACTCCATTTGTAACATGGACTCGATGTTTTCCTCGACTGCCTGTTGTTGCCCCAATGGTAGTCGTCTAGGTGGTATTCTGATGGGTTGAGCCTTTCCGGTATCTATTCGATGCTGGATGATGTTGGTGCGACCGGTAGTTCCATTTTTACTGTTAAAAATTTGCCAGTGTTTTGTGATAAATTGTTTGGCTTTCTTCTGGTTCTCTGGTGTCAAGTGTGTCAACTGGTCAGCAAACTGTTGTAGGAACTTTATCGGGCCCTGTCTCATTCACCGACGTCTGGTACTCTTCTTCGCAATTGATGATGGTGTCTACTGGCTCGAAACAAGCTATCTCTTGACCATTGGTAATTCTGATGTCGTTGTTGGACAAATTCAGGACTCTGATTGGTATATCTCGTCCGGTTTTAACTATAGCCCGTCCACCAAGTAGTCATGACCTGAGTGTACTGGCTCCACCATTCCAACGCAGCTCCCAGGATTGCTGTCTAGCTGCCCATGAATAATCTGTTCCGTTCGACCGGGAATTCTAGCTGAAGACTTTGCCTCTGATGACTAGGCTGCCGCTATCTCGGCAAAATCCCCGGATGGATAACGTTTTGGGGGCTGGTGGAGGGACAGTCAGCATTCGCCCCCCTATGCTGACTGACTGACGGTCCCTGGATATGTGGCTGTTCTGTTGGTTACCCCTGGTCGGTGATCGTTCAGGTGGCCTCACTCGACAATTACGTTGGAAGTGCCCTGTCCGTCCGCAGCGGTAACATGCCCCTCTGGTGCCAGTTCTTTGTGGCCGGTCTAATAATTGTTCAGACCAGCCAACGCTTGAAATTGTGACTCTGACTCTTCCTGGTTGAAGGAAACTGCTCGGACCCTTGGCTTGGACATGTTCATGACGGCCTCTACTTCCAAAGCCCGAAGTAGAGCTTCACTACTTTTCTTGACGCCACTCAGTCTTAAATTTCTTTGTACTTCCACATCTCTGATGCCGTTTATGAAACTCTGTGTGGCCAACTGGTCTTTCGTTTCCTCTGGCAGGTCTGGGTAGGACAAGTGAACTAACCGTCTAATTTCCGCTTCGAATTCTTGGAGGCTTTCACCGGATTTTTGGGGTTTTCCACTCAGTGGACTTGGTATACCTGGCTCAAGGATTGATTGTCGTAACGTTTGTCTAGGATAGCGATGATCTTGTCGAAATTGCCTTGTTCATCGACTGGAATGCTCTGGAGGAGTTCTAGGGCCGGACCTCTTAAGGAAATTACCAGAGATGTGGATTTTTCATGATTATCCCATCCATTAGCTGTAGCCACGGCCTCAAATTGCCGTTTATACATGGGCCAAGATGAACTGCCGTCGAATGTGGTGGTTTCCTCGCTGTAAGTCCTGTTGCATTTTTTTAATTTCTGTTTCTAGTTTATTTTGGATGGCACAGATTTTATCTTGTACTTCAGTGTGTACTTTTTGCTTGATGGAACTGATTTGATCTTGAACTGTATCTTGAATTGAACTGATTTCAAATTTTACCTGGCTTTGGATGGAATCAAGATCATCTACTTTTGTTTCAAGAGTATCCACGGTATTTTTTATGGTCTTAATGTCATCATTTATCTCTTTTATATCTGACTCAACTATTTGCATTCTTTCATTAACTGTTTCATTACTTGTCCTACTATTTGCATTAATTGTTCGAATTGCAGTTGTCTTTTCTGTTCAGTTTCGTGTCGATTTAATTCAATTTGATCTTGTTTTTCTACAAATTTCGAGAATAATCCTTCAATTAAATTGTGTTGTTCACTCTTCATCGTGGAAACTAGATTTTGTTGTTCACTTTTCATCGTGGAAACAAGATTTTGTTGTTTTTTTCATCGATATTAGTGACAAGATTTCCTAATTCAACTTTAAGTTTATCGTTTTCTGAATGTTATTTGTGGCATCTTCTAGTTTATTTTAGATTTTCTTGGGAATAATACCACATCAGAGTTCAAACTTGTGTATATTTTAAAACCAAACGTTTCAAAATCCTGTCGGATTTCGTTTTCAATGGATATAAATTTATAAGAAAAATCATTTATACAAAATGTTCTAACTGCAAACAATTACCCTCAAAAATTTATTAACAAAGAGTTAAATAAAATTGAGCACAAAACAACTGACAACCAACACCAGACTTCACCTAATAATACTGACAACCAGGAAAACCACATTATAACAACAACAATACCATATATACAGGGCCTGTCAGAGAGATTGAGAAGAGTAGGCAACAAATTTAACATCAAAACTACATTTAAAACAACAAATACGCTTAAATCTATTATAACAAAAACAAAACCAAAAAACGCTACGCAAAACTCAAAAATTGCATTTATAAGATTCCTTGTGAATGTAATAAGTTTTATATTGGAGAAACCTCTAGACCTCTTAATGTTCGAATAAATGAACATCAAAATTACATAAAGAAACGTCAGTTCGAAAAATCAAAAATTTGTGAACATGCTTGGGACCAAGGCCATAAAATACAATTTCAAAACACAACAATATTACACAAAGAAGAACACTGCACAAAACGAAAATTAAAAGAATCTGCCTTAATTCTGTTAAATGAAAACGACTGCATCGCTTCTACTTCCGTAGATTTCAGTCATGTCTGGTTGCCGATAATTAAAGATGAAATTAACAATGGGCATATCCTTTTGAACAACCCTATATCGGGATCGTTCATGAGGTTTTTCCTAGGTTTTCCCTTATGACTTTAATGGGATCACTGAATTATCAGAATTCTTTGATCGCATTTTTGGCAAATGCACTATCTTAAAAAGAAAGTCGTCCCTAGGAACGCCACAAATAAATTCTGAACACAATTTTTTCAAGTTCTTCCAACTTGAAAAAAAAAATTTTTTTGATTATAATGATCTTTGGAATTTCTTGTGCACCCTGTATATTTAAAATCAAAGAAATTTATCCATAGTAACGTAAACATATTTGTCAAAATAATTGTCATATATTTCAATTTTACTTTATAAATTTATATCCATTGAAAACGAAATCCGACAGGATTTTGAAACGTTTGGTTTTAAAATATACACAAGTTTGAACTCTGATGTGGTATTTAAGTTTATCATCAAAAGATTTCACTAACCTTTGTTGAATTTCTTCTTGATGTTGTTTCTCCTTCTTGTCACGTTTTTCTAGAATCTGTGCTATTTTTTCGTCTAGTCCCTCCGTAACCTGTTTTTTCTGGTAGTTTCGTCGGTTTTTTCCATACTTCGAGTTTCCATAAATCAAATTACGCTTTTCACTGTACTTAATCCTTCACTTCTAACACCAAATTGCAATATACTTCGTGGGTTCAATTGAAAATTATAACAACTGATATTTACTTTCACTTTTCTAGAACTTTATTTACATTCAAACATCTGATTCAAATACAATAACAAGCCCATATAAGCTAGTCGACGCGGTATCACTGCCTGGCGATCGTGGCGTTCTTCTTTTATATCACCAGCGTAGAATTCTCCAGTAGAAATCAACATCGTTCCTTCCGCTGCAGAGCCTTTTCGAGAATCGTATTTTTTTATCTTGAAGCGTTTGTTGTCGTGCTGAAATGACACGGGGTCGGCTTTGGGTAAATTTCGTAACAATATTTTTTGGACGTCTTTTATGCGATGACCAAGAGATTTCCTTTTCATCCAGGCAATTATAAAACAATTTGTACATTAAATATTGAACAGACGCTCTAAATTGTATGGGATTTGTTGTAAAGAGTAGGGGTCTTAACATTTTCCAACTATTGGATTTTTCCATATTAATTAGGATATCTAATGCACAATGTTTTTTTGGCCAAAAATTTTGTTCTGGGCCAATTTCAGACTTTAAAACATTAGAGGAAATAATTTTTTTTTGAAATAGTGAAAGTTCGCTCATCCATACCGCTTTAAAGTTATATATTATATAATATTTATTAAAATCAACAGGAGTTGAATTCAATGTGCAGTAATTTGAATTTATTTCAAATGAGGTAACGTGAAAAATTGTTTTCATTCGGTCGCTCAAAAATTTGAATAACGGTTTCCCTGAAACGGATGTGTACTATATTTGGTTTTCACAAATGTGTGAAGAAACAATGGCGTGGATTGTGAACCTTCTCCAGTCGCTTGCATGATATAACATATTTCATTATCACGTGTATGTAATTCATGATTTACATAAGGACAATTTGACATTGTTAAAATATTATGTTAGTTTTCGTTTCTTATTAAATGCGAGTGCTGCATCCATTAATTTATTGTCAGCAAAGACGAACCGGGTGATTACCAACCTAAAAAATCTCAAAACACAAATTTTATTATTACATATATAATTTACTTTTTTCTTTTACTACATTTTATTATTGTACCAGATGTCGTTTTATATTCATTGAAAGATTCTAAAAGAGCGTGTATGTCGTCAATCGTTGTATATATGGAATCATTAAATTTGTGCATTCTGAAAGATGAATTAATGATACTTTCATATAAATTTAAAACGTGCCTGCTATCTCTGGGATAGCATAAGCCTTCCAAATTATTAACGTTATAATTAGCTCTAACATTTAATGCCAAAGATATTGAATTGGCTACGTAAGCAATCTTTTGCATTTCATCGAATCGCATCGGAGTTATTGATAATGATCGTAAATTATCTGTAATAAAAAATGGAACACGTCCAACAATTCCTTTGGCGGGGGGTGCTCCACCATCGTTATTTTTCACGATGCACGGAAAATTTTGTTTCATTTGTAACAATTGTCCACTGGCACACCTCGAAATTAGAGAACAATTATTTCCTACAAGGTTTATAAAGTCCCCGGGTTTATTATTGGGTCCTTCGACAGTTGATAATGTACTAGATAAATCCGTATAAATAGTTGCCAAGCCCTTTTGTCCAAAGGGATTGACAAGTTTTATTCCGTTAAAATGTTTACTTTTAAAAATTCCAATAAATTCTATTCTTCTACATTTGCTTACACTATAATCATCGTTTATTTTATATAAATCAAATTTTTCTGTTTGTAAATGCCACAAAAAATTTTGTGCAAAGAGTCAGATTGTTTTTCCGAAATAATGTCTATTAATATTTCATCAGATATTTTTACATAAACGGTATATATATATAACAATTTGTAGTATTGTTATTTCTAGTTTTGAAAATGTTAACATTTTTAAATACGTAATTTCTTCATCCGAATAAATAGTTGCCAACAATATTGCTACTTGAATTGTTTTCCCATTTCTCATTAAGGTACACATATTTTGTGTAACACTGGGTAGCACAATGCTTACGTTTCCAATTGTTGGTTCTTCAAAAATTAAAGAATACGAAAGAACACCCAGCACATGTAAGTCAATTTGCTTATCTAATACGTAAGCATGTTCAACATTAAGACCATCGACATCTCCAAAAGTCATATTGAAATAATAAATATTTGAACTACTTTTCGTTTGACTCTAATCTGCATCAAATGTATTTCGTATCATATCGAAACGGTTAGATTCTCGACCTTCGAACGAGATGAAATATTGAGAAATATATTTCATCTCGTTCGAAGGCTTCTGGATCAACGTAAATCTGTAAATTTTTATGAATCATTTGTGATAAAATAGCAAATGATTTATTTGATAAAGAAGATTTATATGCACTTACAGCTACAGCTCTTTTTTGAAGCAACGTAAAATCAGTCTTACAGTTTACAAATTTTGCCAAAGAAGAGATATTTATAAACTCATTTCGATCTAACAATTGATATAAAAATTCATTTGTTTTTTCAACGAGGTTATTTTGTACTATTATATTCGATACAATCATACTGTAAAATTGTTCGAGTTCTATTCTTGAAAAATATATATCGTGGAGTTCGTATTGTAACAGACCACGAAATTTTCTAAAAGCTATACTGGGTGTTATATTAACACAAATAAAATTTCTATGATGAGTACTTGTATCAGAATCGATCCAAAATAGTACTTCGACAAATTTATATACTGTTTTAAGACTTTTGATAATGTTTATGATCTGTTCTTTTTTTTGCAATGATTGTAACGAAACGGCGTATCTTGTTATTATATTATTCATTACGATAATTACATCATCATTATTTTGTTTGAAGGCATCACATGTGTGTAAATAGAACATGCTATTCATAGCAATATGCTCTAAAATATTAATTCCTATTAAATCTTCATGTCCGTAGGACAATTTAACACCATGTGCAAAAAGCATATTTTTTCCCGCCGTTCCAATATTTCCTATGTGTTTACAACAAATGTAACCGAAACTATCGTTTGATATATTTCTAGCAGATATTGCATATACGTGTTTAACACGTAATTTTTGTGCTATCGTTTGTAACGCTTCTAAGTTGTGAAAATGTGAGTGACTAATCTGTAGAAATAAAGAACTACTTTGTTCTTTATTTTTATTCGATTTATAAACAATTCCATTTTTATGTTCTGCAGTACCCATTTCATTCTCAGGACTAAGTTCACTATCATTGGGAGACTTTTTTCTTTTTCGTCGCATTGCATAATTCTTTATTGCATTATTATTCAAAGCGAAGTCCTTTGAAGTATCGTTCTGATCATTGATGTTAATAATCAACATACGTTTATTATAATTTTTATTATATTCACTTTTTGAAGGTTCATAATTCAAGGTGTGTGATATTCCCCAGAATGTAAATTCTCGTAATATAAGTTGTCTGCAAGCATCCATAACACTGCTTTAGAATAAATTCAATTTTTCCCAACAAACTTGTATCGATTGAGCATAACACAAATATCTTTTGTTTTTATGACAATCCACAGCCCGGGAATAAAATTGAACGCACCTCATATAATCGATTTGCAATGAAATGCTTTCTATTATATGACTATGCCAATCATTATGTGTACAGCTTTGATAATATAATTTTAAAATTTGGGGGTCCGATATTTTTACAATTTTTCCATCTCGATTATTACACAATAAGCCAATACTGTTATCATCGTTTTTTCCCAGAAAAAACTTGTGGCCCCTATTAAAATCTTTATCATACATATAAAACGTCACTTCTTTGTTGGCTCCCATCTCATAACATATGGTATTATTGTTTACTTCTCGAAAAACAGAATAATATAAACAACCATTTGATATATATGTACCTTTTAGCAATTGGTGTTTTTTAATATCAATTTGAAATTTAGCCATTTCTAAAAGTTTTTTCAAAATATATTTTTCTAACAAACTACCAATCATAATTAAATGAATGTCACATAAATGTTTGGTGGGATTTGTAACACTTTGAATGCAGGCGGCATACGATACTTTACGCTTTAATAAATTATGTAAAATATCATTGGAGTTTAAAATTTCTTTTACGAGATTTATTGTTTGTTCACAAGTTAATGATTCATTTATAAATGTATTATGTATATTTTCTTTTTGGTATATTAACGAAGAGACTGTTTTAAATAAAATGGAAGATTTACATATAGTAATATTATATTTTCCGCTAGTATGTCGATACGGTGCTTCGTGATAAAGATAATCATAAATATCACACTGGGACATTACTGCTAAAATTAGAATGATTTTTTACGCTTCCTTTTGTATTTAAATATATTAATTCAGTGGGGGGGGGGGGGTAAGATTACAAATAAAAAGTAAAACCTACATTCTTTAATCGATATTGGATCCGCAAACAACGGTGCATTAAGTAGCTTTTGGCGTGCACTATAATTTGATAATTTTAAAATGGATTCGGATATTATAAGTGTCACGAAATCCTTATTTTTGATAGATTTTGATTATCGCAAAGACAGCAACACCATTTTTTGAAATTTATCAACGAAACCCTAGCAATACAGTATATGGTTTTAGATAAATTTGACTTACAAGGAATATTTTTAATAATTAATGACGAGTTTATAACGACATCAGAAGTTTGTGGTATATCTGAAAATTCAATAGGGTTACAAAAAAACTTAAGAACTTGGAAAGCATTTTGTTGTGTGCATTTCCAAATTACAATTTTACATTTAACTGCATTGGTGTTTTTTTAAACAGTATAAACACAGATTCTTATGAATTATTTTTAAATAATTTACCAAATTGTGGTCATGGAATATTATACGAATTAAATGTAAAAATAAAAGAAGATAATTGTCAGAGTGCATCTATTAATTGGAAACAAAGACAACCAATTGTACAATTTTTGCTAAATAATGCTGTAACGTTGAATAATTTATATGCCATCTCGAATTTAAATCGAAAACCCCAACAAGTGTTTATTTATAATTTATTTAAAAATAATATCCAAATGTACCATAAAGATAGTGATGGAAAAAAAAAAAATGTGGTTTACCGGCTATCCATGATAATTTATGTTTTGACAGTGAACGTCTAATTCACTCAATTTCTATTCCACCCTGGGAGAAGAGATATAATTATTGGTGTCAATGGACAACCGATGGATTTCCTTATCGAAACATTGAAGAATACGAAAACGCGTTACCAAATTCTCTTAGAAATCCCCTTCTGTATGTTTCAAGATGTATGGTTTTTGTGAACGGTGGTGAATGCTCTTCAAACGAAGTTTGGTTAACTCCTATAGACAGTATATCAGTATTAACAATTTCTTCATTACCATCATCGGAAAATTATGTATTTTTTTGGATGTATACCACGAGATTTTCTGAAAACCAATTTAACAACTGGGAAAATATTCTACGAAAACTTTACAAAAATGTATTCGTGACATACGAATATTTCGAAAAAGAAGAGGAAATGCTGAGGAGATTTATTTTTGATATGGTTCGATTATGTTTTATACCTTTTAGTGTAAAATTTCACGTATTTTTGGGATTGATATTTATTTAATTGTATTCTCCCCGATTTTAGGAAGATTAATGGATTTAAAACTTTTTGATGTTGTTTCTTGTTTGTCAATTGATTTATATGAAGGTGGATTGGCATTTAACGATCAATATATTACTTGCGATATAAACTCTCTTTTAAATTTATTGATTTCAAACGAAGAGAAAAATATTTCTAATATTATACAAACATTTGATTTTTGTTCAAGTGAACATAAAAAAGCCATAATCGATCAAATGACCAGTTTAAATACAAACCCCACAACCGACAAGGATGAACAACTATTATATAAAATCATTTTTAATGCAATCACACTAAAACGCCATTGGGTTTGTTTCAAAATAAATGAAATTGTTTTATTTTTAACGGAATTATTAGATACTTCAATCTCAGAATTGTTTGGTTATTTAAAATTGCAAAAAGTTTGGAATATTTAATCCACAATGAAAATATTATGATTGGTAGGTACGAATCCAATTATTTAATCAGAACAAAAAAGTTCAACAACAATTTTTTAAGGTTAGGATTATCTTGCAATAATGAGGAAATTTTTATTAATAATTCTGAAATTTTTGAGTGTATTTGAAAATGCAAACAGAAGATATTATATTACAAATTTTTTCTGGCGGCATTATATTTCGGCATTGTCTGAAATATGTACAGATAAATTGGAATCTGGAAAATTGTATAATACGCATTTAATGTCACCACGAATAAGACACGAAGAAAAATACCAATTTTCAGACAAATCGATGGAGACATTTATAACATCCAGTTTTTTAGCTGAAAAAATGCATAAAGTTCAACAGTTCATTAGACCATTTGTGCGAAATTTGACAATAATTATGCATAAAAATGACGTTTCAAAGTGGTTGACAACGGATGTGTTGTCAAATATACATTTTAGAAAAGTTCTGGTGGTAGATACGGAAATTATAACGTCCCCGACTTGTATCAAAAGTCAAGAACATAATATCACTTTATGTACCATATGCCGAAGTTATACTGTATGGAAACGACAGAAGTATGGTGAATATTTACATATTAATATGAATACATCTCTCTTACTTTTGGCAGTTCAAAATAAATTAATATCAAAAGATATATATTTACGTATATCCAATAAAAATAATAAAATAAACCACCGACAAAATTCTCTAGAATATTCTCGTTCTTCAAGAGCTAAAAGTGTGGCAAATACCGTTACGCCCGATCGAATACATTATAGAAGCAAAAGTATAGGCCCATCGAGTTCAGCATATAACCATCGTAGAAGTCCATCAAGATGTAAAACTGTGTGCTCAAAAGTCATTACAAAACCACAACGAATGTCATCATCACTGCACCGCGGCTCTCCTATAGACAATTTTTTTAAATTTAGCATCGTAAAAATTATAATTTAAATATAGACTAGAAATATTTAATTTTTTTAAATAAAAATAAAGTGTTAAATGCTTATCAGACTCTTTGTCAAGAACTCGACATTATAAATGTTGCAAGTTGTTAACATCAGACTGACTAGTTTTAGTGCTCGGGGAATTGTTAAAATTATTTCAAGTCCAATTGAATGCAAGGGCTTGTCCAGATTTATTCCTCGTGGAAGCAAGAAGTGATTGTTTTTCCTAACAATTCATTGTCAACAAAATTGTAATTTTAGAAATATGAATTTACCTTGTTTGAATTAATAATACATGTTCTAAATACACACTTTATTTTAATTTACTATATAGGTATATAACAAAAAGTTAAATTGATTTATTGAAATGTTTTTGTTCCTTTCTCACACTTTCAAACAACTCCTCCAGTTTTCTATAAATGCTTGTTTCATCACCTGACAATTGATCCAACTCGGGTTTGTAGTCCATTATTGTCGACAACTTCTCCGAGTTCTCGAGTGTAAGTTTCTTTTCTAAAATATTGTTACATTTTTATAAATAATTTGAATTAGTTCAAATTTTGACATATAAAAATAAATGTAACTTACGGTGACTGGATTCATCTTTAATGATTTTTGCTTTTTTCGGCGGCGGTGGTTCAGTACTTTTATCCATGTTCACGTTTGAACAGTGCAGTAGTTTCTCTAATGGGTATTTAAAATATCCTGAATATATAACAGTACCCCCCTTTATCGAATATGTATAAATTAGTCGAGCATACAACTACATTAATTTCTACATCTAACTTTACAAACAGTCCTAAATCAATTATAAAATTTATTAATGTCATCTTTTACACGTTTATAGTCATTTTTAACTTCAGCGACACTTCCTATTCTTTGACCTTCTTTAATTGTGAAATACTTTATAATCTTTTTCGCTTCTTGGATGTTTATTTTATTCCTAAACACTGTGGAAAATTTATTTTCTTTTGGTAATAAGGTATTTGAAATATAAATAGCATTATATAAAGATGTAGCAGAATCAATATCGAGCCCCTTTATATTTATCCAAAAATGATTCCTTGTAAATAGCGTATTGTTTTTCCATAGAGTTCCTGAATGAATTTTTGCGCTAATATTTTTCTCGTGTAAAATTTCTATTATGCAAAGACACATTTGCAAAGACGCCAAAGATGAATAAAGTATCATATGTTCTTGAAATTTTTTTACAACAAACTCACTTGTCTCATATATTACGTTCAACAATTTCTGCACTTTTTCTTTCTTTTTGTCGGTTTGCATTTTAAAGTATTTGTTATTGGTTCAATATCTTTTATACTATTAATTTATAAACAAAGAACAGCACATATAGTACGGTTGTTTAATTAACACTAGAGACATTTCTATAATTTATATTTAAAACCTTCTCCAAAGAAAGTATGGTAGTTCCTCTCTGTAAAATATACGGCACCCCCTTCGATAATTGTTCGACATACCAAAGTATAAACTCCGGTCTTTGAAGGACCATTTCTATTTTTTTTACATTCAACGTTAATATCAAATGTCCATATTAAATGCAATTCCAATAATTTATGAATTTCTTATCGGAATAAAAATGGCAAGTTATCCATAAGATTTTCATAATTCAAAGAAATATATGGAATATAACAAGACGAATTTTTACATTTAATTATCTTAATATAACATGATGCTTTTGTTTACGTAGTACAACATACTTAATTTCCAAAATGGTGTTATTCGTTTACCACATATGTCAAGATTTGGATTTGATAATCTATAAAACTACACAATTAAATACTTCAGGTCACACCGATTTTATTTGGACTACTAAAAATTCTCGTTCAGCGTTTGCCAGTTGTATCAAATTTTTACATCAAATAAAATTGTAAATTCTCATGTCGGGGTACAGTTAAAGTTAAGTGCCAAACAGTTGATAGAATTGGCGAATTTTATGTTTTACTATCTTATAGTCATTCTTTAACTCATCGATACTTCCTATTCTTTGACCTTCTTTAATCGTTAGATATTTTACGATTTTTTTGCTTTTTCAGTGCTTATTTGTTTTTTAAATAATCTGAAAAATTTTAATTTTTTCGGTAACAACGTATTCGAAATATAAAAGGCATTATATAATGAAGATCCGGGATCGATATCGAAACCTTCCACATTTATCCAAAAATGAATTCTTGTGAATGTTTTGTTGTTTTTCTGCAGAGTACCCGAATGAATATGTGCACAAATATTTTTTTCTTGCAAAATTTCAATTATGCAATGACACATTTGTACAGATGCCAGTGGAGAATAGAGTATCATATTCTCCTGGAAATTTTCAACAACAAAGTCACCTATTTTATATACAGTCTTCAATAATTTCTGAATTTTGCTTTTATTTTTAATTTTTGTTTCGGTTTGCATAAGTTATTGTAATAACAGATCGAGAAATAGATCAAAAAATAAAAAACAAATCACAAATTTAAAATAGTCTTGACTATATAAATCAACTTCATAACCTTATTATATCATTTTATTTTGTGCCGTGGCCGTGTATATCGGAAAAAATATGGAACGAAACGAACGAATATTGGTGTCTCCCTTAAAATTTTACACGGGTCGATAACATTATTTTATGGTCGGGACGGTAAATCTATAATTTTAAAATCGTATGCTGGTTATTTTAATCGAAGAAATAAACAACACGTATCAACATGTATCAAACCGAATCCCGATGATATTTTGTTGGACAGTGATTTTTATCAAGAGCTTTTGGAAAAGGAAATCAAGTCGATTTCGTTTGAAGAACAAATGTTTTTAAAAATAATATTATTTTCTATAAGCAACAGACATACTCCGATCCATATCTGGACAAACCTTTTGAGAATCTCGAAAGGGATAATGTGATAACATTGTACAATTTTCTCCAACATCTGAACAATACGTATAACACCACTATAGTTATTGTTACGAATCAATACACAGAATGTGTTATGAAATTAATTAATTATACTACTGTTATAGAACAGGGAACTATTTATGCTATTTGGAAAAAAGAAGAATGGTATAATCAATTATCGACTGAAATAGATACAGAAATATCAGATTTAAATGTTGATAGGTTTATTAATACCATTATAAATGTTTCTCATAGATTTAATCGTGAAGATATTTTTAAGGAAATTTTTTTTTTTAAATTGGGTTACGTTGATAATTATAATGCTTCTCCCAACACGAGAACACGGGATATATTCCCAGCCATAAGGGTGGATGAATTTCACTGGAAACAATATTTCACGTTGTTAAAAATTATTATTTCTTTTTGATTTTTAAATGATTTTAAAAACAAAAAAGTATGTTTATTTTATTTATTTATTTTATATTGACAAGTATCTACAGAAGCATAGATAATTTTGTTTACACCAAAGATGAAAATGATTTTAAAACAGTCGTTGAAAATTTCCGAACACTTAATTTATCCATAAACATATTAACAAGTTTTTTTACCATATCATATGTGTGTTTTATTTTTCAAAATGAGTTTTATCATTCAAACATTGAAATAAATCGAAGGAACTTGTATCCTACAAGTGTATTGTTAGTTTATAGATTAACGTACAGTTTTATTTGCACTTTATGTATTTTTTTATAACGATTTACCCATTATTTTATTTTTATTTCATTGTTGTGTATCTGTCATGGCGAGTTGTGTTATTGGTTGTTTGTTAGCTTTTATTTACATGAAATACCGTACCAAATTGCTTTTTAACTTTCGTTTAATAATAGAAATGCGTTTGTTTCAAATAATATTTTGTTTGAAAAAATTTATTATACCATTTTCAATCTTATTGACATTAATTTTACCAACTCGAATGCTTTCATAGGCGATTTTTACAAAATTGTTTTAAAAAACCGTTATAATACAACTTTCCTGGCAGACTTTTCTTATTTGAAAACAAATTATTATTTATATCTCGGTGATGATTATATCTGTAGTTCCTCATATGTAATATTGTGTTTGAATATTTTTTGTTTATTTTACTTTACATTATTTATGTATAAAAGATATGCATATTTTCACAATGGAGTTAACATATAATTTTAAAATAAAAAAATTATAACATTACATTTATTGATTTAAAACACTAAAAATGTCAATAGCTTTATATACATCCGCGGATAAGTTTGAAGATTTCACTGCGTATCCGATAATGGGATGTGGTGCAGAATTTTTATTTGTTGAAGGTGTATTATAAAACTCGGCAACAGCATACTCAACGTTTTGATATTTTTCTGTGATACGAAAACAGCCGTTGGCCCATTTTCCACTATTGCCGCGCAAATAATCATCGTCTATTTGAACTGTTGCTACGGTAATATCGTTACTTTTACAAAAATAAATTGAACCATCTGACGATTTTTCTAATGAACACTCGTTATTTGAAAACTGTTTCAAAGATATTAAATCAAAACCACAGGGATTGGGCACAAAACGCTTTTCTGAATGTTTAAATACTGATGCAAACGAAGGTTCAATGGCTGGGTCGGTGAGTGATATCAGAGGGAAATTTTTTGGATAGTAATCCCTATCGTTTATATTTCTTTCTACAAAAGTACGTTGTCTGCAGATGGGTTGATTTGTAACTGAATGACGATCTGGTATGGAATCATCTGGACACTGGGAACATGATAGGTCGTTAACGATATCAACTTTTATTAGAGGATTTCGCCTATCGGGACCATCTAATCTACCACCCGAACACGCAACCGAAACATCACAATCGGACTGCATCGGAATCAACTGATTAATAATATCGGAATGTTTGCAAATGCATCCAAGTTTATGTCCACCGGAATGCATATCCGTTTTTAATATCATTCTTTCTCCCGTATTTGGATTACAAGATTGCATATTACTCATGTCATTTTTTATTCCTATTTTGGCATTTGCATTACTGGTTAATACATTTACACAATACCCTTCAATTTTATTTGCATTTGCCGGGTAGGTGTGTTCAATACTAGAATCTTTAGATATTGTTCTAACTATGTTAAAGGGATTTTCCATATGAATACAATTTGCAAGTGGATTAATACACATGGGTTGATTAATATTACATTTTTCCAACATTGTATCGTTATTTTCTGCAGCATTAGACGATTCAATAAAAGTTTTATATGTTTGCGCAAAGGTTTGTTCGTTTACCGGGTAGAAGATAAATGTAGAATGCGTTTTGGAAATATATTTCTTTTCATTATCGAGTAATATATATAAACGATTAAACAAGAATATTAATATAAGGACAAAAAATAACGGCTGGTAATAATAAATCATTTATAAAAAAATCTAACATTTGTTCTTATAAAATTTAATTGAAATGTTTTATTTGCTAAACTAGATATTTTTGAACTGTATTTTGTTTTCCATATTCAAACCAACCCAAAATATAGAACCCAAAAATATAGAATAAGAAAGAATAAATACACAGCCCCCGCCAAAAATATTATTTATATAAACGGCATATAGATCATCGAGGGTTAATACTTCATCACCCTGCATTATAATTTCTTATAAAATGAACATTACTGATCACGAACAACATTACACCCTTTTCTACTACCCCAGTAACGTGTTTCGTATTGGATCCGAAGAAGAATATTTATTTTTCAAAAATAAATGGTCTAGCAAATCAAACAAAAGTCGAGTTAAAAGAATTTACATTGATTTTAAAAAAATGGTTTTTGTCCTTGTGAAATATTGTTTGCTTTCAACATTTTAAATGCATCTATTTATAAAAACGAAAACCTAAAAGATTTATCAATAAGCGAAATAACACAAAATAATTTAGTGAAATAGTAAATTAGCTTTTACTAATGAATATCAAATGAAAACTGCATTTTTTACCAAACAATTGGACGAGAACGTACAACAATATAATATTGCTTGGCTACACGAGGATGCACAAAATGTAATAGCCAAATGTGAAATTAAAAAAGATTGCAATAATGACAATCATGTCGTCTTTAAACCCAAACAATTATTATAAAATCGAAAAAAAATGGAAAACAAAGTAGAAATTTATAAAAAACTTTTTCACATTTCTGAGAGTTTGATGCAAGACATAGAAAAACTTAAATTGTTAATGAACAAGATATCTATAAAAAATACAAATGCACGTTTAACATACATACATTTATATCGCGGTGTAATTTTACTGAAAGAAGCCAAAAAAAAATTTTAAAGTTAGATTATTTTATTCAATTTTCCACAATATTAAATGATGTTAGTATGTATGTATCAAAAATTCCAAGAAACAAAGCCTTTAAAGAAAAAACAAAAAAAATTAAATTATGTTAATAAAAAATGTCTAAAATTTTGGGGAATTGAATACATGAAACAATTAAGTAATGCAGAAATAAAACGTTTACCAGTTGGTCAACTATTGGCTCTAAATGACAATCCTGCTGATGAATGGTACAATTGAAAGCAGCCTGTAAACACGATGGTGGATACAATATTGTTCATTCGCAAACGAGATGTAACGATGAAATGATTACGTCTTTTCGTTATTGTAAAAAATGTTTTAGGCGAGTCTAAGCCCCTGTTTATAAACAATGACATGGCTAACTGCTGTTGCCGTGTCAATAAAATTTTGCAAACACGAAGATATATTTAATCATAAAAATTCTTGATAATATCTTGAATTACTTGCCTGGAGTTTTCCCTCTTCTGATTTTTTTCTACAATAGATACTTGAAAATTGTAAATGGTAAAATTATTTTATTTATTTTATCTGTTGTAGAAAAAAGCGAACTGACAAAACCCCATTGAACAGATAAAATTAAAAATGTATTACGATATATCAATATTGATTTTTAAATAATAAGAGTTACATATAATTAGAGCATAAACTTTTTATACATTGTCTGTACAATTGTCAAATTTTGATAACCACATTGTCTGACCCAAAAGGAGACCATCATGGAAAATCGTATTCGTAAAAATTTTCAAAAAGCGTATCGTAAACGATCTCAACGTTTCAATAGTTTTGTAATGTCCCGAGAAAAATACAAGTTAATTCAACGGATAGAAGATGTGAAAGCAACAAAAATAAACTCCCAAAGATTATTGGCTATTAAAACATTACGATGTATATAAAATAGGAGATTGTAAAAAGTTAATTTTTCCAATAAAAAATACAAAAGATAAAATATTGTATTACGTAGCGACCGATGAGTTATTTAAAATATTATATGATACACACAAATCTATTGGTCACGGTGGTAGAGATCGCATGCGTCAAGAGATCACTAAAAACTACAAAAATATTACAATAGCTGATATAACAAAACTTTTGGACGTTTGTGAATGGTGTTAACAGAAAAAGGAAGAGGTAAAAGACTTCCCGTCGTAATAAAACCGATTCTTTCAGAAGAATTAATTTCAAGATGTCAGGTTGATTTAATTGATTTTCAATCCCGACCCGATGATGAATATAAATTCATACTGGTTTATCAAGATAATCTAACAAAATTTGTTCAATTGAGACCGTTACAATCTAAACGAGCTTCAGAAGTGGCCGATCGTATGTATGAAATATTTACAATTTTCGGTGCACCAAATATTTTACATTCGGACAATGGACGAGAATTTTGCAATAATATAATAGACAGTTTAAAAAAGATATGGCCAGAAATCAAAATTGTACACGGTAAACCGCGACACAGCGAAAGTCAGGGGAGCGTCGAATGAGCCAGTAGAGATATAGAAAATATGATTTTTACTTGGATGCAAGACAATAGATCGGAACGATGGAGTAGAGGCTTGTATTTGGTACAATTTATGAAAAATAAAGCCCATCATGCGGGCATAAAACGATTGCCATACAAAGCCCTCTTTGGCAATGATCCCAAAATTGGACTAGGTAGTTCGCGTTTACCCAAAGAATTAATTTCGTCCTTGGAAACCGAAGAAGATTTAATGGAATATGTGAACGTAGACAACAGTGAAAATATCACGGTGGATAACAATTCTGATATTTGCAGTAATGACAATTCTACGAGTAGTGATGACAACAGTACTACAGAAATCGATCGACCCTCAAACGAAAATGCAAATATCCAACCATCGTGTTCGAAAACTACCGATACTGTGTGCACACAAAGGCAAACGTCTTCATCATCCATGTCTATGGACGACAACGACGAAGAAATGAAAAATTTTATAGGTAAAATTGAAATAGAATACGTATGTTCCAATTGTTCTGCTACACTACAATCCCAGCCATCGTGTTCTACCGCCACTATAAAATCTTTATTCAAGAAAAATCAACACGATACAATAGAAAATGCCATCGATAGTTTATGTGCATTGTGTTTTAATGAAATGCAAATTGCTGATGAGCGTTTAAGAGCAAAAATTTGCGAAAACAGGCAGACAAAATGTTATCAAAAAATGTTCAATATTTTACACACGTAAAACGGGGTACTACCGTACGTTTGGTTATATCAGACGAAGATAGAGCACGCGGCGAGGCAAGAAGTATATTAGCCGTAGTTATGAAATCAGAAAATGATATGTATGTACTGGGTACAAAATATGGAATACTTCAACAACATTATCTGAGAACGCAATTTATGGTTTGTAACGAAAAATTAATGAATCTCAACGAAATTCCCAATAAACAAATTTCCCTGAGAACATCCGCAATAGAACAATCGTCCCGTACCGGTGCTGGGTATTAAAATGTCACTGCACTTATAAATGTTTTGATAAAAAATGCATTTGTTTCAAAAATAAAAGACTTTGTAATTCAAAATGTCACAATAGCGAAACTTGTAAAAATAAATGAGTTATAAATAAAATTGTCCAAAAAAATGTATATTGAACCACAATTTCATTCCGTCAAAAAAATCATCTACATAATTATACATAATTATCAGACATAATTTCTGAATCAAAATAGGGTTTTGGATTTGAATAAAAAATGTGGTATTTGAATTGTCGAATGTTTGCAACCTCTGAATAGTATCCCGGGCATTGGAATTAAACCCGAAAAATGTACACACTTTCAGATAAAACACCAAGCCTATTACAGAACAACATATAATAATTATTAAAATAAAGATTATCAAGTCAAACATGTATATATTAAATTAAAACGTTTCAATTACAATCTTATATTATTTTTTCACAAATTTTCCTAAATACTATACTTTTAAATATATTTTTTTCCATCTTTGGTTCAAAACTTAACATATTTGTCATAAATTCACATTCATTATTTAAATTACTTGATACACCTCTAACCAGTAAATTAAAAATATATGTTATAATACAATCATATTCATCATCACCAAAATGTCTCGCATAGATTTCATTCATTTTATGTGTTTCAATTGTTGCTTTCCAAACGACTTTACGATATCGTCAACATAAGCCCCAATTGATATTTGCATTGTCTCCTGTTCCATTTCCGTGCTTTCTATGGTATACATTAAAAAATTTATTTTTTGTAAGGATTTAACGCATTCATCTTTCTGCTTTTTTTTCAAGTTATTTTTCACCATCACTTTAAACATTTGAATTATATTTGTTAAATATACTTTTTCCTGTATTGTTATACTGATGGTATCGGTGCATTCATTAAATATTGAGATGAATTTTTCTTCTTTTCCATCAAATAACAAACTATTTATACTCCTCCAAAAAAGCCGATTATTATTACCCACCAAATAGTTCTTCCTGGGCGGGTGAATAGGAAATCTTTGTTGTGCAGTATCTACATCATTAAATATTTCTTCACCGTCTTTTGGAAATGTACATTCCTTCATCATTTCAAACTATAAAACAAACAAATAATAAAGTACAATAAATTTAATAATTTATACTTACACTGGGGGTATAACGTACTGATTGCCGTTGCACTTATAAATACATTGGTAATGATATAAAGACTGACATATACCATCAACTAATGCTTGAAATTCCCCCGGCCAACGAGAATATCCCTTCCATATTTCCTAATAAATGTGTTGGGGTCTTCTACATATGTTTTTTCAAATTTATATAAACAACATAAAAAAGTTATTTCATTGTACTTTTTAATTTTTTAGAGTAACGAGGCCCTATATTTGTAAAAAATTTAGACAATATTTTTTTAATACGATTTCTACGATTAACTACATATAAATTTGAAGAACTGTACGAACTTTCCGACTTGGTATCCTCACTTTCTTCCTCATCTGTAACACGCTTTCTTGCAATACCTTGGAGAATAAATGTTGCATTTACTTAACTTTTCTTCAATACCATTTTCCTCGATTTGATTTGTTATCAGCTTTCTTTGATTCTCAAGTGTGGCTATATCAAACACTCGTAGGTTACTTAGGTTTTCTTCAAAATTGTTTGAGTCATATGCATGCTGAATTTTTTCAACTTCATCATTTTCAACAGATTCAATTTCTTCAAGATTATCACTTTTTTCTATTATTAAATTAATAATTTGTTAATGTAATAAAAAATTTACGGCCGATTCCGTTTCTTTGTTATACTCGTCGAGACTCATGTTGAATTTAAGAAAACTACAGTCTGCTAGATATATGTATATATATATATACTATTATTCCCTCATTTTCTATTATACAAATAATGGAATACTTGTAAATATAAATCATGTTTTACATCTACAACTAGATGTATAAACACATCTATTATTAAATTAATAATAACAATAACCATTTCATTATTTTCCTAAAATGCGTTAAATTTATTAGAACAGTTTAGATGACACGGTTTTGTTTCTACTCTGAAATTATTCAACATTAATTTTTGGTCATTTCTTTTTAACAGATTTAATTGCAAGATATGACAAAAAAGACAAACATTTAAAAATAAGTCGTTTCACTTTTGCCCGAGTTTTACTAAAATTATTTTCAAATATTTTTAGTAGTTTCGTTTTATCAGTTTAAAATATAGAAACCCGGTGAAACATGAAAGTAAAAATAAATTCTTGGGTTATTTCATTTAAATCTCAAGTACAATATTTGCAGAATTTAGTTTGACAAATCTTTATTTGTGATTCTCAATTTAAATTGCAATTAATTGGATATTTAAAAATAAAAAATTGAATTTAATCCTTGTATCAATTCGCAACTTTTGTTATTTCCTAATATAGTTTTATTTTTTATCCACGATTTGAAGTTCTAAATATTAACGGATATTTTTTAAAGTTATTAAATCTAATCTGGAATTATTCAACATTAATATTAAAGTTTTTAGTCATTTTTTAGCAAATTAAAAAACCGAATCATAATAAAAAATAAAACTACACAGAAGCAGAAATAAACTCTTGGTTATTTTATTTATATTACAGAATTCAATTTGACAATTCTTTAATATAAATGTTTTTCAAATTGAATTGCAAGTCATCTATCTGATGTTCTAAAATAAAAAATAAATTTAACGTTTAATCTGAAACTTTTATTATTTCTAAAAATTGATTTTACCAGATCACTCGTGATTTAGATCTTTTTCAACATTATACAATTGAACTAGTCAACTCGTTAAAAATAAAAACAAATTTGACTTCAGAAAAACTTTTATTTAAATTCATCATTATTTTGTCTCTACTGTTTATAGAAACAAGTTGTCTTTCATCAGTTTAAAAAAATTATTCACGAATTATTCTTGAATATCTACACAAATTTTTTGTCTAAAAATTATAATTTCATTTTTTATTCATAGAAAAGACAAAACTTATCTTATGTTATAACAAGATTAAATTATAACCTATAATGAGTTCAAACAACACAACTCTACTTGAACTCGGATATTCATTTGAACTTAAAATTACCCCCTCTACCACAATTTTCGTCTTTTTAGTGCAAAGGGAAGCTTTCGGGTGCTCGGACCAATGAAATGGGTTATTATCGATCATGTGGTACTAAAATTAAACAACATATCCTTCGACTCACTTCTTATCCATAAATATATCGCGAAGCGACTAAACATTTCTGTTATTATAATTTGAAAAATTTTATCCATAAATATGTCGGATAATTTTTTTTAATAAAGAAGTTTCTAAATTCTTTTAGAGCAAACCACTAGGTTTTATGATCGTTAAATATCTAGTTTAAGAATTAAAAGCGTCTATCTAATATGTTCTTACAACCAAATATATATATATATATATAATATATATATATATATATATATCTATATGTTGAAAACTTTTATGTTCATCATTATTTGGTTTGTAATCCGTTTTTCTTGAAAATTGTCTCAAAATCTCAAATACTAAAGTTACTTAGTAAGTAAGTTACTAAAATAGTTTTAGAAGATTTAGTATCTTTTGAGAAAGCCTTAAAGTTATTAGAAAATATGATTTTGGCGAAACGTCAAGTGATTTTTCAAACGAATACAGACGAACGGATGTACACCGGAATAAATCATCAACCACATATTTCCATCCGTGAAACAGTATACTGGTTGACAAACATATATATATATATATATATATATATATATATATATATATAATTATTAAAAATATAATATTAATCACTCAGTTTCAATACATTTTATACCCCCTTCTGGAAAGGGAATCGTCTTTTAAGTTTTGCAATTTAAAAATGAAACAACAAAAAATTTGTGTAGATATTTAATTCGTGAATAATTTTTCAAACTTATAAATTTACTGAAACCACGGCACGATTTTAATTTTGTCGTGGAGTTTATAAATTCTTTAATCAATTTGAATTGCAAAACGCAAATCACCATGAAATTAAAACACAAAACTTTTATCGGGAACAGCGTTGAATATCTAGTTTAAGAATGTTGTTTCGTTTTATGAATTTAAAATGGTTTAACAAAGATTCACAAATTATTTTTCGTTTTAACAATTTAAAATACATGAAATTAAAAACATGCCAAGAAAAAAAAAATATAAGCAGAAATGAAATCTTGGGTTATTTTATTTAAATTTCAAGTACAATATTTATAGAATTTTGTATGACAAATCTTTAAATATATTTGTCATTTTTGTATTAACATAATGTGAAAAACTATCCATTAATCGAACTTACAATCATCATTTGAGATCATTGATTCACAAATTATTTTCATACCGTTAAAATTACTCAAACTAAGGCACGATTTTAATTTTATCGTGAAATTTCTAAATTCTTTAATCAATTTGAATTGCAAAACGCAAATCATCATGAAATTAAAACACAAAACTTCATATACATATATTATTAATCACTCACTTTAAATACATTTTATTTCTATCGTGTTTTAAGTTTTGCAATTTAAAAATGAAACAACAAAAAATTTGTGTAGATATTTTATTTGTAAATAATTTTTCAAACTTATAAATTTACTGAAACCACGGCACGATTTTATTTTTGTCGTGGAGTTTCTAAATTCTTTAATCAATTTGAATTGCAAAACGCAAATCACCATGAAATTAAAACACAAAACTTTTATCGCGAACAGCGTTGAATATCTGGTTTAACAAATTTTTCGTTTTAACAATTTAAAATACAAACACAAAGTGAAAAATAAAAGCAGAAACGAAATCTTGGGTTATTTTATTTAAATTTCAAGTACAATATTTGTAGAATTTTGTATGACAAATCTTTAAATATATTTGTCATTTTTGTATTAACATAATGTGAAAAACTATCCATTAATCGAACTTATAACCATCAATTGAGATCATTGATTCACAAATTATTTTTCAAACCGTTAAAATTACTGAAACTAAGGCACGATTTTAATTTTATCGTGAAATTTCTGGGTTCTTTAGTCGATTTGAATTTTAAAACAAAGTACCATGAAATTAGAATACTAAAACTTTATTGCCAAGATTGTTGAATATCTAGTTTAACAATGTCGTTTCATTTTTGCATAAATTTTACTAAAATTATTTTCAAATATTTTTAGTAGTTTCGCTTTAAATAAAATTTAGTTTGATAAATCTTTAACTATTTGTAATTCTCAATTTACATTGCAATTAATTGAATATTTTAAAACAAAAATTTGAATTTAATCTTTGTGTCAACTCGCAATTTTTATTATTTCCTAAAATAGTTTTAGAAGATTATCGACGATTTCAAGTTCTAAATTGTCGATTAACGGATAATTTTTAAGGTCTTAAAATTATTAGAACTAGTCTAGACGATGTGGTTTTGTTTCTACTTTGAGATTATGCAACATTAATTTTAAAGTTTTTAATCATTTTTAACAAATTAGAAAGCCGAATCATAGTAAAAAATAAAACTACACAGAAGCAGAAATAAAATCTTGGTTATTTTTATTTATACTGCAGAATTCAATTTGACAATTAAAATTTTTTTAAATTGAATTACAAGTCATCTGATGTGTAAAAAAAATAAATTTAACATTTATTCTGAAACTTTTATTATTTCTAAAAAAAAAATAATTTTGCAAGATTACTCGTGATATAGATAATTACATCTAAAGTTTGTCGAGTAATAGACAAATTTTCTAAGCATTGAAATTATCCAGCATAAGAAGTTTTTACTGGTTTGTTTTTGTAAATTAAAATGCAGGATGACGATAAAAATAAAACCATATGGAAGTAGAACTAAAATTAATTGTAAATTCTAATTATTATATCTTTTTCAACGTTATAGTGTTTAAAGTTTTGCAATTTAAAAACGAAATCTAGTTCCAATAATTTTAACGGCTAAAAAAAATTATTTGTGAATCAACAAGCTTTTTCTAAGTTGGTTGTGTAAACATTCAATTCGTGGATTTTAAAAGATAATAATAATCTCACCAAAGACTAAAAAATGAAACATAAATTTTGATTAAAAATTCTAATTGAGATTCATATAAAAAATTGTGCTCTAAGTTTTGTAATTAAAATGAAGGAAAAGCAAACGACTAAAAAAACTGAAATCTATATTTTCATTCAAATATAAATTTATAATTGATGAATGTAAATAAAATTTAAAATTGAATATTGTAGAAGTTAGCTAGTTAATTTTAAGATTATGAAAAATTATTTTACAGAAATGATGTTTCAGTTTTTATTTTAAAATATGGATAAAAAAAATTGTTGAATAAATTAATTCAAGATTTTATTTTATGGTAATTTAAGTTTTCGTGCTAAACTTGACTTAAATGTAAATTTACAAGTATTGATCAACTTGAAACGTTGATGAATTATAATTAAGAAAAAATACACAGTAAAAATGGAGAAATAACTCAATGTAGATTTACATGTAATAATCAATGTACTAAATAATATTTTTAGGGAGGGTATGAGAAAGAACTCAGCACTTCGTGTATATAAAGAAGGACTCGCTTCTAATTCTTCAAAGTATTACTTTTCTATACACATAATCATGCAATCAAAACAAGATGATCATGAAATATGTCCCTATAATGCATATCACGTGGTAACAAAAGAACGTATTGGAAGACATATTTTAGGATGTGGAAAAAATTATCCGCATCTAAAAAGATGTCAATTCAATATGAGACATGTAATTCCGGAAGACAAACTGGAAGAACATCACCAAAATTGCCCGGAGAAAAGGGACGATGTATTGTATTTATTAAATCAAAGCAGATATCCACTGTCAAGAAACGAAGATGAACAACCAACAAGATACCCTATTTATAATATACACATACCAACAACAGAATCGTGGGATTATTGAAATATGTTAACAAAAAAAAAACGCTGTATTATTTAAATATTGTATTTTCTTGATATATATTTATTTAATTTAAATTAAAACAAATAAAATATTTATCATAAGATATTTCGGTTTTTATTTCTATAGAACTGAATTGGTTGACTTGTTAAAAATATAAACTTAACTAAATTTAACTTCAGAAAACTTTTATTTGAATTCATCATTATTTTTTCTACTGTGTGGGAACAAGTTCTTTTATCAGTTTAAAAAATTATTCGTGTTCATGGTAATCTCGAAATTGAAATTCTATTTACAAATAATATTTTGAAATTTATTAGATTGTATTTTATTTCATGGTAATTTAAGTTTTTAGTTATATAATTTCAACACTTTGAACAATTATTCTTGAATCGAGAATTTCTAACGCTGGTCGTGTGAATATTCGATTCGCAAATTCCAATTGAAAAATCTGAATGTCTAAAAAATTATCAAACTAAATTCTGATTCAAAATTATAATTATACATTTTGTAAGTCATTGAAATTAACTAGCTGGCTTCAACGATTTATTAAAAAGAGATTAAAAATTTCTCTGTAGCTTACGTCTCCTTCATTTTAATGTTAAAACTTAGAGCTACCGACATTTTTTTAATTGAATGCCGATTAAAATTTTTAATCATGATTATATATATATATATATATATATATATATATGTTTATATTATAATAGACGAACTTCGCATCATCCTCTCCTCTAACTTCTTTATTAAATATATATTTATGGATAAGAAGTGAGTCGGGCGCGAAGGATATGTGGTTTATGTAGTAATTTTAGTACCACATGATCAATAATAACCCATTTCATTGGTCCGAGCACTCGAAAGCTTCCCTTTCCACCAAAAATTAAACGAAAATTGTGGTAGAGGGAGTAATTTTACATTCAAACGAATATCGGAGTTCAAGTAGAGTAGTCGTTTGAGGTTATAATTCATACAAAAGGCAAAATTTATCTTATATTATTTGAAATATAACCTCAAACGTCTGCCCTTTGTCTATCCCAATGAACACATAATTTTAGTAATAATGATAGTGACATCTCTAAAGTAATATATAAATCACCTACATTAAAATTGTCATTTGTACTTTATAAATATATATTTATAAAACAGCTAATAACTTTGAATTTTTATTAAAATTTCATAAATAATTTATTTATAATGATTAATAAAACACTCAACATGTTGAAGAGTAACTAAACCTTCTCGAAGATCTCTTTTTAGCAAGAAAATTGGTGTAGTAATTTTTTGGAGGGTAATTCATGTTTCAAAAATTTACTTTTATCATAATAAAAAGCTTTCAAATATGGAAGAAAATCAACATGGGTTATAATATTGTCAGTTTTTCTCTGGGTTTCATTAAATTAAAATGGTCACAGCATTTTTTACATTTTGAAGATTTTAGAATAACACTATTATCAAAACACCAGTAAAATATAGAAACGTGTTTACACTGTTTGCAGTAAACAGTAAGAATGTTCAATTTCTTCTTTTTACTCGTGCTAGCTTCAGATGTGAGATTCTAATATTTATACATTGCCTCGCTTGGCTCAACAACTCTGTATATATCTATAATAAATTGTCAGTTATATCTCGAGTCAAAAGAATATTAGATTGCTTATCTTATGTAAACAATTATTACAGTTGGTTAACCTCTTGTGGATAATATGTTTAAAAGTGGGAAAATCATTAATTTTGTTTTCAGTTTTCACATACAATTTTAGTTCACTAATTGTAAAATTTGCAAATCTTTAAATAAAAAATTAAAATGACATTGAGAAATTATTTCTGTTTAAAAGAACGAAATAAGCAACAAAAATAAAATACACATATCATGGGAAATTGGGTAAAAATAAACATCTAGATGACAAATATTTTATTAATGGTTATAATAAACATGGTTCTATTTTAATTCATTATACAACTGAATTAAGCTTAAACTTTGTAATCATTATCAACAGTACCTAAATTTCTATCATATCTTATCAAATTACACAGTCTTCTACAATCATTCGATACGTTACACAAATCTCCTCTGATAATAAATTTCAATAGATATGATATGACATTTATATCGTCGTCTGTTTCACCAAAGTGCTTTTTATAAATCTCAGTCATTTTTAGTTTAAACAAATTGTATAATTTAGGTGAAATGTCCCTGGCAAAATTTTCTTCATTCGTTAATAAATCGTACTGTATTTTATTAAACGTCGATATGATTTATGTATTGTATTGTTTAATATTTACAACAGGACGTGATTCGGGGGCATCTTCTTTTGCCCTCTGAATTTTGTACACAAACCATTGTAAACATCGTACCGCATCTACGGACCCTTGATTTATAAAAGCCATTATTTGAGTTCTTATTTCTTCCTTCAAGTTGAACAATACAGAGACCAATGACAATTCGTTTTCCTGCTTAACGAGTCTTTCATTTAATCTATTCAATAAAGCAATTTCTGTGGGTTGTTTTGTCTACTTCATAAAAAAATAGGCGCTTCAATAACGGCACCGACAACGGTTGAGGCCACACGATAAATGGTATTTTGTAACAAATTTCATCTGAAAATGTTATTTTGTTAGCACCGTCGCATTGTGTGGTTTTTGTTGATACTATTGAGCAAGTTTCTAACATGTCTTCGTGATCAGACAACAAAGACACCCATCTGTTTGTTCGTTGCTGAGAAGAACTATATTCTTCCAAACATGTAGTTGACTGCGGCCGCAAACGATCGGTTGTCGATGCAGAAATATTATTCTCTTTTTGTTGATATCTTGTCGTTGGTATTGGCGATTGCACAGGAGCTTCGTATATGTATGATTTCGTAGCAGTATGTGGTGTGGGAGAAGATAGTAGTGGATTAGGTGGGAACTCGTTCTTGGTGCTGTTTCTTAAAATTATCTGTTGATGTGGGAATTTGAAAATGATGCGGTGACTCTTTTTGATTTGTTATTTGTAATGGTGATGATTCCACAGTTGCTGCGTATGATTTCCTAGCGGTATTTGGTGTAGGAGAGCTCACTAATATAGGTGATGCAGGACTTTGTCAAGCTGGACTCTTTATTGGGACACTGCTGCACTCCATTTTCGAGATAAAGATGATCAACCTAGATACAAATACAATGATATAAAATATATTTGTAATTTATATAACTTACATCACCATCCTTTATATTGCCTTCACATCTCTCACCGTCTTGGCCATTCGTGGAAAGTTCCATTTCTTTACGAATTATTTTTTTGTTACGCGGTATTCTTTTGTTTAAAGCCTTTCGGCATATGCATTGTCCGTGGCTCGTTTTTTTACATATATTTACATATACTGTCAACAATTTTTTGAAAGTCCTGTGGCCACCCTTCGTATTTTTCATTGTAAAGTCGTGACAACTCTGTAGAATCATCCAGGAACCGACAATCGTATTGATAAACGCAACAATTAAATATTCTTTGTTTCTCGTCTTTTAGGATTTTCTTTTTATATTCAGTACTTATATTATCCAACAACTGTTTAAAATTTTTAAGACCACGATCACTAATTCCTTTAAATATCTCACAATATTTAGCTAATGGGTTGGGCGTTAGAGATTCGTTGTCGTCACAGACCTCGTCCCTTCTTTTTTTCACCCGTGAATCTCCCAAACTGTCGACGTCTTCATATTTTCGTTTTTTGGTTTGGTAATTTTCACTTATTTCCACATTTGTTTTCTTTTCTAGTAAACCATCTCCTGTTGTGGATAATTGATAATTATCCAAGTTATTTGTTTCGGAACTTAGATGGTCTATAATTTCTGTAAATTCTTCCGACTTGTCAAATATTTGGTCCAAACTCAAGTCTGTAATAGAATTCGATGCTGAAAATAGTGACATATGCTGTAAAATATCGACTTTATTTGATGTTTTCCTTTGAACCGAATTTTCCTCAAATCTTTCCTAAAAATCAAAACAATTATTTGTTTCATTTATATAGAAAAATAAAATTACCAAAACATTGTTGGACATTGTGTAAAAAATTAATAACCCTATACCACAAACAATAATATTCAAACAATTACAAAGACTGAATAGAATGAACGCGTGTATTTATACTTTATATGTCTCCTACTTATGCATACTAGTTTACCGGCCTTTTACTAAAAATAAAACATTTAAGAATAGATCTATAATTACATCTACATCTAAAATTATAATAAGTGGGGAAACGTGTTATATTTCAATGAAGATACACCGAGATACAAGTCTGTTTATGAAAAAGTTTATTTTGTTTTTGTAATTTAAATTGTGAACATATAATGAAACTCTAGGACGACAACAAAGTTTAATTTTTTGAAAATTATAAAAGAAACTAATGTTCAAAATCTAATTAATTTTCGAGAAAAAAATTACAATATTTTAAAAATAAATAAGCAAATCTTTTTCTTAACACGTTTGCGTTATAATCTTCATATTCTAGAACGAAATTTTTATTTTATTTTGTTAATAATAAGTATTTTTTTAAGTAAAAGTTGTGGCGGGGAGAGGAAATAAAGAGCTATTTTAATTGGTTATGTAATAAATTAATTTAAGAAAACAATGTCTTCTACTCATTACATCGTGTTTATTCCAGGACTTAAAGGAAGTTCAATAACTCTAGATGATTCTAATATACAAATATGGCCACCAAAAAAATTTATTTACCAAATATAAGTTCAGTTTTAAATAAAACATTTCTAACAAAATGCGAGAAAGAAAATTTAAAATATACAAAAAAAACAACAAATCTTTAAGATTTAAAATTATAAATAAAATTAAATTGGGGTTGATAACTTTTGACGTTTATGAAGTATTTTTACAATCTTTGCATCGATTAGTGAAGAAGATAGAACGCGGAACACCTTATATTTCAATTAAATTAATTTGTTTTGCATACTATTGGAGACAATCTATTAGTATTTCAGCTTTAAATCTTTACGATTTTTTATTAAAACATTTAAATACCCCGAACAAGGGGGTGATAAAATTTTCCTTACTTGGTCACAGTTTGGGTGGTTTAATTGCAAGATATTTTACTGAGGTTACGCTCAAACTCAAATCGAAATGTAATAATACTAAACAACTTACTCCTCGCCACGTCATTTGTATGGCTACACCGCACAACGGATCTATAAAAGGTCTAATATATTTAACCGGTATAAAATGTATTCCACTAATTTCCCAAAGAGATTCTAAAAATTTATTAAATACATTCGATTCTCTTTACGAATTACTATCGTTTGATCAATTAAGTAATGTAGTTTATGGGAGAAAAATTAAGAATATATGCAAAACCAGAATATCAAATGTTTTTGAGCCACCAAAAAAAATTTATTTACCAAATATAAGTTCAGTTTTAAATAAAACATTTCTAACAAAATGCGAGAAAGAAAATTTAAAATATACAAAAAAAACAACAAATCTTTAAGATTTAAAATTATAAATAAAATTAAATTGGGGTTGATAACTTTTGACGTTTATGAAGTATTTTTACAATCTTTGCATCGATTAGTGAAGAAGATAGAACGCGGAACACCTTATATTTCAATTAAATTAATTTGTTTTGCATACTATTGGAGACAATCTATTAGCATTTCAGCTTTAAATCTTTACGATTTTTTATTAAAACATTTAAATACCCCGAACAAGGGGGTGATAAAATTTTCCTTACTTGGTCACAGTTTGGGTGGTTTAATTGCAAGATATTTTACTGAGGTTACGCTCAAACTCAAATCGAAATGTAATAATACTAAACAACTTACTCCTCGCCACGTCATTTGTATGGCTACACCGCACAACGGATCTATAAAAGGTCTAATATATTTAACCGGTATAAAATGTATTCCACTAATTTCCCAAAGAGATTCTAAAAATTTATTAAATACATTCGATTCTCTTTACGAATTACTATCGTTTGATCAATTAAGTAATGTAGTTTATGGGAGAAAAATTAAGAATATATGCAAAACCAGAATATCAAATGTTTTTGAGCGTTTTAAAAATATATTCAAGAAAAATGACTTGGCGTTTAAATGTATATTATTTACAAGCAAAAAAAAAGCTAAATGATGATAATTTTCATAATTTAGTTTTAAATTTACGAAAAAAATTTCCATTGTGGGATTTTGATTTTAAAAAATTGCGAAATGCCTTTTTGCATACAAATTGCTTAGATCCATTAAAAAAGCCCCAAACTACAACATATACATTCATAAACGCCATTAATCTTAAAACGGCTCCATATCTGTGTCCCGATTCAAAAATTATATATTTTAATGATTCAGGAGATGGAACTGTAATGAATCCCCTACAAAAAGATTTTGATTTGAAACGGAACAAAAAAAGTACTAAACCATCGAATATAAATGTCCACTTAAGTTTTTTAAAAACTTCACAAATTATGAACATTTTATATAATGTATTTGCTACAAATAACAGTAATTCTTTTGCAAATAACAAAAATGAATCAATTTGTAAAATGAAACAAGTTCAAATGAACATTCAAGTCGATTTCTGTTTAACTCGATCCAATGAAGGTTTTAAACTTGATTTTGTAATAAGGAATCTGGGAGAAAAGGCAATAAATTTTATAAAAATTATAATACAACCTTTATATTCTGTGCGTGAAAGATGTGTACATTACTTGTTCTGAACATGTATTTCGGTTTCCTCTGATTTAGGGTTTATCGTCATTATTTGATAATTTATTTTTTCATGATTTAATTTAAAATATATGAAATATAAAACTGCAAAAAAAATTACCAAGGAAATTATGCATAACACTGAACATATAATAATATACATTGTGACTATGCAAATAATTGTGGTTTTCTTTTGCAGTTAATAAATCCTCAAACACTATTCATTCGGATTTTCAACAACTTGTCAGAACAACTACTCAACCAATGGAAATCTGTATACCATGTTACTTTAAAAAAGACTTTTCGAAACTGGAGTCCGAATTAATCCTTTGGCATGATACTTCAAAACTAATAGAAGTAGACAAAACATTTTGTGATAATTGTAAAAAAAATTTAACATTTATAATGATGCAAAAACTATGTTATTATTGTAATAAAGTAAATACATGAATTCTTACTACATTTTAATTTTAATAAAAAATTATTTCTAAATAATCATTATTATGGAAACCTTTTATTTTCTAGTCAAATATTGTCAGTTTGTTTTTCGAAATTAATAAGGATTATAATATATTCAAGCTTATAAATAATTACTAATTATGAATATTATATAACATAATTAAAAAACTGCCAAAATTTGACAAAACATTTTGTAAGTATATGTAAAAAAAATTGGATAGGTGTCTAATAAATATTAAAATGTAACGTTAAAAATAATTTATTTGTACAAAAATATTTACATGTGCTAAATATTATTTAACATTATATCTATTCTTTTTTTGTCTTCACATATTGTATAGTGTTCTTCCATCTGCTTTTTTGGTATGCGATGGGTAGCATTGTATTCACATTTTTTCAAATCCACCGTCGGGTAATTTTTCTCACATCTAAATAAATGATTCAGAAATACCTCTTTACGGACCATGTGGTGTTTGTTGTATGGACAGCGCTTGCGTACGACGACTTCTTGCAAGTGGTTCATTTTTGGTTCGAGCAACTTTGTTGGTTAAAAGTATAGATTGTGTTCTTCCATCTGCTGTTTTGGTATGAGATGGGTAGCATTGTATTCACATTTTTTCAAATCCACCATCGGGTAATTTTTCTCACATCTAAATAAATGATTCAGAAATATCTCTTTACGGACCATGTGGTGTTTGTTGTATGGGCTTGAGTACGACGACTTCTTGCAAGTGGTCCATTTTTGGTTCGAGCAATTTTGTTGGTTAAAAGTATAACTTTTCCTTCCGTCAACAATTACAGAAAGTTATATAGAAGTAGTAGCCTATACCACAAACATTTACAAAAACTGAATACTCATAGAATGAACGAGTGTATTTATAATTTATATTACCTGTACATACTGGTTTAACGGCATTTTACTTAAAATAAAACATTTACGAATAGATCTATAATTACATCTATATTTAAAATTATAATAAGTGGGCAAACGTGTTATATTTCAATAAAGATACAGGGAGATATAAGTCTGAGAAGTTTATCTAAATGTCTTTAGAATATTTCCTTGACGGGCCACAAGGTTTAGGTTGTATGGACAGTAGAATGATTTTGTTCAATTAGTCCATTTTACTTTGAACAACTTTGTTGGTTTATAAATTCTAATAATGTTTAAATAAATTATTCTGTCAATTTATATTATTTAACTTCCTTTTCCAACAACAGTTATAGTTATATAAAAGGAGCAGTTTGTTTAAACAAATATTCAGTAGTTGTTTTAGATTGTGGTTAAATATTTAATACAACAGTTAGACAGTTCGAAAAAAAAAGATGTCAGTGAACAATACAACTAAATAAATAACAATTTCTGAAATAAATAACTTAAATTATTCAAATGTTTAAAATATAAAAATGCTTTGGGCCTAATTAAATTTATATTACAACAGAATAGTTTGTTGGTAAATTCGAAAAATAACAGAGGACTTACGCCGCTCTATTATGCTTTAGTATTGGAGAAGAAAATGAGAATAATTAAAGAACTTTTAAAATAAGGTGCATCAACTACCGAAACGACCACAAACGGTAGTAGCATATTACATTTTGCAGTAAAACATAAAAAATATTTAAATTTTATAAAACAACTTTTACGACAAAAATATGATGTAAATTGTGAAAATAAATGGGGTGAAATTCCTCTACATTATGCAGTAGAAAAAGACAATTGTATGAGAATAGTAAAACTTCTTATACGAAGTGGATCACATATCAACAAGTTAGATATATACAAAAATACTCCTTTACATAATGCGGCTCAGAATAATTCTTTGATAATTGTTCGAAAATTAATATTCCATGGCGCACTTGTTTATGCTAAAAGTGAATTAGATTATACACCATTACATTTAGCAATAGACAGAGGCAATATAAAAGTGGTTGAGGAATTACTCAAAAATGGCGCAGATGCTAATGCATTAGATTTTTTAGAAAATAATTCGTTGCACACTGCTTTGAATTTTGCACGCAAGTATCCATTGAAGGAAATAGTTAAAGTTTGCTGGGAAATGATTCGAATGCTTTGTAATTATGGTGCATTTATTGATACAACAAATTATTATGATCAAACTCCTCTATACATTGCAGTGAAAAATTTCAATTCATTAGAAATTATCAAAGAAATTTTAGATCGAGGAGCTGACGTTAATAAGATAAATATGTGTGACCAAACTGTTTTACATTTAGGAATTAAATATAATAATCGTCTCGATATAATAAAGTTACTTTTAACGCATGGAGCATCTAATCATAAAATAGATTTTATGTGTTTAACTCCTTTGCAATACTTGGACAATAATTATAATTCACAAGAAGTAAAAACTATAAGAAAATTATTAGAAAAATATTGTCTTTTGGAACATTCAAATAATATTAATTGTGAAATTTGTGCTGAGCTGAAAAGTCAACATGTTTTAGAATGTGAAAATGAATTGAAAAAAATGCAACTAGATTTTATAAATGACAACGGTGTTACAGTATATGATTGTATACTTGAAAATTTAAATTATACCAACTTATTTGATTACCAAAGAGATATATTATCAGATTCAGAGTTGCATAAAAAGTATCCACATTATCATGATATTATTTATAGAAAATTAGAATCTAAATCGTATTTATTTACTAAATATAATAATGTTAGTTGTACGCTAGAAATTAATTTGAATGATGCCCAGAAAAGAGTGTGTTTAAATTTTTATTGCATTCAACAACTCGGTGAATATTTATCGGTGCAAGATTTAAAAAATTTTATTGTGGCTTGTGTTCATTCAAATTACTATAGAGATATGAGAGTTTTGGCTCACTTGGGTCAGTAGGCAAATATATCAGTATTTGAGTCTCCCTATACCACCAGTACTGGTTGTGTATGGTTTGTTAGCTGCCTGTTGAAAAGTTGTGTGAGTTTCATTAATTTGGTTGCAGTGTTAAGGGAGAAAAATGCAAAGACTTTAATTTGAATAAAATTTAATAATGTGTGAAATTTCCATTGACAGTTAACCGCATTCGCGGTAGAGAACAACATACATTTGAACGCAAACACGTATCCCCGCAATATCTCTTGAAATGAGTAAGATGTCTTACAGTGACCTTATCTGTTATTCATCTTTTTTTTTAATTATATCAGCTTGTATATGGCTCTTGGGGGATAATTCATCATTGAGTATAAGGCGTAGAAGGTTATTGGAGAAATATGGTCTTATTGAACATTCCAGCAAGGAAAATTGTTCTATATGTAAAAAATTTAAAGGAGAGTATATCGAAAATTGTAAAAAAGAATTGAAAAATATGGAAAAGATTTATATAAACGACACGGTAACTTTATATGATTGTATAATTAACAATTTAGATCATGTAGAATATTTTGATTGGAAACACGAAGACCTACTCGATGATGGAGTATTAACCACTAAATATCCAATTTTTTGCGACATTATTTGCAACAAATTGAAAACGAAAATATATTTACTTTTAAAATACAAAAATGTTTGTTGTACTACAGTTGTATATTGTGACATCAAGAATCAAACGAAAAAATTGATAATTTTAAATCCTGATTGTATTCGACACATTGCAAAATATTTAACAAAACAAGAATTTAAAAATTTTGCTGAGGCTTGCACTCGTTTCTGAATTTTATTGGTTTAAATGTAATCGTACGTGATCTATTGTACGTTAAGAACATTTACTAATGTTTTAGTTATCTGCCAACTATACTTGTTTTGTAAAAATTGCCGAATTTAGACTCTTATTGTAGTAGGTATCATGATGATTATTATTATTATTGACTTTTGAGGAATTTGCCAATGTTTGTATCAATTGTTAAAATCTATTAAATTGTAATTTAAAACACTCGTGTTGACATAAACCCAACACAACAACCACCCACAGAAGATGCAACCAAAGAACTAGTGGATTTTAGTACAAGAAAATATTTGACAAACTCGTGGTAAATAAACAAATAGACTTTACTTGAGCAAAAATGGTCTGTTTGCAAGAAATCAAAGGTGAAAAAACCGGAGAATATAATTATTACAATTTAAATGTAAAATTACAAGTAGTAATAAATTGTAATTTATTAATCGGTAAAAATATATCCTATATAAAGACTTTTAACATAAATACATTTCAGTTACAATTATAACGTCTCGATAACAGTCTGCATACGGGTTTCGAAATTTGCCTTCAATACATTTATTTCTGAAATGTTTTCATTAAATAATGATGTGATTCCTTGGAATGAAGACCTAGAGTGTCTGTACAAAGAACTTTGTGATAGTTTAAATGAATACGTAAATCATTTGGATGAAGACACAATACACCCAAGAAATGATGCTTTCAAATAAAGATACAAGACTCCAAAGTGAAGATGTGCTACTTTCAAATAAAGATACAAGACTCCAAAGTAAAGATGTGCTGCTTTCAAATGACGATACAATAGGAGATATTCCAAAGGATAAAAAAAATAATGAAGAATTCATGCCGGAATGTCTAAATATTTCCCATTTCGATGTCGAATCGTGGCTTCAAAATGATTCTGATCAATTTTTTGTATTTTGTATTAATGAAATAAACATGTCAACTAATAACATCAAATATTCATATTGACGTAGAAATCTAATTATAGATACCTGTAAGTATATATATATAAGTTCGAGTGTCATTTATTGTTGCCTCATTGTGGTATTGTGTAATGTAGAAGTAGCATGAGTGCGAACAGAATCTTGCATATAGCTATCAGGAATGGAGTCAGCTTGGAATCAATTAGAAAATTGATACGAAACATACTTACGGAAATACATTGTTGTTGTTTGCCATTCTGTTGGGCAAAAATTTTCAAGTAATTGAAGAATTATTAAGACGCGGGGCTTCAATTTACAAAACTACAAATTGCAAGTCGACCGTTTTACATTATGCAGTTCAAAATAAAAAATATTTCAAATTCGTTTGTCAACTAATCGAACGGGGATTTGACGTAAACTGCCAAAATGAATGGGGAGAAACACCTTTACATTTTGCAGTGAAAAAACGAAATTGTGTAAAAATTGTGGAAGTCCTTATACAAGGGGGCGCCGACATTAACAAAGCAGATAACGATAGTATTACACCATTACATTATGCAGCATCATACAACTGTATAAAAATTGTTGACGCTTTACTATTGGGTGGTGCATTAATTTCCCCAACAAGTATATACAATCACACGCCGTTACATTTAGCATCTTTAAATGGAAATGATGAAATTATAGAAACGTTATTGAAAAGAGGCGCTGATGCTAACGCGGTTGATGATCAGTATAATACACCGTTGCATTATGTCATCAAATATTTAAAAAATGATATGAAACGAGCAGACACTATTTTAAAAATCATTGGGTTACTTTCAAAATATGAGGCGTTATTCACAGAACGAAATATATTTGAAGAGACACCTTTAGATTGTGCCACGCGTTATGAGCCGTTAATTTTCATGGAAGAACTTTTAAAGTGTGGATCGTTAGTGTATAAAATTAAAAATAATAATTTTGAAGACTTATGGCTCGTGAAACATAATGTATATTTAAGTGCAAAACGAAAAAAATTACTCATAAAATATTGCCTAATTGAGCATTATTATAACAAAGATTGTTCTGTATGTAACAAATTTCGGGGCGGACAATTTGAAAATTGTAAAAAAGAATTAGAAAAAATGCAAAAGATTTTTGTAAACGAAACGGTGACATTATATGATTGTATTATTAATAATTTCGAGTATGAAAAGTATTTTGACTGGCAACACGAAGATGTGCTTGATGATGTAACTTTAGGAGTTAAATATCCAAATTATTGTGGTATTATTTACAATAAATTAGAAACAAAAAAATATTTACTTTTTAAATACAAAAAAATTTTTTGTACTACAATTGTAGACTCGGACACTGGGGGTGAAACGAAAAAAATGATAACTTTAGACTCTAATTGTATTAGATATCTTGCAGATTATTTAACGAAAGAGGATTTTAAAAATTTTGCTAAAGCTTGTTTATATTCTTAAGTTTAAGATATTTCTGTGAAAATTATGTTTATAAATTATAGCGTTTAAATCTTGATTATATTTCTATTGTACATATTCTCACTCAAAAAAATGCTTTATTTATATTAAATGTAGTAAATTCTGTTACATAAGAGATATTGTGTAATGTTGATTGTTTGGGCATAAACCAGATATATTTTCACGTAAACTGCAAAAATGCATATAGCTATGCATAAGGGATCTGTGAAATCAGTTCGAAAAAAATATATCAAGGAAATTTTTATTTATATGAAATAAATGGACAATATTGTTACTAACAAAAATTTTGGAAAGTTATTGAAATAAAATCTTTAAAATTTATATTTTTTATTTATGTTTATGTTTAGGACAAAAAAACATTCTTCACATTTGAATGTTTTGATTGAAGTGCGTATATTAAAAAATGTTTTTAAATTCTGTTTATATTTTATAACAACGGAACAATCTAGACACTTGAAATTTTCGGACTCACCGAGGATTTATGCTTTAAACCATGTATTTTTACATATCGTTCATATTTTCGGACAAAAGAACAATCCGGGCATTTGAAAGTTTCCACTTCGTTAACATTTTTGTGTGTTATAACATGAGTTTTTAAATAGTATTTATATTTTGTGACAAAAGAACAATCCGGGCACTTGAAAGTTTCTACTTCGTTAAGATTTTTGAGTTTTATGACATGAGCTTTTAAATTATATCTATTTTTTGTGACGTAAGAACAATCCAGGTATTTGAAAGTTTCAACTTCGTTAAGATTTTTGTGTTTTATGACATGAGCTTTTAAATTATATCTATATTTTGTGACGTAAGAACAATCTGGGCACTTGAAAGTTTCAACTTCGCTAAAGTTTTTGTGTGTTATAACATGACTTTTTAAAGCATTTTTATATTTCGTTACAAAATCACAATAAGTACATTTAAATGTTTCGACTTCGCTATGGTTTTTGTGTCTCAAAAAATGTTTTGTCAAATGATATTTATATTTTGTGACGAAAAAACAATCCAGGCACTTAAAAGTTTCGACTTCGCTATGGTTTTTGTGTTTGAAAACATGTGTTTTTAAATTGCTTTTATATTTTGTTACATAATTACAATCATTACACTCAAAGATTTGGACATCATGAATTTGTGGACTTTCATATCCTTCAAACTTGATGTCGAGTTCTTCATTTTCCAGCTGGATGTCCAATAATTTGTCGTCTTCATCTTCCTTCTTGATATTATTGCTCGACAAAGAAACACATTCGCCGGGATTTAAGATTTCATCACTTTTCACTTCGAGATTGTCAATTTCTTTATTCGAGTTTTCGTCGCGGTCTCTCTGATCTTTTGCTCTCCACCAACAAGCCACCAATGTCGGAAATGAAAAAAAAGAAATGTGGCAAGTGTTACAAACGACGGGATTATCCGTAACTTCTAAATCCATTTCGGGAATGTGTTGGCGAAATACTCGCATCGTACAATCATCTTTAAGAATTTTTGATAAAGTGATGGTAGACATGTCATTAACACAATTTTTACACAACCTACATATTTCAATTTCATCAAACAAGATATTTGTGTAAAAGCTTTGGGTGTTGTCTCCAGATACACGTCGCAACATAATACAACCTTCGGTGTTTATAAGACGAAATTTAAAATCGTAAGCTTGCAAGATTTTTTTTTCACATTCTTTGCAAATACAATTGTTTTTGTTATCAGAATGATCCATTTCCATTTGGAGGAATTTTAACTTGTTCATTAGGGCTTCTTCCAAGGCAACCGAATTTGTGCCTTGTACGTATCTAAACACAATTTACACGTTTCTTGAACGACAGACATTTTGAACGCACCCGAAATAAAGCAAAGCACCATATCGACGGTAACATTTATACTGTGAGGTGTGGGGTAATTCTAGGAAAGTGGTAGGAAATTAATTAATAGATACGAAACTTATTTTAAGGGCAATTTATATTAAAATTATGTTTTATACTCAATAGAAATGCAATTTAACCAATTTTAATCAAATATTTGTTTACGAAACAAATTGATAGTGTTATTACTAAAAATAATTTTGGGAAGATAATAAAGTGAAATCTTTAAACTTTGTAATTTTTTATTTATGTTTATGTTTCTTTAAGCTAGTTTTGTATTTTGTTATAAAATCACAATCTTTACATTTAAATATTATGACTTGGCTATGGTTTTTGTGTTTCAAAACATGTTTTGTCAAATAATGTTTATATTTTGTGATGTATGAACAATCAGGGCACTTGAAAATTTCGACTTCGCTATAGTTTTTGTGTCTCAAAAAATGTGTTGTCAAATTACGTTTATATATTGTGACATAAGAACAATCCGGGCACTTGAATGTTTCGACTTCGCTATGGTTTTTGTGTTTTTCAAAAAATGTGTTGTCAAATAACGTTTATATATTGTGACATAAGAACAATCCGAGCACTTGAATGTTTCGACTTCGCTATGGTTTTTGTGTTTCAAAAAATGTTTTTTCAAAGAATATTTGTATATTGTGACATAAGAACAATCCGGGCACTTGAATCTTTCAACTTCGCTATGGTTTTTGTGTTTCAAAAAATGTGTTGTCAAATGATGTTTATATTTTGTGACAAAATAACAATCTGGACACTTGAATGTTTCGACTTCGCTATGGTTTTTGTGTTTCATTAAATGTTTTTTCAAAGAATATTTATATATTGTGACATAAGAACAATCCGGGCACTTGAATGTTACGACTTCGCTATGGTTTTTGTGTTTCAAAAAATGTTTTGTCAAATGATATTTATATTTTGTGAAGTAAAAACAATCCGGGCACTTGAAAGTATCGACTTCGCTATGGTTTTTGTGTTTCAAAACATGTGTTTTTAAATTGCTTTTAAATTTTGTTACATAATTACAATCATTACACCCAAAGATTTGGACATCATGAATTTGAGGACTTTCATATTCTTCAAACTTGATGTCGAGTTCTTCATTTTCTAGCTGAATGTCCAAGAATTTGTCGTCTTCATCTTCCTTCTTGATATTATTGCTCGCCAAAGAAACACATTCACCGGGATTTAAGATTTCATTATTTTTCACTTCGAGATTGTCAATTTCTTTATTCGAGTTTTCGTCGCGGTCTCTCTGATCTTTTGCTGTCCACCAACAAGCCACAAATGTCGAAAATGAAAATAAAGAATTGTGGCAAGTGTTACAAACGACGGAATTTTCCGTAACTTCTAAATCCATTTCGGGAATGTGTTCACGAAATACTTGCATCATACAATCATCTTTGAGAATTTTTGATAAAGTCATGGTAGACATGTCGTCAACACAATTTTTACACAACCTACATATTTCAATTTCATCAAACAAGATATTTGTGTAAACACTTTGGGTGTTGTCTCCAGATACACGTCGCAACATAATACAACCTTCGGTGTTTATAAGACGAAATTTAAAATCGTAAGCTTGCAAGATTTTTTTTTCACATTCTTTGCAAATCCAATTGTTTTTGTTGCCAGAAAGATCCATTTCCATTTGGATGAATTTTAACATGTTTATTAGGGCTTCTTCCAAGGCAACCAAATTTGTGCCTCGAACGTATCGTAAACACAATTTAGAAGTTTCTTGTATGACAGACATTTTAACGCATCGATGGAAAGCAAAGCACTAAATAACCTATCAGACGGTAACATTTATACTGTGAGTTGTGGGGTAATTCTAGGAAAGAGGTAGGAAATGAATTAATAGATGTGAAACATATTTAAGTGCAAATTATTTTTTATACTCAATAGAAATGCAATTAGCCAATTTTAATCAAATATTTGTTTACGAAACAAATTGACAGTGTTATTACTAAAAATAATTTTGGGAAGATAATAAAGTAAAATCTTTTAAATTTGTATTTTTTAATTATAGGAAAGTGGTAGGAAATTAATTAATATATTTATATGAAATATATTTTAACTGTAATTTCTATTAAAATTATTTTTTGTACTGAATAGAAGTTCAATTTAGCCAATTTAAATCAAATGAGGGGAATATGTTTACGAAATAAATTGAGTGTTATTAGTAAAAATAACTTTGGGAAGTTAATAAAAAATCTTTAAACGTTGTAATTTTTTATTTATGTTTCTTTAAATTAGTTTTATATTTTGTTATAAAATCACAATCCTTACATTTAAATGTTTTGACTTCGTTATGATTTTCGTCTTTCAAAACATGTGTTGTCAATTTACGTTTATATTTTGTGACGAAGAAACAATCCGGGTACATGAAAATTTCGACTTCGTTAAGATTTTTATGTTTTAAAAAATGTCTTTTTAAATTCCGTTTATATTTTGTAACAAAGGAACAATCCGGGCACTTGACGATTTCGACTTCGCTAAGGTTTTTGTGTTGCAAAAAATGTTGTGTTAAATCTTTTTTATATTTTGTGGCTTAAGAACAATTCGGGCACTTGAAGATTTCGACTTCGCTAACGTTTTTGTGTTAAAAAATGTGTTTTTAAATAATATTTATATTTTGTAACGTATGAACAATCCGGACACCTGAAAATTTCGACTTCACTATGGTTTTTGTGTCTCAAAAAATGTTTTATTAAATCGCCTTTATGTTTTGTGGAGTAAGAACAATCCGGACACTTGAAAATTTCGACTTCACTATGATTTTTGTGTCTCAAAAAATGTTTTATTAAATCGCCTTTATGTTTTGTGGAGTAAGAACAATCCGGGCACTTGAAAGTTTTGACTTAGCTATGGTTTTTGTGTTTGAAAAAATGTGTTGTCAAATGCTGTTTATATTTTGTGACGTAAGAAAAATCCGGACACTTGAAAATTTCAACTTCGTTATGGTTTTTGTGTCTCAAAAAATGTTTTTTTAAATTGTTTTTATATTTTGTGACGAAAGAATAATTTGGACACTTGAAAGTTTTGACTTCGCTATGGTTGTGTATCAAAAAATGTTTTGTTAAATCGCCTTTATATTTTGTGACATAAAAACAATCCGGGCATTTGAATTTTTCGACTTCGCTATGGTTTTTGTGTTTCAAAAAATGTGTCTTCAAACACTCTTTATATTTTGTAACAAAAGAACAATCCGGGCACTTGAAAGTTTCGACTTGGCTATGGTTTTTGTGTTTCAAAACATGTGTTTTTAAATTGCTTTTATATTTTGTTACATAATTACAATCATTACACCCAAAGATTTGGACATCATGAATTTGTGGACTTTCATATCCTTCAAACTTGATGTCGAGTTCTTCATTTTCCAGCTGGATGTCCAAGAATTTGTCGTCTTCATCTTTCTTCTTGATATTATTTATTGCTCGTCAAAGAAACACATTCGCCGGGATTTAAGATTTCATCACTTTTCACTTCGAGATTGTTAATTTCTTTATTCGAGTTTTCGTCGCGGTCTCTCTGATCTTTTGCTGTCCACCAACAAGCCACCAATGTCGAAAATGAAAATAAAGAAATGTGGCAAGTGTTACAAACGACGAAATTTTCCGTAACTTCTAATCCATTCCGGGAATGTGTTCACGAAATACTTGCATCATACAATCCTCTTTGAGAATTTTTGATAAAGTGAGGTAGACATGTCGTCAACATAATTTTTACACAACCTACATATTTCAATTTCATCAAACAAGATATTAGTGTAAACGCTTTGGGTGTTGTCTCCAGATACACGTTGCAACATAATACAACCTTCGGTGTTTATAAGACGAAATTTAAAATCGTAAGCTTGCAAGATTTTTTTTTAACATTCTTCACAAATAATCCATTTTTTTTGTCGTCGAAATGATCTAATGAAATGGATAAATTTTAACTGGTTCAGTAGAGCTTCTTCCAAGACAACTACATTTCTGACCTGAGCGCCTCGCAAACACAATTTGCACTTTTTTTGCTCGAAATACATTTTACATATCGATAGACAGCACATTACACAAATACTAATCTGAATCACAAATTATTTGAAATAAAGAATTACACATTGGTAAATAAAAACTTTTAAATGTGTAATGTCTTATGGATTTTTGCCATTAGACGTTTCCATATTTTTTGGCACTTCTCTGAAATTGATTTTCTTGGATCATATGAAACAAGTGTTGTCGGTATGCACAATTTCAAATATAAAACTCCACATGAAAACCAGCGTCAAAGTATAAATTAAAAAGTTTATTTAACGCCATCATAATACATTTACTCATACAAGAAATGGGTGTGTGCAACAAATACCCCCACTTGCAAAATTTCAAGCCTGAATTAAATTGTATTGTATTTAAATATGGAATATGATTCTAATTTCACATGTATTGTAAACAGTCGGGAGCGTTTCCTTCAATTCTCAAAACCGTTTTTTTTTGTAAAATGAATACAAACCACAACGAGGTATTACTGCATTTGGCAATACTGAAATTAGATGGCAGTTCTTTGAAACCTATTCGAAAATTATTAGAAAAAAAACAATTCGCTAATTCATTATAAAAATGTGTTTGGAGAGACACCTCTATTGCATGCTTTAAAATTGGGAAAAGACATGCAAATAATCAAAGAATTACTAAATTACGGAGCATCAATCTATAACATTTCAAACAATGGATTCACCGCTTTGCATTATGCTGTTTACGATGTAAAGTATTTTAAATTTATTGGTGAATTAATTCAACAGGGATTGAACGTAAACTGTCAAGATACGATGGGGCAAACGCCGTTACATAAAGCTCCTGAATATTCTGTGAAAATGGTCCAATTACTCTTACAATTTGGCGCCATCGTTAATGCAGTAGATAACTTTAATCAAACACCGCTAATGCATGCTTTAGACACAGGAGATAACGTGCCAATAGTTGAAGAACTGTTAAAGCACGGGGCTTCAATTTATAACGTTTCAAAAGACAAGAAAACTGCTCTACATTATGCCGCTCGTCATATAGAGTATTTAAAATTTACTCGTAAACTAATTCAATTAGGATTGGACACAAACTATCAAGATTTATCCGGACAAACACCTTTACATATAGCAGCTGCAAACAAAAATGGTGTAGATATTGTGAAATTACTTATACAACACGGTGCCGATGTTAACACGTTAGACGGTTTTAATACGACCCCGTTACAGATTGCGGTATTATTTGACTGCACGGAAAATTTTCACACGTTAGTATCCAACGGTGCATCAATATTTTTAGGTAAAAATGCTCACGAAATGTTACATTATGCAACGGCTAACAGAAATATTGAAATTATAGAAACTTTACTGAAAAGGGGTGTAGATGTTAACGCAATTAATACAGAACTCTCAAGACCACTACACGTTCTCAACGATTCTCCCCAGGAGAATATAAACACTTTTCTAAAAATTATTACATTATTTTCTGAATATGGAGCATGTTTTAATAAAGAAAATGGACGTAATCGTACTCCTTTATGTCATATTTTGAATTTTAATACACCTTTAATCATATTGGAAACTTTTTTAAAATGTGGATCGTTAATTCATAAAATTGGAAACCGTTTATTTTCAGACAGTGTAAAAAATGATGTAAGAAGAAAGGAATTATTAGAAAAATATTGTTTAATTGAACATTCCAGTAATGACAATTGTGTTATATGTAATCAATTAAAAGGCAAACACGTTGAAGCGTGCAAAAGAGAACTTGAGAAGATGAAAAGGAATTTTATAAACGAAACAATTACAGTCTACGATTGTATAATCAAAAACTTAGACTATGGGCAATATTTAGACGTGCAATACATCGATGTGCTTGACGATGCGACTTTAAAATATCCCATTTATTCAGATGTTATTTATAACAAGTTAGAAACGAAAAAGTATTTACTTTTGAAATATGGAAATATTAGTTGTACCGTCCTTAAGAATTTGAATGCCAAAAATCAAGCGAACAAACCCGTAACTTTACATTCATATTGTATTCGACACATTGCCGATTATTTAACGACAGTGGATTTAAAAAATTTCTATATGGTCTGTACCTCTAATGTATTTCACTTAAAGTAATGTTGGTAGTTTATTAAATAATATATATCGATTTACAAATTACAATTATGTTTTTATTGAAAAATATTTTCTGTACCTCTCTTTTATCCAATTATAATTTGGCTGAAAGGACAATAATATATATCCCCACTTAAAAATTATTGGGGTACATTTAGTTAAATTCACTTGTATTTATATATCGTACGGTTGATTTTAAATGTACTTGGATGCGAACCGTAAAAATATCTTTATTTTGAAGTATACGAGAGTGATAATATGAATACAAACCACCACGGGAAATTGCTGCATGGGGCTATACGGAGATGGAATGGGAGTTCTTTGCTTCCTATTCGAAAATTAATACAAAAAAATAATTCACTAATTTATTACAAAAATAAATATGGAGAGACCGCCCTATTGCGTGCTTTAAAATTGGGAAAAGACATGGGTATAATTGAAGAACTAATAAAACATGGATCCTCAATATATGACGTTTCGGACTATAGATACACTACTTTGCATTATGCTGTTCGTTACAAAAAGTATTTCAAATTTGTCCATCAACTAATTCAACAAACTGGGAAAAAAAAGCAGCACTGCACGAAGTTGCTCAAAATTCTGCAGAAATTGTGAAATTGTGCTATTATGGGCCTTAAACATTCGCAAGAGTTTGCGGATAGTCGAAGAACTACTAAAGCACGGAGCATCATTTTATGACGTTTGAAAGGAAAAAAAGACCGCTCTGCATTATGCCGTTTGTCATAAGAAATATTTTAATTTTGTTCGCAAACTAATTGAACAAGGATTGGACATAAACTATCAAGACAAGACGGGAGAAACACCTCTACATATAGCAGTTTCAAGGGCAGATTGTGTAAAAATTGTGAAATTACTTCTACAATGTGGCGCCGATATTAACATATCAGATAATTACGGTGACACACCATTATGTAGAGCAGTAAAATTGAACCATACTGAAAATTTTCACTTGTTGTTACTTAACGGTGCGCTAGTTTCTCTGGGTGAAAATACTTTTACAATATTGCGTTCTGCAACCATACACAAGGACATTAAAATACTAGAAAGCTTATTAAAAAGAAATGTTGATGTCAATGCCATTAATTCAGAGCACAGAACGCTATTACATGCCGTTTTTGATTACGGCTGTGAATATAGACCTATAGAGACATCTCTAAAAATTATTTCGTTATTTGCTGAACACGGAGCGCTTTTTAACCAACAAGATGTATATGGAGATACTCCTCTGAGTCTTGGTTTACGTTATATGGCGCCTATAGTTGTACTAGAACAAATGTTATAATATGGGTCCCTAATTCATAAAATTAAAAGTAGTATTTTTATAACAATTATGCATATTGTTTCCGATTTTACTAATATAGAAAGAAAAGAATTGCTTGAAAAATATTGTCTTATCGAACACCCCAGCAAAGATGATTGTTTTATCTGTTGTCAATTAAACGGTAAACACGTTGAAAGTTGTAAAAAAGAATTAGAAAAGATGAAGACAAATTTTTTAAACGAAACAGTTACGCTGTATGATTTTGTAATTAACAATTTAGAAGAAGCAAAATCTTTAAACGGGCAATACAACAACATACTTGACGATTTAACATTTAAATATCCAATTTATTATGATGTTATTTATAACAGATTAACAATAAAAAATATTTAATCATAAAATTATATTTAAACAATGTATTTCAATTAAACCGTTAAATGTACATTGAATCACCAACCATTGTAAAATTTAATTGTTTGTACACTAAATATGTAAATAAAAGATTATTTTTTCTATATTTTATTTATTTTTTAAACACAAAACAATAGAAAAATTATTATAATGTATAGCAAAATCAAACCTATTCACTATTTTGAAATCTCATATCCTCTATTTCTTTTAGTAAATAATTTATGTCTTCTTGACTTTCCTCATTGATTGCAGTTTATCGTGTCCAAATTTGGAAATCTTATTCGTTCCCTGCATAATCACGATACAAAATATAAATAGAGTAATACAAGCGAGTTAAATGTATTTCTTCGTCAAGTTGCCAAAAGATTATTCTCTGAAAATTTACATTTTATGAAACTACAAAACTAGAAAATAATGATACCCAAAGATTACAAATGGTGTATAGTAATTTTCCTGCAATTTATACAATGCACCATTAATTCATTGATTCGGCATTCGTTCTGTTCCATACATTCACTACAAAACAACCAATTCATATTTTCGTAGCAGTACAAATTAATTTGAGAATTGTCTACTAAAACATTTTCATACAACTGTTCAATATCCCAAGAGTTATCACAATCCATGGATTTGAAGACGCGAGATGTAAGACCGACATCTAGGATTTTCAAGAGAATCAGTACACAGAGGTTCCGAATCTGGAGCCGTTCCGTGCAATTGCTGTTCTCCCTTAACTCCTGGGACAGAATGTCACGATAAAATTTTCAGGTTACTTCACCTGTCAGAGATATTGAATACTCTCTTCGAGGTGTCATTCCTTTGTACGCAAGACAATATATATTATATATAAATATAATATATATTGTTAGAAACATATATATTATATATAATATAATATATATTGTTAGAAACAATTTATAAATATAATATATATTGTTAGAAACAATATATATTATATATAAATATAATATATATTGTTAGAAACAATTTATTGTCTTGCGTACAAAGGAATGACACCTCGAAGAGAGTATTCAATATCTCTGACAGGTGAAGTAACCTGAAAATTTTATCGTGACATTCTGTCCTAGGAGTTAAGGGAGAACAGCAATTGCACGGAACGGCTCCAGATTCGGAACCTCTGTGTACTGATTCTCTTGAAAATCCTAGATGTCGGTCTTACATCTCGCGTCTTCAAATTTAACGAAATGCATCAAATGCATAAAGAAGTGCTCGAGAGGACATTCAATTGTGGGAAGCGCAACTGATGAAGGTTCCCGACCAGAAACAATATATATTATATTTATATATAATATATATTGTCTTGCGTACAAAGGAATGACACCTCGAAGACAGTATACAATCCATGGAGTCAACTTTTTGTCGAAAAACCTTTCAACACACTACTTTTTCAAGCCTGCAATACACGTTGGCCGAGCGTCGTTGAGTGAACGCCAATAGGTGTAGACAGGTATATTTGCATTATTTTGTTGTTGGTAAGTCAACCGCTATCACTTGCCTTGTATTAATCTGACTACGCTCGCATTAGTCTAAGCTCGGACAATGTGTATTGCAGGCATTAGAAACTACTAAAATTGGAAAGTAGAATTATTGTCTTGTATAATTACCAAAAAATAAAATCTTGAATTCATTCATTTGAATTTCAATTACAACATTCATAGAATTTAGTTCAACAATTCTTTTTTATACATATTTTAAAATAAAAATCTCAATTATAATTGGGGAGGGAAAGGGTATTTTTAAATAAAAAAATATATAATTTGTAAAAATTTATTTTTGCCATAAATAACTATACATAAAATAAACATTCTCCTTGGCACATCGTAGGTGGTTATTTTCGTGCTCGCCGCAATGGTATGATCTATAATGTTTTTTAAAATCTTCGTATTCCGGCAACCAGTACTTATAGTTAATATCCAGAACATCTAGAATGACCAAATTTTTTAACCATTTCTTTATCTCCTGTCCATTAACATATACTTTCGAAGTTCCAATAATTTTTTTAATTTCTTGGCCAAGATCTTCGTACCGAAATAGACTTCCTTGTTCCCAGGTTAAGCCATGAACGTATTGCGTTGCATAGCACGTGTCAACTATTTGCCTTGTAGTTAAAGCTTCTTTGGAGATTGTAATCTCAGAAATGCCCTGTAACATTTCTCAGTTTTTAAATTTAAAATTGCAATTTCCTTGCAAATAAATACTCCGCCAATGACGAAACCTTGTACGTCTAACGCAAACATGTTTAGTGAAACAAACAAGTACATCGATGTTAGGATAACTCGAAGTTTTATATAGTAAATTGGCACGATACGACGGGGGAATTTGAACATGAAACAAGCATTGTGCGATAAGCAACGAAATGTTGGAATACATGTAAAAATAGATGTATTTTAAAATGCATTTCTTCGTCAAGTTGCCAAAAGATTATTCTCTGAAAATTTACATTTTATGAAACTACAAAATTAGAAAATAATGGTACCCAAAAGGTGCGAATCCACAATGAGAATATTTTTGTCTCATGAAATAATAATCTACAGTCCCACAAATTAGAACATGATTTTTATAGTCAATTAATTGCAGTGTCATGGTTGCTGTTCACTTAAAATTCTACTCCTTTCTTTTTAAACGTCCTTTTTCAGTAATTTCACTCATTATTGGGAAAAACAAATTTTTATCTCACGAAACAACAATGACGTGCAGCAGGTGAGATAAATGTCTCATGCGAGATGTACAGTATATCATGTTTACACTTCAAACTTGTTCACTCAACTAAACTCTCATGAGACATTGTTTCACGAGATTATCTCTTGTATATCACGTATCTCATGCCTGTTTCCACAATGAAATAAAAATTTTCCCCAGATTATTATTTCATGAGACAAAAATCTCATAAAATATTCTCATTGTGGATTCGCACCTTTAAAACATTTTCATATTCATTATCATCGTCAAGTTGCATTTTTACCAATTTATTAATGTACTAACTAGCGCTCCGATTTCCGTTAACAGAATTTCTCACAATCTTTTATGGCACAGGATTTATACAACGTGTAATTTTTAAACAATTTCCAATTCATTTAAAATTATTGTCGTCAAACATTTTCTCATTGCTTTTCGTTCGTCTGAATATTTAATAATTTTCAGACACTCTATTTTGAATCACTAACAATTGTAAAACTTAAATACCAACGAAATACACATTTCTTTACATTTTCTTGTAAAAAAATATAGATTTGAAATCAGCTGCTAACAATCGTTAGCACAACATGTGTAAAAAAGTTATAATAAGAAGGAGGGGGTATTATTAAATAAAAAAATATATAATCTGTAAAAAATTCTTTTTGCCATAAATATATCCAGAAAAAATAAACATTCTCCTTCGCACATCGTAGGTGGTTGTTTTTTCATATCTTCGTATTCCGGCAACCAGTACTTATAGTTAATATCCCGAACATCTAGAATGACCAAATGTTTTAACCATTTCTTTATCTCCTGTCCATTAACATACACTTTTGAAGTTCCAATAATTTTTTTTATTTCTTGGCCATGATCATCGTAACGAAATACACCTCCTTCTTCCCAGTTTATTCCATGAACATAATTCGTTGCATAGTTCGCGTTCAATATTTGCCTCGCAGTTAAAGCTTCTTTTGAGATTGGTAATCTCAGAAATGCCCTGTAACATTTCTCAGTTTTTAAATTTAAAATTGCAATTTCCTTGCAAATAAATACTCCGTCAATGACGAAACCTTGTACGTCTAACGCAAACATAGTGAAACAAACAAGTACATCGATGTTGAGATAACTCGAAACTTTATATAGTAAATTGGCACGATACGGGAGAATTTGGAGATGAAACAAGCATTGTGCGATAAGCAACAACATGTTGGAATACATATAAAAATAGATGTATTTTAAAATGCATTTCTTCGTCAAGTTGCCAAAAGATTATTCTCTGAAAATTTACATTTTATGAAACTACAAAATTAGAAAATAATGGTACCCAAAAGGTGCGAATCCACAATGAGAATATTTTATGAGATTTCTGTCTCATGAAATAATAATCTCGAGAAAAAATTAATTTCATTATGAAAACAGGCATGAGATACGTAATATACAAGAGATAATCTCGTGAAACAAAGTCTCATGAGAGTTTAGTTGAGTGAACAAGTTTCAAAGTGTAAACATGATATACTGCGCATCTCGAATGAGACATTTATTTCACCTGCTGCATGTGAGTGTCATTGTTGTTTCGTGAGATAAAAGTTTGTTTTTTTCCTAATAATGCGTGAAACTACTGAAAAAGGAGGTTTAAAAAGAAAAGAGTGTAATTTTAAGTGGACAATAACCGTGACACCGCAGTTAATTGACTATAAAAATCATGTTCTAATTTGTGAGACTGTCCGACCGAAAATTATAAGAACAAAAATCTTAGGAAATCAGCTATGGATGAAATATCTAACAAGTTAGGAATTCCAGCTAAAGAAGTAAAGGATAAAATGCATAACCTTCGTTGTAAATTTCAAAGCATCAACAGAAAACCTAAACACACCAAAAGCTGTTAAATGGCAATTTTATGATTCCTTAAAATTCATAAGTGGACCAACAAATATCCTTCTATCATTTTTTGCTTTTTTGTTGGCATCTTTTTATGAAATCACTCCACAACTCACAATAATTTTATCAATAATATATTTTTGAAAATTATTTTTAGGCTTGCCTCTTTTAAATTACAGAACATACTGTGGAAACACCACATTCGGAAACACTTAGTCTCATGAGAGTAAAATTTCATAAGTTGCATAAGTTCAGAGTTTCAAAGAAATATCTCATGTTCTGTAGAAACATATCTGAGACAAATATATGATAAGACTAAAATCTCACGAGATTTTTGTCTCCTTGTGGATACCGGCCTTAAAACTTTAAACGAAATACACATTTCTTTAGTCTTTTTGTAAAAAAATATACATTTGAAATCAATCGCTTGCAATCTCGACTATAATCAGGAGGGGTGGGTATTTTAAAATAAAAAAAATATATAATCTGTAAAAATTTCTTTTTGCCAAAAATATATCCACATAAAATAAACATTTTCTTTGGCACATCTCAAATGGTTGTTTCGGTGCTGGCCGCAATGGTATGACCTGTAGCGTGTCTTGAAATCTTCGTTTGTCGGCAACCGGTATTTACAGTTAATATCCACAATATTTAGAATGTCCAAATTTTTTAACCATGTCAATATCTCTCGTCCCATAACATACACTTTCGAAGTTCCGATAATTTTTTAAATTTCTTCGCCCAGATCCTGGTAACGAAATATACCTTCTCGTTCCCAGTTTATGTCATGAATATATTGCGTTGCATAGTACGCATCAAATATTTGACTTGCACTTAAAGATTCCTTGTTAATCGCTAATCTCAGAAATGCTCTATAATATTGCTCAGTTTTTAAATTTAAAATTGCAATTTACTTGTAAAGAAATTGCCCATTGATTACGAAGCCTTGTACGTCTAACGCAAACATGTTTAGTGAAACAAACAAGTACATCGATGTTAGGATAAATCGAAGCTTTATAAGTAAATTGGCACGATATTGAAATAGATGTAAATTCAATCTTATACAAAGGCCGGGGGTGTATATATAAATGAACGAGTGTACAATTGACATATTGTTTCTGTGCTCGTGAATAAATAAGGTGTTTATACTTGAAATTTGCGAAAACATAATTATTGAGTTTATAAGGTAAATAGTTTTCAAAACTAGATAATTTAAATTTTATAAAATGTTAACCACTGTCGCTCTAGCCATTAAAGCAACGCGTTTACATATAGGAAATCAAATGTTAAACTATATTTTTTTTCAGAGTTTGAAGCCATTCAGCTTTTAACCTAAAGTGTATTGGAGATTAAGAAGAAATGTTTTCATTGCACTTGCGTTGCAGAAAATGTAAAACAATTTATAAATTTGCCTGGAAATTCCTCAACAATTGCTATTTATCTTGCTCCACATGCAAAAAATGTGCCGAGATATTTAACGGAATGTTACCAAAAAAATCACTGAATGTAATATGGGATTTTAAATCTTTGTCAAAATTAAACGGTTTTCATTATCGCAAAAATAGGGGTTTCTTTTATTGTCAATTACAAGAAGAGGAAATTAAATTTCCCATGTTGCTGTTGACAAAGTCAATGCCAATGTCTTCTCGGGATAAAACTGGTTTGGTGCAACTAATAGACATAGAAAATTATGTTAATTTTTGTTAATTAGGTCAAGAGAATACATTTGAATTTTCTTGTAGGTTGGATTTTTTTTTTAATTGAAAGTAGACTAACAAAATAGTAGAATGAAATGTGAAACCGTTTACGAATTTATTTATATTTATGTTATTTTTGTTAATTTAATTTTGTAATTGTAATTGTCAACTTATAAATTAATTAAGGAATGGTTTTTATATATGTAATTTTATTTTTTATTAAACATATATTTTTGTAATTTTTTTTATTATTTAACCAAACTATAATAAAAGATATTAATGGAAAATATTTTGTGTCGTAAAAACTTGTTTTTGGTAAACATGCTATCAGAAAACTCTTAAATCATGCCTTGACAAGAATACATCATCCCACCGATGGAACACCAAGCGCTTTACGTGTGAGAAATTAATTTCCATTAAACTAAAACAAAAATTTTCAATTTAATAAATATATTGCAATAATTTTACATACAAGAATACATAAATACATTTATTACAATGAAATAACAGGCAAACAAGCTAGCATAAAACTCTTGAAATCTCGTTTCGATAAATAACGACCTATTTCCCAAACGCAATCTGAATTTAAACGCACATTTGTCTTTACATCTTTTTCGAATTCCGTTTCTATGATACAATCAACAAAAAACTTTTGAAACAAATTCTCTTTCGTTTCCAATCTGTCACAAATAACATCGTGATATTGAGGATATTTATCAATCAAATTGGCATCAGATATTACATCTTCGGCACAACTATTGTATTTATAATTCTTTTTACGGACCACGTAATCATATAAGGTATTTTCTCCATCTATATAGTGTCGTTGCATTTTTTTCAATTCTTTTTTACAAATTTTACTATATCGACTCTTCAGTTTTGTACATACACTACATAGATCGATATCGGAATGTTCGACCAAACAATACTTTTCGAGTAGTTGTTTATTTCTCTTCATATCTAGATAATTACCGCTCGGTATGTCATAATCCAAAAGAGTTAAATTACTCTTGTCTCTAATGTGAACCGACGCGCCACATTTTAATAGCATTTCGTTTGTTTCAAAATGGCATCTACGTGCTATACTTATCAGCAAAGGGGCATCTCTAACTGGAGAGAATTCGTTGACATCCACTACTCTATTTAAGATTTCTTTTATTATCATTGGAGAAGAGCGACAAAAAAGTGCCGTACATAGAGGAGTTTGATCTAATGCGTTTGTGTAATTAACCCACGCACCATATTGTAAAAGCTCTCGTACAATATCTAAACATATTTGTGTTTTATCTTCGTGAGAGCGTTCATTAAAACTTAAATAATGAAATACACAGTACAATGGAGAATCTTGAAAATTATAATTTGGTACATTGACGTCTGCTCCGCTATGCAGTAGTTCTTTAACGACTTGTAAATTTCCCCGTCCCGTTGCATAGTGTAATGGTGTGTTTCCATATATGTCTACGGCGTTAATATCGGCACCGTGTTTTATCAATTCTTTAATAACAGTTACAGATTTGTTTTCTTTTGTCGCAACGTGAATTGCATTTTGGTTGACTTTATTTGATTTATTGACAGAAGCTCCACTTCGTAGCAATTTTCCTATAGTTTTCAAACATTCGTCATCCATCAGAGACAGGTGCAACGACATTTCATCAATCACATGTTGATAATTTATATCGCCTCTTTTTTGCACAAATTTCTTGTAGTTTGTATTTTTTTAATTGTTTTTCATCTCCGTCTCGTTGAACAGCTCGTTGTAATGATCGCATCCTTTGTGAAACTTGTACTTCTGATTAATTGTGGTCAGTCAATAAGGCAATATAAATACCTCACCAGAAGAAAAAATACACAAATACAATTTTCGCGTGCACACCCCTTAAAATAAATAGTCCAATCGAATTTACAATTTATATAACAGTGAATATACGCACGTGACTAATTTATCGCTTATTAGACCAATCAATAGAGCAAAAATTAACTGATAATGTGTAAAAAATACTATCAGGATACTGACTGTGCCATCACATTAACAAAGATTCCTAGCGATATTTTGCTATGTTTTCCACTCGCAACTATGGTTTTTTACTTTGTTATAAACAACTGAAGCAAGAAAATTACGTTTTTTTTCTTAGCATGTTTATAACATCAAAAATAATAAACTAATCTCAATAGTGTCAACAGGTCATTTGTAAAGCATGAAAATACCAATGAAATGAGCACAGGCTCGATCCGATTGGATCATTAGTAACAGAGAAAAACAAAAAATACTGGAAAATGTAGAATTTTTTTTTTAAAATCCTGTCTTCGTCACTTTAGAAGCTGTAGAACTGGGCTTGTAGGAACTGATAGTAATTTACATCTATTTTATGTATACCAAAACAAGGCGCTACCGGTTTATTAGTTTTTGAACAATTGTGATATAAAGTTTTCTGTTCACTATTTTTGCATTGTGCCCCCATGCGTCATAGATACTCAAATTTCAATTTTGAAAAAAGTTGTTGAAAGTAGAGGTGTCATTCTACAAAGCCTCTATTCTCATTTTCACTAAATGTCTGTGAAATATCTGAAATTTGTTAGCAAACATGACAAAAAATGGGCAAGCTTTAAATGTATCCAAGGAGTGGGGAAAACACGGTTTTTAAGGGGAAGCTTATAGTAATATATAGCAGAGGCACATACATAGATCGTTTTAATATTTAAAATCCTCACAAGTAAGAATTTTTTTAATGACCGCTCTCCTTTGATGTTCCGTAAACCCAAAATCCAAAAATTAAAGCAAAAACGAGAAACCATTTACATATAAATATATTAATAAACAAACAGTTCTCATTTGATATAATAAAATCGAACAAATCACTCTGTATAGAAGTTTTTTTAACGACTAAATTCTTTCACCATCTGTCAGAGTGACAGTTAGTATCGATAATAATTATTGTTAGCAGTTCCCCTCAAAAACCGTGTTCCCCCCACTACTCGAACACGTTCATACGCTCATCAAATTTTGGTCATTTTTGGTAACATTTTTCGTACATTTCACAGACATTTAATGAAAAATGAAAATAGAGGCGTTGTAGAATGATACCTCTACTTTCACCATCTCTATTCTGAATTGATATTTGACGATCCAAGTCGCATGGAGACACACTGCAAGAATAGTGGACTAAAAACTTCAGATTGCAATTATTCAAAAACTAATAAACCGATAGTGCCTGGTTTAGTCACGTATAAGCTAGATATCAATTACTATCAATTCCCACAAGCCCAGTTCTACAACTTCGATAGTGACGGAGTTATAATTATATAAAGAAAACCCCTAAATTTTCCAGTATTTTTTGTTTTTCTCTGTTACTAAAGATCTTGTCGGATCGATCCTGGTCTCATTTCATTGGTATTTACACGCTTTACAATTCACCTGTTGACACCATTGAGATTAGTTTATTATTTTTCATTTTATAAACATGCAACGAAAAAAAACGCAATTTTCTTGTTTCAATTGTTTATAATAAAGTAAAAAACCATAGATGCGTGTGGAAAAGGTAGCAAAATATCACTACAAATCATTCTTAATGTGATGGCACAGGCAGTATCCTGATAGTATTTTTTGCACGAAAAAATCTCTATTGATTGGTCTATATTCATTAATTCATGTACATACTTGGGTTTAATAATAAAAGTGGGGAACGTCATTTCGTATATAAATATGACAGCCCAAAAGAGGATTAAATTCATAAAGTTTACACTGTAACGATGGATATGAGTGAAGCTTCGCAAAATTGGCTAGAAGATGAAGACAATATTCGAAATAAAATACCAAGACTCGAAGAAACAGACGATGACAACCGGGAAATGTTTAATATAACGCCACATATAACAGAGGACAAATCAACAATCCAAGATGTGATGCAACACATGAATACAATTAATGCCCAAAAAATTGCTCCTAAGCTATATAATACAAAATTCTTGGGCAACAATGAACAAATACCCTGCGTAAACTGTGTACAGATAACAGCTCAAGCTAGAGAATTGATATAAATACAAGAAGAACAAAAATATACCCCGTACAAGCTTTTAAATTATTTTATGGCTTTTCTCTATAAAGATCCACCAAAATGTATCGACAGTTCGTTTTTACCTTTATCCGACAATGCATTTCATACTGCCGAAATAAAAATACCCACCGGAAAAAGTGAGTTTTTAAACAATTCCAAAGCACTTCCTTTTGCGTATAACAACAAGTTAGATTATTTATTGATTTTAATGTGCAGAGGATCTGGAAACAAATCAGAAAACGAAAAGAATGATTGGAGATCATAAATACGGCCGGTACATAATTGCAAAAATTCTTGATATATCTATTGAAAAAATAAGCAACCTCAGACAACATGGAAAGAACTTTTGAATCCAAACGGTGAAGAGACAACTACCATAAAATATTCCGACAGAGTAAATTCCATCTCGAATGAATTGACAGAATCACTTGGCTATTTTTCAAAACACAATTTATTTTATTTTAGATTTTCTTAAGAATAATACCACATCAGAGTTCAAACTTGTGTATATTTTAAAACCAAACGTTTCAAAATCCTGTCGGATTTCGTTTTCAATGGATATAAATTTATAAAGTAAAATTGAAATATATGACAATTATTTTGACAAATATGTTTACGTTACTATGGATAAATTTCTTTGATTTTAAATATACAGGGTGCACAAGAAATTCCAAAGATCATTATAAATCAAAAAAAAAAAAATTTTTTCAAGTTGGAAGAACTTGAAAAATTGTCTTCAGAATTTATTTGTGGCGTTCCTAGGGACGACTTTCTTTTTAAGATAGTGCATTTGCCAAAAAATGTGATCAAAGAATTCTGATAATTCAGTGATCCCATTAAAGTCATAAGGGAAAACCTAGGAAAAACCTCATGAACTATCCCGATATAGGGTTGTTCAAAAGGATATGCCCATTGTTAATTTCATCTTTAATTATCGGCAACCAGACATGACTGAAATCTACGGAAGTAGAAGCGATGTAGTCGTTTTCATTTAACATAATTAAGGCAGATTCTTTTAATTTTCGTTTTGTGCAATGTTCTTCTTTGTGTAATATTGTTGTGTTTTGAAATTGTATTTTATGGCCTTGGTCCCAAGCATGTTCACAAATTTTTGATTTTTTGAACTGACGTTTCTTTATGTAATTTTGATGTTCATTTATTCGAACATTAAGAGGTCTAGAGGTTTCTCCAATATAAAACTTATTACATTCACAAGGAATCTTATAAATGCAATTTTTTGAGTTTTGCGTAGCGTTTTTTGGTTTTGTTTTTGTTATAATAGATTTAAGCGTATTTGTTGTTTTAAATGTAGTTTTGAGGTTAAATTTGTTGCCTACTCTTCTCAATCTCTCTGACAGGCCCTGTATATATGGTATTGTTGTTGTTATAATGTGGTTTTCCTGGTTGTCAGTATTATTAGGTGAAGTCTGGTGTTGGTTGTCAGTTGTTTTGTGCTCAATTTTATTTAACTCTTTGTTAATAAATTTTTGAGGGTAATTGTTTGCAGTTAGAACATTTTGTATAAATGATTTTTCTTTGTTGAATTTAGTAGTATCTGAGCAGTTAGTCTTTGCTCTGTCATATAAAGATTTAATAACACCTCTTTTTACCGTATTTGGATGGTTCGAGTTAAAATTGAGATATCTGTTAGTGTGAGTTGGTTTTCTGTAAACTTCTGTTTCAAATGAAGATTGTGTTTTTGTTATTAAAATGTCCAAAAAAGGTAGTTTGTTATTTTGTTCGATTTCTAATGTAAATTTTATGGTTGGTTCTTTGTTGTTTATGTCGGTTAATAATTCCTGCAAATTTTCCAGATTTTGTTCCCAAATAATGAATATGTCGTCAACATAACGCCACCACACCAACGGTTTATTTTCTTTTGAAAAAATCATTTGTTCTTCAAATTTGTCCATAAAGATGTTACTTAAGGCAGGGGACAGACAAGAACCCATAGCCATGCCAAAATCTTGTTGGTAGAAATCATCGTTTAACTGAAAGTAAGTTGTTTTCGTACAGAAAGTGAGTAATTCCATTATTGTGTTAATAGATAAACGAGTTCGTTGATGAAGTGAATAGTCATGTTCCAATAATTCTTTTACTATAGGAAGTGTTTTAGCTACGGGAATATTGTTATATAAGTTTACTATGTCAAAACTTGCTAGTGTAAATGTATTTTTGTATTGTATATGAGACAATTTTTCTAAGAAATCTGCACTGTTTTTAAGATGAGAAATTGAATTACCTGTAAGTGGAGAAATAATTACTCACTTTCTGTACGAAAACAACTTACTTTCAGTTAAACGATGATTTCTACCAACAAGATTTTGGCATGGCTATGGGTTCTTGTCTGTCCCCTGCCTTAAGTAACATCTTTATGGACAAATTTAAAGAACAAATGATTTTTTCAAAAGAAAATAAACCGTTGGTGTGGTGGCGTTATGTTGACGACATATTCATTATTTGGGAACAAAATCTGGAAAATTTGCAGGAATTATTAACCGACATAAACAACAAAGAACCAACCATAAAATTTACATTAGAAATCGAACAAAATAACAAACTACCTTTTTTGGACATTTTAATAACAAAAACACAATCTTCATTTGAAACAGAAATTTACAGAAAACCAACTCACACTAACAGATATCTCAATTTTAACTCGAACCATCCAAATACGGTAAAAAGAGGTGTTATTAAATCTTTATATGACAGAGCAAAGACTAACTGCTCAGATACTACTAAATTCAACAAAGAAAAATCATTTATACAAAATGTTCTAACTGCAAACAATTACCCTCAAAAATTTATTAACAAAGAGTTAAATAAAATTGAGCACAAAACAACTGACAACCAACACCAGACTTCACCTAATAATACTGACAACCAGGAAAACCACATTATAACAACAACAATACCATATATACAGGGCCTCTCAGAGAGATTGAGAAGAGTAGGCAACAAATTTAACCTCAAAACTACATTTAAAACAACAAATACGCTTAAATCTATTATAACAAAAACAAAACCAAAAAACGCTACGCAAAACTCAAAAAATTGCATTTATAAGATTCCTTGTGAATGTAATAAGTTTTATATTGGAGAAACCTCTAGACCTCTTAATGTTCGAATAAATGAACATCAAAATTACATAAAGAAACGTCAGTTCGAAAAATCAAAAATTTGTGAACATGCTTGGGACCAAGGCCATAAAATACAATTTCAAAACACAACAATATTACACAAAGAAGAACACTGCACAAAACGAAAATTAAAAGAATCTGCCTTAATTCTGTTAAATGAAAACGACTGCATCGCTTCTACTTCCGTAGATTTCAGTCATGTCTGGTTGCCGATAATTAAAGATGAAATTAACAATGGGCATATCCTTTTGAACAACCCTATATCGGGATAGTTCATGAGGTTTTTCCTAGGTTTTCCCTTATGACTTTAATGGGATCACTGAATTATCAGAATTCTTTGATCACATTTTTTGGCAAATGCACTATCTTAAAAAGAAAGTCGTCCCTAGGAACGCCACAAATAAATTCTGAAGACAATTTTTCAAGTTCTTCCAACTTGAAAAAAAAATTTTTTTTTGATTTATAATGATCTTTGGAATTTCTTGTGCACCCTGTATATTTAAAATCAAAGAAATTTATCCATAGTAACGTAAACATATTTGTCAAAATAATTGTCATATATTTCAATTTTACTTTATAAATTTATATCCATTGAAAACGAAATCCGACAGGATTTTGAAACGTTTGGTTTTAAAATATACACAAGTTTGAACTCTGATGTGGTATTATTCCCAAGAAAATCTAAAATAAACTAGAAGATGCCTCAAATAACATTCAGAAAACAATTTATTTGACCAATTCGTGGAAAACGATAAAAAAATTGAAAGGGGTACTTTATATCTAACACCCACTAATGGATTTACCCAAGCGCAAAATGCTTTTACTTGTTTAGATTTGGTCGACACTGAAAAGGGAACATTTCTGTCAAAAGTGGCTCTAGAAACGATGGATGCCGACACCTGCATGTACGTTTGCATAAGAAGTTTCACCATTTGCTATACGGAAACAAACAACTGCTATATGAAAGGTTACGTACGATGGGGAATAAAATTACTAAATATTAAATAAGATTTTTTTTTGTTAATGTATCAAATTAATAGGTTATATGTATAACAAATATGTATTGTTTACCAATAAACTACAATATTACTTTAATAAATATATGTTATCTTTATATTGCTTGTTTTTTTTCTCTACCATTTATAGAGACAAATTGTCTTTCATCAATTTAAAAAAATATCGGTATTTATGATAGTTCGAGTAGAGTAGTCGTTTGAGGTTATAATACACAAGTCAAAATTTATCTTACAATAAATATTTCATGTGTGTTAATTTAAACCAAATAAAAATTGTCAAGTAAATAAAATATTTAAATAAAACTGTGTCTTTTTATTCCAATAATCATTTTCGAATATTTTTAGCGGTGTCCTTTTATCAATTTAAAATACAAAAATATGACAAGAAATAAAATCTTGGGTTACTTCATTTAAATTGCAAATACAATATTTATAAAATTTGATTTAACAAATCTTTAACCATTTATGTTTATCGTTAATAACATAATTTGAGAAATTATCCACTAATTGAATTTGAGATCATTGATTCATAGATAATTTTTCAAGCCGCTAAAATTACTGAAATTACGGCACGATTTTATTTGTGTCGTAGAGTTTCTAAATTGGTTAGTTAAATTGAATTACAAAATATAAACTTCCATGAAATTAGACCACTAAAACTTTTATCGAGAACATTGCTGAAAATCTAGTTTAGCATTGTTGTTTCGTTTTTGTATGATTTTTATTAAAATTGTTTTCGAATATTTGAATTTAAAAGGCAGAATCGCGGTAAAATAAAACACAAGCAGAATTAAAATCGCAGTTATTTTATTTGTATTACAAGATTATAAAAGTTGCTACTCTAAAATTATTCAACATTAATTTTAAGGTTTTAGTTATTTATTTTTATCAAATTAAAACGCAAACCCACAGTAAAACTTTGGTTATTTTTATTTGAATTACAGATGGCTAGTTTATATAATTTAATTTGTAAATTTTATGTGTAATAGAAATGATTAAAATTAGTACAAATATTGAATTTTATATTTTGAGATATTCAAAATGATAATAAGCAACGAACTTCAAAACTAAAGTTGGATTAAAAATTTTAAATTAAAGTTTTGTTATTTTTAAATTTTTGTCTTTTTTTCTGCCAAGAAAAGAATTGCCGAACTAAATTCAATAATTTTTTTAGTTGAGATTAAAATAAAATAATTCAATATTTTATTTCTGTTACAATAAAAAAACGCTGTATTAGTTAAATATTTTATTTATTTAACATATATTTATTTGATTTAGATTAACACAAATGAAATATTTATTATAAGATAAATTTTGTCTTATGTATGAATTATAACCTCAAACGACTACTCTATTTGAACTTCGATATTCATTTGAACGTAAACTTACCCCTTCTACCACGATTTTCGTCAAATTTTTAGTGGAAAGGGAAGCTTTCGGATGCTCGGACCAATGAAATGGGTTATTGTCGATCATGTGGTACTAAAATTACTATATAAACAACATATCTTTCGCGCGCGACTCACTTCTTATCCATAAATATATCTTTAATAAAGAAGTTAGAGAGGATGATGCGAAGTTCGTCTATTATAATATAAATATATATATATATATATATATATATATATATATATATTTGTTTTTAAGTTTTAAATATATATATATATATATGAAATTAATAATTTCCAGTACATTTTATTTTTGCTCATGTTTGATTTTTATTTCTATTGTGTTTTAACTTTTGCAATTATATAATTTTAACGCTTTGGAAAAGTTTGCGTTTATTTTTTCAAGTCATGTTCAATATTTTGTTTTAAAACATTTTGCCAAATAATTTACAATTTGATTTTTTTATTCTAAATTCTGATATATATAAATATATATTCAAATCAATTAAAAAAATACTTCAAGTTAAATTTATTTTTATTGTATAATGTTGAAAACATTTAATGAGATATAATAATTTGACTTTACAATAAATGTCAATTCTTCTTTCATGTGGTTTTATTTTTATGTAATCCTACATTTTAATTTATAAAATCAAAGCTGTAAAAACTTTTAATGTTGGATAATTTCATATAATTTTTTAAACCACAAGTAATCTTCCAGAACTAAGGCCCAAAAATAATAAAGGTTTACTATTAAATACAAGATTTTATTTTAAAATATCGGTTGACTTTGCAATTCAATTTGAAAGATTGGCAAATTGAATTCTATAACAGGACAGCAAACTTTTAAAATCGCCATTAAATATTTTCCTATAAAACTAAACTTTTGTTTAAAAAAACTAAGCACGATTTTATTTTTTGTCGTTGAGTTTCTGAATTCTTTAGACAATTTAAATTGCAAAACGCAAACTAGCATGCAATTAGAATATTTAGTTTAACAAGGTTGTTTCGTTTTTGCATGAGTGTTGTTAAAATTATATTATTCGTATCGTTTTATCAAATTTAAAATACAAACACAAGGTGAAAAATAAGAGCAGAAATAAAATCTTGAGTTATTTTATTTAAATCTCAACCAAATTATTTGTAAAATTTAGTTTGACGAATCTTTATCCATTTATATTTATCATTTCTGTATTAACATAATTTGAATTGCAAAATATAAACTACTATGAAATTAGGACACTAAAACTTTTATTACGAAGATGTCGTTTCGTTTTTGTAGGAATTTTACCAAAAGTATATTCGAGTATTTTTACTCGTTTCGTTTTATCAATTTACAATACAGAAACAGTGAAAAATAAAAGCAGAAATAAAATCTTGAGTTATTTTATTTAAATCTCAAGTATAATATTTGTAGAATGTAGTTTAAGAAATTCTCAATTTAAATTGCAATTAATTCTATATTTGAAAATTAAAATTTAATTTTTGTATCAATTTGCAACTTTTATTATGTTCTAAAATAATTCTAAAAGATTATCTGCGATTTAAAATTCTAAATTATCGGTTAACAGATATTTTTAAGGTTTTAAAATTGTTAGAACTATTTAGTTTGGACGACACGGTTTTTTTAACCGTGAGATTATTCGACTTTAAAGTTTTTATTCATTTATTTTTATCAAATTAAAATGCAGAATCACAAAAAATAAAAACTAATCTTGGTTATTTTCTTTGTAACGCAAGATTATAGAATTTAATTTGTCAATTATGCACATTTCTCAAATTGAATTGCAAGTCTGATATTTTAAAATAAAAACTCCAATTTAACATTTGCTCCGAAACCTTTATTATTTCTGAGAATGAGTTTTGGAAGATTACTCGTGATTTAAATAATTGCATTTAAAATTTGAAAACTAACTTAGACTACACGATTTTGTTTTTAGTATTAAATTATCCAGTATTAAAAGTTTTTACTGGTTTGTTTTTATAAATTAAAATGCAGGATTACGGTAAAAAATGAAGCCATATCGAAGTAAAACTAAAGTTTATTATAAATTATATTATTGTATCTCATTAAATATTTTCAACGCCAGGCAGTTGACGTATTAAAAAAAGACAACAATAATTATCTATGAGTGTTTCATGGTCGACATTCGAGATCGCCAAGTTGAAATTAAATTGAAATCGGTTTTCTATGCTGCGCTCGGTTTCTAAATCTTATTTTTAAGGAATTCCAATTTTTAAATATTGCCAAATGTTTTTATATTCAATTGAAAATTTCTTTAAGGAAAAACTATTATACATAAACAGACTGAAACTTCTCATGTATTAAATTTTATTTGCTTTCATCAATTATTAAATTCATATCTATCAGAATTTAGAATAAAAATTTCAAATTTTAAATTATTTGGACAGATATTTCAAAACAAAATATTGAACATAACTTGAAAAAAATATACACAAAGCAAACTTGGCATAGCCGACCATAAAATTAAAATCGCTTTCGCGACATTTTTTTTTGTCGTGCGTTTCGATTATTCGAATTGCAAAACTTTGATCACAATAAAAATACAAGCATGCATTGTTGTGTGATTCACAAACTAGTTTTTCGTAAGTACGTTGTAGATAGACCACGTGAACTAATAAAAGTTAACAAACTCAAATTTTTTAAGCTTAAATATTTATTTAAATCACAATTAGAATTTTGAATCGATATATTTTAAAAAATTTGCGTTTCGACAATTCGAATTATAAATCTTTTAAGAATAAAATATTGAACGTGCTGCTCGTTTAAAAAATTATTCATGATTCAAATGTTTATACAACCAACTTCTGAAAAAATTGATTCATAAGTATTTTTTTAAATTGTTGAACCTAGTCTCCGCGGTTTTATTTCTATCTACGCAAATTTTCAATCTTAGTTTTTTAGTTTTACAAATATAAATTACAAAATTTACAGCACGGTAGAAATAAAATATATTGGAAATTATATTATATATATATATATATATATATATATATATATATATATACATACATATATATATATATATATATATATATATATATATATATATATATATATATATTATAATAGACGAACTTCGCATCATCCTCTCTAACTTCTTTATTAAAGATATATTTATGGATAAGAAGTGAGTCGCGCGCGAAGGATATGTTGTTTATATAGTAATTATTCTACCACATGATCAATAATAACCATTTCATTGGTCCGAGCACCCGAAAGCTTTCCTTTGCCCCAAAAATTAGACGAAACTGTGGTAGAAGGGTAATTTTACGTTCAAATGATTAACGAAGTTCGAGTAGAGTAGTCGTTTGAGGTTATAATTTATACATAAAGCAAAAATTTATCTTAAAATAAAAATAAATCTTTCATTTGTGTTAATCTAAATCAAATAAATAAAATATTTAACTAATACAGCGTTTTTTATTAACGAATTGTAACAGAAATAAAATATTGATTTATTTTATTTGAATCTCAACTAAAAAATATTGAATTTAGTTCGTCAATTTTTTCTTGGCAGAAAAAGACAAACATTTAAAAATAACAAAACTTTAAAGTAAAATTTTTAATCCAACTTTAGTTTTGAAGCTTGTTGCTTATTATCATTTTGAATATCTCAAAATATAAAATTCAATATTTGTATTTTATTCATTTCTATTACACATACAATTTAAAAATTAAATTATATAAACTAGCCATCTGTAATTCAAATAAAAATAACCAAAGTTTTACTGTGGGTTTGCGTTTTACTTTGATAAAAAGAAATAATTAGAACGTTAAAATTAATGTTGAATAATTTTAGAGTAGCAACTTTTATAATCTTGTAATACAAATAAAATAACTACGATTTTAATTTTGCTACTGTTTTATTTTCTACCGCTATTCTGCATTTCAAATTCAAATATTCGAAAACAATTTTGATAAAAATCATACAAAAAACGAAACAACAATGCTAAACTAGATTTTCAGCAATGTTCTCGATAAAAGTTTTAGTGGTCTAATTTGACGGTAGTTTATGTTTTGTAATTCAAATTAACTAACGAATTCAGGAACTCTACCTAATGCCGTAATTTCAGTAATTTTACCTGTTTATTATCTATGAATCAATGATCTCAAATGTTGGCTATAAGAATATTCGATTAGTGGATAATTTCTCAAATTATGTTATTAATGATAAACATAAATGGTTAAAGATTTGTTAAACCAAATTTTATAAATATTAGATTTGCAATTTAAATAAAGTAACCCAAGATTTTATTTCTTGTCATATTTTAAATTGATAAAAGGACACCGCTAAAATATTCGAAAATAATTATTGGAGTATATTGTTAATAAAAAGACACGGTTTTATTTAAATATTTTATTTACTTAACAGTATTTTTATTTGGTTTAAATTAACACAAATGAAATATTTAATATAAGATAAATTTTGCCTTATGTATGAATTATAACCTCAAACAACTACTCTACTCGAACTTCGTTAATCATTTGAACGTAAAATTACCCCTTCTACCACAATTTTCGTCTAATTTTTGGTGGAAATGGAAGCTTTCGGGTGCTCGGACCAATGAAATGGGTTATTATTGATCATGTGGTACTAAAATTACTATATAAACAACATATCTTCGCGCGCGACTAACTTCTTATCCATAAATATATCTTTAATAAAGAAGTTAGAGAGGATGATGCGAAGTTCGTCTATTATATATATATATATATATATATATATATATATATATATATATATATATATATATATATATATTAAAATATATTTCCAATACATTTATTTTTGCTCTTGTTTGATTTTTATTTCTATTGTATTTTAAATTTTGCAATTAAGATTCAAATATATTAATTTAAGATTTTATTTCTGTTTCTGCATTGAATTTCATGGTAATTTAAGTTTTGTAATTATATAATTTTAACGCTTTGGAAAAGTTTGCCTATATTTTTTCAAGTCATGTTCATTATTTTGTTTTAAAATATTTCGTCAAATAATTTACAAATTGATTTTTTATTCTAGATTCTGATATATGAATTTAATTCATTCAAATAAAAATTTCCAGTTTCAAAAATTGAAATTTTCTAAACTTTATTTTTCAATACATCGCTAGAACGAAATTAAACACATTAGTAATTCCAGTCTGTTTATGTAAAATAGTTTCTTTCTTAAATAAATTTTCAATTGCACAACATTGAAAATATCTGGGAAGATTCAATAATTATAATGCATCAAAACTAAAATTTAGAAACTGCAAGCGCATAGATTTCAATTTAATTTTAACTCAGCGATCTCGAATGTCGATTATGCAACACTCGATTTGCAGATAATTGATTGATTGATTGTTTTAAAATATCAGAAAATAATTAGACGAACTTCGCATCATCCTCTCTAACTTCTTTATTAAAGATATATTTATGGATAAGAAGTGAGTCGCGCGCGAAGGATATGTTGTTTATATAGTAATTTTTGTACCACATGATCGACAATAACCCATTTCATTGGTCCGAGCACCTGAAAACTTCCCTTTCCACCAAAAATTAGACGAAAATCGTGGTAGAAGGGGTAATTTTACGTTCAAATGAATATCGAAGTTCAGACAGAGGAGTCGTTTGAGGTTATAATAGACAAGTCAGAATGTATCTTATAATAAATATTTCATTTGTGTAAATTTAAACTAATGTTTATTAATCAATTTGATAAAAGGAAATTAGTAAAAATGAGTAAATAAAAATTCACAATTAAATATTACACTTTAATTTTCTATATCGACTATATAAATACATGATGCAATTTACTATAATCGAATGTAAGTAAATTATTCAAAAGTCCACAACAATACAACCATCCTTGTAGTTTGGTAATTTTATTTTGGTTTGTTGATGGATTGAATTTTTTCAATGTTTTTGCATATAGCATCGAAACGTTTACCAAATTCTTTTTGAAACTCTGTTCGAGAATTTGTTGATTTTTTATCGTCCTCTTTAAATGTTACTTGTTTTTTCTGTTGATTTCTAAAATTGCCAGAATAATTATCTTTTGAATCCATATTTCTTTTTCAATTATTATATTTTTTCTTCTCTCTATATATATATATATATATATATATATACATAAAGAATTGGTGGACAATAGAATTTACCGATTAGTTTACGATTCCAATTCACTTTTGGAATGTATTCTTTGTTAAGATTTAGGCAATAACCTATTTTTAAATATTTAAAAATTACACATGTGTTATTTAAGTTGGAAAATATATCTTTCTTGACAACAAATTTGTTCGACTAATGAAGAACGTACCAGGACACAAGTAATGTGTGAAAAGATTGGAATAATGACCAGTGCAAAATTTAAGAAATTTCATACAAAATACAATTACAGATACTTTTAATGTGCAAATAAACTCAATGCAATTTTAAAAATATGTTGGGTTGGTTTTAATAAAACTATTTTATTTACAAAACAAATTTTATTTACACAAATATATACATTTCAACTTAATGCTAATAATTGATGCGCTATCGTGTGTAACGTTAATATACGTTTATTTATAAACGTGTTACCGCAAACTTTAAATTTTATACAAAAATCATTCGTTTGCGTACATGTTAGCACATGTCGAAAGAAAAATGTCGGCCTTTGGTATATTTTTCCACAAATTTTACACACCATCGTAGATTCTCGATTTTCCAAGGTGCTGCTGTCATTCAAACTCGGTGGTGATGATGTCGATTCCGACGACCGTGGAATTGCCGTCGTGTGCGAAGCGTCCGTTTGGCTGGTCTGCTCCAAAATCATTTTAACATTCTCAACGTTATCATTTGATATGCCTTCTTCGGAAGTTTTAGAATTGATACTTTTATGATGTTTGCGTTTTTTGTAAGGTAATATTTCTGCACGTTTTCTCAAAGACATTGTCTTTAAAATGCAATTGAATTGGAATTAAAAATGTTCTCTTTATATAGTATCGATGACAACGTAAAAAAAAGTATACGCAAGCCATAATTAGATCTAAAAATATTTGTAAAAATACTTACTCATTTTTTAAACTTTGATAAAATTGGATATATATTATTGAATGCGTCGAAAAGTTGTTGGGATATTTAGCAACGGTTAATATTATTTTTCCATTTGCAAATATCAATATTACTACTTTCGGTTCGAGCACTCGATAAATTAAACCTGGAAATAGTTCGGGTTTATAAGTGGCAAAGAAATTATTAAATAAACATAAACTTTCCAATCGAATACAAAAGCCAACGTTACAGCTTCCTACGAAATTTTGAGTTTTATAATTACTAAATACAACTGGAAATCCTAATTTTTGTATGATTCGTGCATGTTTTCGAGCAGCCAATATTGAATCTCTTTCGGTTTTTGCACCGGTACACACCATTCTGCCACTCGAAAATATTAAACTCGTTGTTCGTGGTTCTTTTATTCGCATAATAATGGCTGAAAATCGCCTAGGATTGTATTCCGTGCTTCGAGCTTTCATGGCTATCATTTTTAAATTTAATTTGCATTTTAAATCCGCCGTCGAAACAATGTTTCTGAATATATATATATATATATATATATATATATATATATATATATATATATATATATTTAAAGAATTTTTATTAAAGATTACTTACTGCAATTGAAGTTTTGCAATCGGTGCTATTCGTTTGTGTGGTATTGCAGGAATTTTAAAACAATCTTGTGTAAATGTCATATTTTTACAATGTATTCTCAATATTTATTATACAATTTTATAAAATAATAAAGATGTGTAGTTAGTAAATTATTACTGTTGTGCTGTATCAAATTTAAAAATATTTTTAAAATTAATATTTCATTTCAATGCGTCAACAATTGAATTGATAGATGAAATATTAGAAGCAAATAACGGTCCTCTTCCCGCGCGGATAATTTTGTTATATGTTGGAGAGAAAAGAAACACCTGTGCAATGACTAGACCCGAATATCATCGTCTTTTGTCTTATAATTTGTTATATATAAAAGATACGGTAATTAATAAATTATGTTAATCGGGTTAATGTAATGAAATATTGATAAAGTCAAAAAAGTCGACATTTTTTAAACCAACTCAAAATATTTAACATATGAAATAACTATAACCATGATTGTTTCCGTTGCATGTCTCTTTTTAATGTTGACAGTGTATGGATTTCAAAAAGATAAAACAGACGAATGTCGAGTAGATACGTGTAATTATATCGATAATACTGTAAGTTTGTATAACACAAATATAATTGAAAAGTTAAACGGCCCGGCTGAAAATTTAGCAAAGGATTTAAAGAACCTGAACGTTACTTTAATGGAGTCGTTGAGTAACAAACTTAAAAAGTTAGAGGGCAAATATAATACGCTATTACAAATAGCTTTCAACGAGAGCAACAAAATCAGTTTAGAACAAATAGTTTCAACAAAAAATCAAAGTAATTTAACAAATGAAATATTTATCGACAAAACAATAAACAACTTTGTAGTTAATGCTAAAAACTATGAAAAATTATTTAACAAAACTGTAAATAATTATATGGATAAAATTCTACAAAAAATCGAAACCCAATACAAGTACGAGGTGGAAAATACTTTTCAACCAGAAAAGATGAAAAAGATATTAAAAAATATTACAGAAGCGTATATTAAACCCCAACTTGAAAATTATCGCCCACTACTGTTAAATTCTTTGAATAATTCTCTTTTTCAAAAGTATGAAAGTGATTTGATCAATTTTATGTCGCAATTTAAATTATTCAATTATTGAAAAATATGAAGAAAAATCGGCGATATTTAAGGATGCTCTTGCAAATTATTTCAATGGTTTCAATTTAAAAGTTGAAAAGTTGGTTAATGTCACGCAGATAAATTTAAAAGAAAAAATTGAAACAATTAAATTAAAAGACATTTTAGATGAGTATGGGAAAGTATACTTTCAAAAGTCGTTAAATGATTTACAAAATAAAGTTGATGTAGTTTTAAGTGAAAAAATTTTAAATTTTACGAAATTTACATATTATGATTACTACGAACACTGTCAAACAAATTGTTTAATGCAAAAAGTATATTCTATACAAAATGATGCACTGTGTAATGCAAATATTACGCACAATATTACCGCAATAGTAAATGCCTTGAAAGTGTTGTGGCATCCCACGATTAATTCCATCGGACAATACGTGATCGATAATGTTAAAATATCCTATTTGGAATCGAACCTCTATGAGTGCACATTTTCCTTCACCCAAACAAATTGTTCGACGCTTAGAAGACCAACATGTTTTCTAGGTTACGGAAACATATCCTTTACTACACCCGATAAATTTTTAAACGATTCAAATGTACTACTAGAAGCGGGCACTGCTACAAGTAGTATCGGTATAATAGTCGTTATCATATTTTAGCACGTCGCGCTATTGCTAAATACAAAAAGATCAACAATAAAGAAATAAAATTACCGAATTCCAATAAAAGATTTTAAATAATTACAAATGAGTAGGATGTAATTTGATGAGATTATAATCAAATTCCTCAAGTTGGAAATTTTATATTTAAAACGTAAATTATAAGGAAATTGATTTTGTATCTTGAGCCCATCATAACTTTACTCCATGAGATATTTAATGTAAAATTACCCCTTGTCTCATAAATTGAATTTGGAACACGTGGTACTAATATTATTATATAAACGACAATTCCTTCCTAACATTTTCAGGGTCTCGTTGTTTAACCATCAAATAATTCTATTAATCTGCAAAATGAAAGTACAGTTTTTTTCAAAAGCACGAGCTGTCAGACAAATAAGAAGATTTAAAATTGAAAATCGTTTTCTAACACAATGGTTGCAGCAAAACAGCAAAACCTGTTAGATTGCATACAATGAAGACGATACACCCGTGTCATTTGCGTTGCTATCAAAAGTGGATTCCGGTCCGTTTAAAATGTACAGAAATGCAAAACTTCTTAATTACATATATACTGTTGAGGATTATCGTCGGAAGAAATTTGCGTCCAGCCTGCTCGTATACATAAAAGCAAAGGAGGAATTGGTCCCATTTACTGCAAGCGATGAAGTTGATAAAGTGCTTGATATATGTCAATTAATGTTTTCACTCATCAACTCGTGAATTAAAAAACTTATAATTTAAATTTATAATAATAAAACTGTATTTTTTGAAGAATGTCAATGTTTATATCTGTATTTTTTTACACTCGTCTATTAAAAAACTATTTTATAATTTAAAACTTTATTATTCTCTAAATTTATAATAATAAATTTGTCAAGTAGAATTATCTTGGCGCAAATATAAACTTGCAGCTGGGTGGTTCGGTTTTTATTTGACTGTTTACAAGAAGAGAAAAAATTGCATCGAGTAATTTCTAGGTTAGATTTAACATTTATTTGATTGTAAACTTACTGCTCTCGAAAATTTCTTTAAATTTTTAGTGGGAACTTGGGGTCAATTTGGGTCAATGAGAAAGGTGGATTTGGAACACGCCGTACCCATATAAACAACAATTCCTTGGCAACATATATAATTTTCAGGGGCCCATTTTTTAACGTTTAAAATTTGCAAAATAAATAATTTTATTATTCTTTAAAATGAAAGTAAAATTTTTTGAAAAATCAAAAGCTGTCAGACAAATAGAAAGATTTAAAATTGCAAATGGTTTCCTAACAAGATGGTTACAGCAAAACAACAAAAGCTGTTACATAGCATACAATAAAGAAAATAAAGCTGTGTCGTTTGCGTTACTATCAAAATTAGATTTCGATCCGTTTAAAGAGCACGTAAAGCCAAAGTTTATTAATTACATATATACTGCTAAGGATTATCGTTAGAAAAAATATGCGTCCAGGCTGGTCGAATACATAAAAGAAAAAGAAGAATTTACGACATGTACTTCAACCGATATAGCAGATAAATTGTTTGAAAAATGTCAATGTTTAAAATATGATGATTCAATGTTTAGATATCCATAAAAATGTATTATTTTTGTTTTGTTTACACTCGTCTATTAAAAAACTATTTTATAATTTAAAACTTTATTTTTCTATTAACTGTATTTGTAAAGTTACCTCGGGTCAAATATAAATTTTCATCTAGGTAGTTGGGTTTACAAGCCGAAAAGCGTAGCAATTGCATCTATAAATTTTTAGTTTATATTTTTATCAGTTGATCACTATTCTTTAATCAAACACAAAATTAACTTTAGTTTTGATAAATAAATCTAATAATACAATAAACAGACGGTCTAAAAAATATGTTTTACATGTCTTCCAATTTATTTAATGTGTGATTAATTTGCAAATTTTCTCCAAATTGATTATCTTCTTCGTCTATATCATCGTTTTCATAGCCATCGTCCAAGGTAGATTGTAAGGTCGATACACTGGACGTTTCTTCGATATTTTCAATAAAATGTGTTGTACTGTAAATTGATTCTACGTCCGAGTTGTGTCGATGATCTATTATTTCGGCATATAGTTCAAAATCGCTAACCGAGCGTTTGATTTTCGAGTCGGTGATTGTTAAAGTTTTTATGCTATTGTAGAATGCATTCGCGGATCTTTCCATTCTAAAACCGTCGTATAAGTCCTCTGAGCATTGAATCCGTTTTGTAGTATTTGAGTCTATTAAAAATACACTAAAAACTTTAACATTTGTATCTCCTATGTGTAGATTATACGGGTTCGGATTTTTGTTTTCAACGAGTGACATGAATTTGCTCAATTTCGATTCCTCAAAGTCTCTATTTAATTGCATAAAATTGTAATGTTGGTCAACGATATCTGAACGAATTGCCACCGTTAGCGATATGATAATGGCCACGTCGGTTTTTAGTCGTGTCACTTTTGTAGGTTGTACTGCATTCGAAGTATTGACTACGGTATTATTAGTTGTCAATCTACCGTTTAAAAATTCAAAACAATCAGTTTTTTTACCAAACATTAATTTTTTCAAATTATCAAATACCGTATGAATTTCCATAGAATTATTAATAATGACATTGGAGCATCCTACGCTTAGAGTGTTTTTATTTTTGAGCAAACAATTTATACCATTTATTAAAATTATATTTTGCGTATATCCTGTCTCTTTACAGGAAGCACCGAAAATGTACATTTTTTGAGATTTTGATGAAAATAATGAATTATTCTGATTATCGTGAATAGATAACACCAGTCCACATTCCAATAACTGTCTGTGAGTTTCGTCCATCAAAAACTTGACGCAAACATAATATTCGTTCATATATTTGACGGTATTGTATCGTATATGTGGAGAATTTAGTTTATTGTTGTAATCGGATTCTAATGGAAGAATGTGCCAATTTGAAACTTTAAATGTTTCCTGCAAGTAAGGATATTTATATTTACCGATATATTCGTAATTGTTAACGTTTTCAACTCGATCAATCGTAGAATGTGCTATCACGGCATTGGTATTTTTCGATATCGTTGTTATGGGCGTATATTGTCTACAAAAGTCTAGCACGTTTATTTTGCCGACGTGATTTTGATGCAAACTAATAAAAGACAGTGGTGTCTTTGCGTCTCGTATTAATTTATTGTAAATGTTGTTTTGTGATTTTTCGTATTGCTGTTGAGGTATTTGATTAACATTTGTATGCGGTTCGCCTCTATGTTGATTAATTTGACTAGCAATCATCGTTTCACCCGAGCGTTGCACTTGAGTTATTTGACCGGCGCGTATGTTCGCGTTTTGTCTGTTTCGCAGTTGATTTTCATTTTGAATTTGTTCTTGTCGCCTCAAATGATTCAAATATTCCCGTTTTCTCCGTCTCTTCTCGTATTCAATACGTTGTTGTTCGTAGGACGTGTTACTGTTACTTGAATTTTTCTTTTTCGCAAACTTTTTGTATATAAAATGTATTATTGATAACGTTATGATAACTAAAGTTGCAAGAAATACGTACTTTGTAATGATTAGAACTCGAGAAGAAAAGTTAAAAGTTTTATTGATATTATTTCTTAAAAAATATGTATCGCGAGCAGACATTATTTTCTTTTGTATCTTAGATATAAAGGAATTGGGTAAAATATAATGTACAAAACAGTTAAAAGCATATAAAAATTTTATTTATAAATATACAAGTTAAGAATATTTTATTGTCTTTAAAGTAATTGCTTTTCGATCCGGTCCGGTCACACAAACTTTTCTTAAAGAACATTCCAGTCTGGGATCTTTGCGTGATCTTCTTTTTGAAATTTTATTCGAGGATCTTAAGTGCTATGTTCTTTCTATTTTAATTAATTGAAATTCTTTATCATTTTTACACATCACCCCCCTTTTATAAATTTGGGAAATGTTTTTCTTTTTATTAACATCTTTAATGATTTTTTTTAAAAATCTGCCGATTGTTTGATTGATTTGGTTCTTTGGCAACTGCTTCGTTTATATTCATTCTTACTGCTGGTGAATTCAATTCCTTACTAAATTTCTTATCTATTGTGTCTTCATCATCCATGCGGATATCGGGTGTTGGAGGTCTTTTGGTGTAATCAATGTTAAAGAAACTGTCTACAAAATTGTCATCGGCAGTGTCTTGATATCTGGTGTTTTTGGTCTTTTACTATAATCAATTTTAAAATAACTGTCTAAAAAATCATCGACATTATCATGCACATCTTGTTGCCGTGACAATAAATCCTCACTATAATCAGATTTAATTTCTCTTGTTTCAGATTAGTTTTTCTGTTTATTGTGTTTTCGTTTCTTCACCAACAACGGTTTTTTAAAAGTTACCTGTTTATCGGTCATTTTTTTTGTAGCGGTCTTATAATTCTTAGAGAAAATATCAACCCACATGGTTATGTTCACTTGCGTTTTTAAACAATTCAATTAAAACGTTTTAGATGCGAACCGGTTCGAAGTTGTAATTAAACTAGCTAGGAATAATTCACGGAGTAATATTTATATCATGTCGTGAGTGCATCACATGTTAAAGTAATGTTGAATATATTTACAAATGTCATTATAGTAACGAGAAAAAATGCATCCGTATGGGCTAGCATACCGGGTATAGAATTCACATTTTCGTGTACGTATTGACAGCTGATGAGACGATGAGTTTCTTCTAGACTTAAATATGTCTTTATTGACATGTAGTTTTCACGCTTCAAGTGTACCGAATATATAGTTTTGCAATTGAGATATTTAAAATCTAGTCGATATTTTCCGTTGCCGGCGAGTTTAATTGTCGACATGTTAATCCACAGAGGATTTACTAATCCGTATATGGGCACTTTGTGAGCTTTTAAATTACAAATAAAACGGCAATATCCCGCCTCGTTAATGTTAAAATAGGCACCGCCCCAATTTGTATTTTGATTTGGATTTCGCGGAACATTGGATTCGTCATAATAATTACATAAACTACAGCAATGGGAACATTGAACGATGCGTTTCTCCCAATTGATTTGATGATGTAAAAATTTCATAGACTGAGAATTTTGCTAGGTGACAATAAGGGGCCGTTTCGGATAAGATTCCGTACATTGTTCAAATATAAAAGATATAATTTTTGTCGGGTCGATGGAATAGCCATCATTTTCATACCTGATATTTTTGTTTAAATCTTTTTGAATTGTTTTGACAACGACATCTGGAATTCGAGAACCCGACAGATACGACGATAACGACGAACTAATTTTTTGACTTTTCATAAACATGAAATTAGATGTGCGATTGTTGTTTCTGTAATTAATCACATATGGCGTACCACGGAGTTGATAACTAGCCAATTTGTTAGAAATTCCAGCACTAACAAATGTTGTACATTTATCATCATTAAAATATCTAGTAGCTAATACAAACGGCATTATTTCATGTTTTCTGGCTAACGGCTTTAGATTTTTCAGAATTTTAGTTTGTTGTGGACTATTTATGAAACTGTCACGCTTAATCGTGTAGTTATTTTTAATTTCGCCCTCTTCACATTTCTCGATAATTTCACCATCTTTGCAGATGGTTTGTTCATCGTTATATGCAGATATTTGTTCGTCGTTATAGGCAGTTATTTGTTCGTCAACGTAAAACGGTTCGGTATCGAGATCGAGAACAATGTCTTCGTCAATTTTAGATTGTTCAATTTCGTCTGCCCAATTAATGCTGACGGGTTGTGCGGGCATTTCGGTGTTTGACATTTTTTAAAAAATACAGATAAAAATAAAACAAAGTATCTCTTCTTATATAATATATATTTTTATTCACACATTTTTTTAATTTGATTTACAATGCCATCAAAATTTTGATTATGATACCAAGGTATATTTGGTTTTGTTTTGTTTTCATCGAAAATATAAATGGAAATGAAATGATTTAGAAATGAATTTGCATAATAAATGTATGGTATTACAATATTATTCATAAAATAATCATACAATTCATTTTCGTTGGGTACAGTTAATAAGCATACATCTTTTTCAGACAAATGGCGTCTTAATAAAGTCAGATTCATGCCGGTGCGTTCTTGAAAAGTAGTTTCGTCGGTGTAAAAAAGTGTAATAGTTTTATTTTTGATTAAATCAACACGAAAAGTAAACAAATCGGTAATGACATCAAAGGGAATCAGAGATTTACCGGTTATACTTTTATAACAATTATTCAAAATGGTCCAAGAGTTGTCGATATACTGGTGGTGTTTACCGATATGTCTTTATAGATGAACTCGATTCTTTATTCAGCAAAAGATAATCGAATAATGAAGAGTCTCTGGATAAAAAACTTAAAATTATATTTATGACAGAAATGAACAGATTCAATATTAACATAAATTCAAATACGTTATTGATGGGCGCTACGAATCTCATTGCCGATATCGACGAAGCTATCGCGAGGCGTTCGATATTAAATATAACAATCGGTAAACCAACATCTATAGATGAATATTACCAATTAATTAATCGTGAGTTTTCCAAATTAAAGTTAAACGTCGAGCATACAGTAATAGATCTATTTATTAAAGTAGCTACCGAAAAGCATTTTTCGCAATCAAAAATTGTTGATATTGTTAAAAAGTTATTTTCCTTTATTACGGCTGAATTAAAAAATGAAATTTGCATAAGACCCTTCAAGAATGTATCAAATCGATTATATTTTTCTTTGAGTGGTAAAACAATACAGGCACACGATGAGATATACGAGATTACAAATTGTAACGAATATAATGTCGAGAAAATATATTTAAACACGAAACGAGGCATTGAAATGACAAATTTTATAATTTTACCGTTAATTACGCAAGATATATGGATTGGTAATTTGGGGGCTTTAATAGAAACCTGAAACGAATTTATCGAATTAATTGTTTTTCAAATAAGAATATGCCCAATCCGACGATTGTTCCGAAGACAGCAGTTATAATGTTGTTCCTGGAACGTGCCTCGTATAGAATTCCAGTATCATTAGTTGATGAATTGTTTCTTGGTATTGATTTTTCGTTGATGATTTCGTCCAGCCAACGTAAATCTCGATTCATGCGATCCGCGGTTTCTTCAATTCCTTTGGCAGATAACATTTTCTTTACATTTAAATCATTCTTATTTTATTATAAGATAAAAGGTCAATTATGTACGAATATTTTATTTATAACATTAAAAACCCAACATTTGTCATAAATTCTCAATCGCAGGCTATGGAAATACCAAAATACTTTAATCAAATATTACATTATGATAAAGAAGGGAAATGTATGGAATTATCTAGAAATAAACGAAAATTAATGGGAGGTTTAAATGCTGGTGTTTTTACGGATTCTCAAATATTCTATGACTATATTCCCAAAACTCCCAGCATTCCGAGAATGAATATAAACAATCATGAACGTAGTAAGAAATGCGATATTCATATAAAAGAACCGAAAAGAGAAAAAATTGAGTATATACCAAAAAAGAAACATAATATCCCAGAAAAGACTTGTACTTTAGTCGAATCTACAGACTCGTATATAATACGTTAGTAAAATGGAAAATTTTGTAATTCATATTGAAATGTCAAAATTATGCAAGTACGTTATGAATACTGTTAATATAGATATGAAAGCCGATTTCAAAACGTTTTTGGCCTCGTGCGAGATTCACACGTGGATCGATGAAAAAAATCGAATTTGGAAATATTTTAAAAGTCGACAAAACACTGCAAATACCACCAACGGTTTGCATCAATTTGTAATAAATTACCAACCGCAAAATTATATTGATTTTTTTAATTTACACGTTTATTATTTAGTGTGTACCTATATCGGAACGCAATTTACCCTCGTTGATCACTTAACTTATGCTCAACGCATTTTGAAATTTCTCAAAGGCATTGTCACTCTCACAGATTTCCAAATATTTGTAGCGGATAAAAAAACTGAAATAAAATTTATAAATTTGATTTTTGATAATACTGATTGAAATGGAATGGGGGTTTAACTTGATATGTTGGTAACAATTTAAAGAACGATCATGCCAGAGTACTTACATGTGTCTTTGTCTTGCTCTGCTAACCGTTCTGTAGTGTTGAAGTGGACTGTATTTTGAGGAGCTGACCCCGCACTGCCTTTTAGTGGATTTTACTGTGTCTATTTCACGACCGGTCTGATTTCACTTAAAACTACAACAATGAAGAACTAGAGAGATTAGTTCTTTTTACGAGCGGGAATGTCTCAACTGTTCGAGATCGTGGATCAAGCGACTCTGGCAATGAGTATTCGCGTAAAATTTACCAACAAAAACAACAAAAAAATACAAAAGAAAAGATTCGGAATTACACTGCTAATCCAAAACTTTTGTTCCAAACTAAATATACTACTCTACAAATAAATGTTAATGAATCCTCAACATAAACCGCCCACCGAAATACAAGGTATTTCAGCCAGCTAACCCGGAGGGCGCGGGTAGTGGACATAATTTTACGAAAGGTCTTTGTAAAGACCCAGTGGCTGTACGAACTGTAGCCACTCTCGAGATCCCGTCAGAGCCCGGATGGAGTTCTTCAACTCTCCCTAACTGCCATTTGAGTGGCGATATATTATCACTCTTAATAAGTACTAAATCGCCAACATGTAAAGACCGCGACATGTCATTCCACTTTTGGCGTTGCTGCAGAGTGTGTAAATATTCGTTATGCCAACGTTTCCAAAAAACCTGATGTATTTTCTGGAGCAATTGCCATCTATTCAATCTATTACAGGGAATGTGAGTAACAATAGGCTCAGGAATAGTAGTTAACGGAGCTAAAGTGAGAAAATGTCCGGGAGTAAGGACTGATAAATCATTAGGATCCGAACTCATGGGGTATAGAGGTCGTGAATTTAGAACGGCTTCGATCTGGGTAAGAACTGTATTGAATTCCTCATATGTTAGAATTTGCGATCCTACAATTCTTAAAAGATGCGATTTGACTGACTTCACAGCGGATTCCCAAAGGCCTCGAAAATGTGGAGCCGAAGGGGGATTAAACGCCCAAGTAATATTCTCGGTAGCTACGGCGTTGGCCATATAATCATTGAGGATTTTATATGCACCAACAAAATTGGTACCTTGGTCAGAGAATACATGAGAACATCTTCCTCGTCTCGCTATGAGACGTTTGAGACAACAAAGAAATGTTTCAGCTGAGAGACTAGAAGCCAGTTCGAGATGAAGAGCTTTCGTAACAAAACAAACAAAGAGACAAATATAAGCCTTTTGAGGCTGGACACCTCGTCGTTTCCACGGAGTCACAAGAAAAGGTCCAGCGTAATCAACACCGACAACTGAGAAGGGTTTGACTTCTGAGATCGGTGATGCGGGTAAATTACCCATGAAGGGTTCAAGAGCTTTGGGCTTAACCTTAAAACATCGTAAGCAATTAGAGAGAGTACGCCTAATTACTCTACGAGCTGCTAAAATCCAAAAGTGTTGAGAGATTAAAAAATACAGAGTTTGAAAACCAGGATGTAGGTTTTCTATGTGGTAATTTTCAACAATCAATTGAGTTAGACGATGATTTTGAGGCAACAAAAGAGGAAACCTTTTGTCATAGGGAAGTTCAGAGGCTTGTAAACGACCGCCCACCCTGAGGAAACCATCACTATCAATGAACAGGTTGAGTTTTCTAAGAGTTTTAGGTAAGCGTCGTTTATTTTCTATTATGTCAAGTATATTTGAAAATTCGACATGTTGTACTCTTTTGACTAACATGAGAAGTGCTTGAAATAACTCGAGTGAACTGAAATGAGTAAATAACTTAGAGTTAGGGTTTTTGCAATTGTATATAAAGCGTTTACAATATGCCAAAATTCTTTTGAGTTTGTTCAAAGAGGAGAAACGATTCAATAATGTGTCAATAGAGTTTAGAAAACTGAGAGTTAAGAAAATATGTGGTTTTTCTTCTACCGTACATTCTGTCTGAAGCAGAATATCCTTTTGAGGCCAACATTCCTTTGATAACAATAACCATGTAGGACCATTCCACCAAAGTTTCTTTTTTACTAGGGATTGAGGAAACAACCCGCGACAAGCCCAATCCGCCGGGTTGTCTATTGAGGGCACATAAAACCAGTATGCAGGTTTAACTTTACTCTGAATATAGGAGACTCGGTTACTAAACGAAAGTTTTCCAGCGATGTGGAAAGGATTTGATCCAAGTGAGAGCTACCATTGAATCAAACCAGGCATATACCGAATTTATATTTAACTTATTTTTGTAAGTATGGACAACAAATTCGATCAAACTTGATAAGAGGACAGCACCACATAATTCCAATCGAGGAATACTAAGGGTTTTAAGCGGTGCAACCGTAGATTTTGCGTATAGTAAAGACACTTGAGCCGGGCGATCAATATAGAGAAATTTAAGATAAATTACAGCTGCATATCCCAACTCAGAGCTGTCAGAAAAACCATGTAGTTCACAGGAAACGAATGAGGTCGAGACTATTTTTCGAGGTATCATGAGATTCGAGAGAGAAGGGCATTCCTGTTTATATCGTTTCCACTTTTCACGGATATCTGGAGGAGGTGAGTCATCCCAATCACATTTTAGACACCACAATTTTTGTTTAGCAAGAAATGAAAGAGGGGATAATAATCCAAGGGGATCAAACGTCCTAGCTAATTCGGAGAGCATATTTCGTCTAGTACAAGCGAGATCTAGAGGCGTAATTTGGTAGAAGAACGTATCCAAGTTTGGTTGCCACTGCAGGCCTAAAACTTTCAGACTAGTATCATCATCCGAATAAAATGACATGGGATCTAATAATCTACAATCCTCAGGAATATTTACGAGCAGTTCTGGTGTATTACTCGCCCATTTATGAAGTAAAAAACATCCTTGTTTTAGTAAATGAATGAGGTCCGTTTGCACCTTTTGTGCTGTGAGAAGATCAGAAGCGCCTGTGACCACATCATCCATATAAATATCTTCTAAAAGAACTCTTGATGCTATCTCTGAGGAGTGTTCATCCTTGGCTAGCTGAAGCAATGTCCTTAAGGCGAGATAGGGCGAGGATGATACTCCATATGTAATGGTTTTGAGACGAAAATCTTGTATTGTTTCATTTGGGCCGAAACGAAAGAGAATGCGTTGATAATCCTGGTGCTTCTCATTTACAAGAATTTGTCGGTACATATGTTGAATGTCAGCAGTGAAAACAATAGAGTGTAAACGAAAACGTAACAAAATAGAACTAATATCCTTTTGAAGTTTAGGTCCAACTAAGAGAGTATCATTTAAGGAGAGAGTATTAGAGGTTTTTGCAGAGGCATCGAATACTACTCTGAGTTTCGTAGTTTTACTATTATGATTGATAACAGCATGGTGAGGAATATAGTAATAACTCCGCGGAGGAGTCTCTTCTAAAATCTTTTCCATGTGTCCTTTGTCGAGGTAATCCTGCATGAAGAATTTATAACTATCATAAAGAGAGGGATGAGCTAAAAGACGTCTTTCCAAGGCAAGGAATCTGCTAAGTGCTAGAAATCGAGTATCAGGAAAAGGAAGTTCGAGATCACGAAAAGGAAGAGAAACAATATATCTACCACAAGGGGTTCGAGTATGAGTGTCAGTGAAAATTTGTTCACATTTTATATCCTCCGGAGAAGATGTAATATTGTGGGGAACTTCCTCTAACTGCCAGAACAGTATTTAAGGCAACAGGACTGTCTATTCGACTTTGTATTTTTCCATCCTTGAGAATCATTGAAAAGAGATCTGCTCCGAACAACATATCTATCGGACCAGGGACACCAAAATGTGTATCCGCCAAAATGAGGTTAGACAATGAATTAGGGTTTTCAAGAGATACAGGTACTTGAGGCATATCTCCACAAATCTTAGGTATTACAAGAGCTTCAATATCGAAGGTAGGAGTTGCTTGGAATAGAGGTCTTATGGTGGATGAGAGTGCAGTTGAAGTTTTCAAACCCAACTGTCCAAGGCCATCAACACTGGTAGGAAGTTTGTAACGTTTCAAACCTAGTCGACGGGCACATGGCTCGGAAATGAAATTTGTTTGACTGCCGGAATCTAATAAAACCCTGATCTTTGGTAATTTCCAAAGCATCCAAAATTTCCACACAAGCAGTAGAGAGGAGAACAACCTTTCGAGTAGTACTATCAACCGTAGGTACAGTACTAGTGAGTGTTTGAGAAGTAGAGGGATTTTGCTGTGGAATAGCTGGAGTACTAATGTGTGAATCTGAGGTACCCGTTTTTGCAATAGTGCGAGGAGAGGTATCAAAGTGAAGCAAAGTGTGGTGTTGTTTGTGACAAACCCTGCAGCAAGAAGTGGAAGAGCACTGTCTGCTTACATGTGTGGCACCGAGACAATTAAAACACCAATTGCGCTGCTTCACTATTTCAAATCTATCTTTGGGAGACAAAATGCTAAACGTAGGACATTTATAAATTTTATGTTCCTTGTTACAATAACTACATTTGTGTACAATACAAGAATCGGTATAGAGTTCTGCGTTACTGATTAATGCAGTTTTAGTTTTCGTTAGCTTTACAATTTTTTCGGAGAAACTCATAGAGAGCTTGATACGTAGGTAATACTGATGATTCTATAGTGAGTTCAAAACTTTTAAGTAAACTATGAGATATCTTTTTACTTAACATATTGAAAAGAACAAAGTCCCATGAATCAACGGAAAGTTTAGATTCTTTAATACAATGAGATTGTCCTCAAAGGTGTCTAACAAAATCTTCAAATCATTATCTTAGTTAGCATTATGCGCATCAACAATAGTTTCCCAATGAAGTGTAGCTAAAATTCGTTTATTCTGATATTTTTTCACTAATTTGTCATATGCCGCTTTGTAATTAGCAGGAGAAATTTCAAAATGCTTAATTTCCACTAAAGCCGAATCTGAAATTAACGAGAGCAAATATTGAAACTTATCCACCGGTGATAAGTCATCATTTGAATGAATGAGCGAATTATACAAACTAATAAATCGTGACCAATCTTTTATGTCTCCTGTAAACAAAGGAATATTTAACTTCGGAAGCTTCACTTTAGAAGTTTTAGTTTCTTGTAGAGAACGAGCCGACACTTCCGTCTTAAATAACTCCTCGTATGTGTATCTAATTGAGTAATATTTCTGATCGATATCTTTTCTAATATCTTTTTCTTCCGAAACGTCCGGATTTTCTAAGAAAGCATAATTACTTAAGATATTAGTATGTTGACAATTAAACTCCGAGTAGAGATCTAACAAATTTTCATAACGAATTTTGAAATTAGAGCGTAAAAATACGTCAGTTTTAGCCTTTTCCGCTAAACAAAAGAGTTCCGAAATTCTTTCCACCGATAAATCCTGGAGTGCTTTGGCTTGATCAATTCTTTTTTGTGCAGCCGCCGCCATCTTATTTACTTAAATGAGGAATGAAAGCAATATTTTTTACACTGTGTTTTGTAAAAAACCGAAAACAATAACAAAAAATGAGAAGCAGAGAAATTGAGTTATTTTACAAATTCGATGCAGTCTGTTTTGAATACTTTATTTCCACCAACGAGAGAGAGAGAGAGCAATAACCAATGAGAGAATATAATAAAATATTCTTCAACTGCAACAAACTTGACCTATATTTCTACAGAGAGAATGAGAGAGAGTTGAAAAATCCGATTATACGAATAGAAACAAACCCTAATTAAGTAAAAACAAAACTATATCCACTATATGCTAATGACAAAATATTAAATTTTTCTCAAAATGAGCGAGAAACGATTAGCGAAATCAAAAATAAAATAATTTGTCTTGTAGCAATTTTTTAATGAATCGTAGTGTACACGATATTTACCATATATGAGCGCAAAAAACAAGTCGAGTTTTAAACGAGATTCTACGTTGATATTTTACTTAATTGAGGATTTTTTACCGGTCGCAAAATATGCGTGCTATTTACTAATAAAAGTAGTGCAAATCCGAGTTCGAAGTGGCCAAATTATGAAATGGAATGGGGGTTTAACTTGATATGTTGGTAACAATTTAAAGAACGATCATGCCAGAGTACTTACATGTGTCTTTGTCTTGCTCTGCTAACCGTTCTGTAGTGTTGAAGTGGACTGTATTTTGAGGAGCTGACCCCGCACTGCCTTTTAGTGGATTTTACTGTGTCTATTTCACGACCGGTCTGATTTCACTTAAAACTACAACAATGAAGAACTAGAGAGATTAGTTCTTTTTACGAGCGGGAATGTCTCAACTGTTCGAGATCGTGGATCAAGCGTCTCTGGCAATGAGTATGCGCGTAAAATTTACCAACAAAAATAACAAAAAAATACAAAAGAAAAGATTCGGAATTACACTGCTAATCCAAAACTTTTGTTCCAAACTAAATATACTACTCTACAAATAAATGTTAATGAATCCTCAACACTGATATTATCGTTTGTTATAATAAAAACCAATTGGAACAACATCAATCACCCGGAGAAAAGAATGTTAATGCACCCAATATTAATGTTTATAATCCAAATATAAACATAATCGATAACGCAAACGACAGTTCTTCAGAAAATGTTTCCAATCAACACTTGGATGATGTTGATGAAGTTATGTCAGATAACGAATTATCGTTTAACATGGACAACATAAATACCAATCAATTTTATTTTTATAACGAGGATGACATTACAGATATACCCGTTATTAATGATAAACAAACATTTATAGCTACAGAATTTACTATAAAATCCAATGGAAAATTGTATACTCGTGTAAATACATTGCCAGATAGAGGCAATTATCAACAGCTACACGTTGTTACTTTTATGTTAATACTAACAGATCAATTATCCAATTCCTTTGTAGAAGTTTTACAAGTAATGGGTTGTCCTCAAAATGCCATTTATGTCTGTTTGAATTCACAACTACTTTGCGACAACATTACGACTGTGTTATCGGAATTAAATTGTCCTTTTGTTGTGGACAATATAGTGTTTAATCAGACCGAAATAGACTCCTCCGTTTTAATAGTCTTTGACGACATAAAATCTCCAAAAACATTTACCGGCAATCTGTTAGATATTTATATCGAAATTACTTTTGCAGAACAAATAAAAACATAAGTGAAGATGATATTCGACACAGAAATTTCTTCTTCTTCCGATTATCAACATAATGTTACTATTGTACACGACGGCGTAGAATCATCATGAACACCGAATCTGGAACCAGCGGATATTAATGGACCTCCGGATAATGAATGGATAACACCATTGGTAAATTTAATCAAAATAGGTCGTTTGGCTTTCGGAAATGATATTATCGCATGTAGATTGTTTTATAGCCAGGTTTTTCCGTCCTTTATATTCGGTAATGTAAATATAGACTTTAAAGATATAATAATTAATGCAATATGCGGTGATATAGATTATAATCAAGCGGCAGAAAGTTTTTCAAAAGTAGCACGTTCATCCACCAACGAGAATGCTCTAGTCCAGAAGCTGTATAAAAATGTATTTTTAAATTTACGTGATGACGTTCATCATCCCGCCATAACGCTACAACGAACTTTTGATATGAAATCTGTGGAACTCGTAGATTTATCTTTAAACGATGACCATCTTCAAGAAGGACCGATTTTGACTTTGGCAAAATGGTGTTCTATAATTCCATCTCGAAAGGGAAACTTATCGATATTCGGCACAAACGTATTTGTTAAAACAGCAGTGCCTCATTCATCTTCGTCTTTAAAATCTACATTGACATCGATTAATTCTGGAATTGTACTAAAAAAATTGGAAAAATATTTTCGCTTTCTCGACAGTTTTCATTCAAATGATATACGTCTTGGCTGTACTTTTCAGGGGTATGATGTTTACGTGACTCTAACATTAATAGCTTCGTCTTGGACGTTTGACACGGACATTTTCTGGAAATTTGTAAACATACCCCAAGAACCCTACCCGTACGACACGATTAACGACTTTGAAAGAATTTGTTACTCGATATATATTCCCGACGAAACGATATTTAAAAAACTGTTGGCTGAAATACACGAATACATAACTGAAATTATTTTGGGAATTCTACATTTCGAAAGTAGTGGACTCCTTATTCTGTCACATTTTACTCAATTTCCTTTATTGAGTACGACGTCGACATTAACTCGTTTTCCCTCACGATTTGAAATGTATTTTTCTCATTCGTACTTGGTACGTTTTCAACGATTGGATTATTACTCTATTATTTATGCGGAAATCGAGACTATTCCTCGAGTAATGAAACACGAAAACGTAACGTGCATGTTATTAATTCATCGACCAATATTATCTGTAATTCGATTCCAGGGCGCAAAAATCCATCGGTTAAAAACGGTGGTAAATTTATTTTTAAAATATTGGTGTGTTGACGATGTTATAGAAATTCAATGTTTGCTACCCAGAGTAAATTGTTCAAGAAATGAATTAATTAACCAATTTCGACCAACAAAAAAAATAATTTCTTATAAAATATTTAGCGGATTTTTATTAAAATATAAGGACGATAGTGATATTGATAGATTGGATCAAGTTTTTGAAAAATATGCAAGTTTACTACATTTGTGGATTGCGGTAATCCACTCATCTGATAATTTATTTTGGGTCATTAGGACTTGGACTGACGACGAAAACTATCATGTCGAATCTATTATAAATTCCTTGCAACAGCTGCAATCTTTATCGCGGTCGATTTCCATCACCGCGCTGAATAACGATAAGCTATATTGCATTAAAAATACTTATTCGGGTAAAAGTAATATGGTTAACGTTTGGGAAATTTCACATCCCGGCGTATATTTTACTTTATTATTTGATTATCCCATTCGATTTTTCGACGAACGTAATACGCACGGTATCAGTGTACAAGAACTCGAAGCTTGTACGAATTTAAAAGCAATAGAATCTCTCGAATTGGCCACAAAACTAGTTGCCTTTGAAGAAAAAGATGTAATAGAAATTTCCAAAGATAAGTTTATCGTTCAGTGTCGATATTTACCTGTATGTGTTTTGGTTGGACGAAATTGGACACAGAGGCCGTTTCGATAGTCAATTTTTGTGATAGATTATCTCGAAATGTCATACACTGCATACAGGCAGCATTTTGTCGAAACACTCTCAGAAAATGTATACTGGGTTCTGTTAGAAAGTAATAACAATTTGATAAATTATTAAATATCAAAGAAAAGTATGATTTTGGAAAATTTTTCCAATCAAAACTTGGATGATCATTTAACGTGGATATCCCCACCAGCAATCACAAACAAACTTTTATAGCTTCGGAATTTACTATATAATCTAAAGAACAATTATATATTCGCATAAATACATTGCGGGATGAAGGAAATTATCACCAAGTTTACGTTTGTTACTTTTGTGTTAATGTTAACAAATTAATACATTTGCAGAACAAATAAGAACATAAATAAAGATGATATCCGACGCAGAAATTTCTTCTTCTTCCGATTATCAACATAATGTTAGCGTGGTACGCGACCAAGTGGAATCATCATGGGCACCGAGAAATCCAAGAGAGTTTTATGAACATCCCGATAATGAATGGATTATACCATTGGTAAATTTAATTAAAATAGGCCGTCTGGCTTTCGGAAATAATGATATTGCATGTAGGTTGTTTTACAGCCAGTTTTTTCCACCCTTTGCATTCGGTAATGTAAATATAGAATTTGGAGAAATAATAATTAATGCAATGTGCGGTGATATAGACTATAATCAAGCAGTAGAAAGTTTTTCAAAAGAAGCACGTTCATCTACCGACGAGAATGCTCTAGTCCATAAGATATACGAAAATGTATTTTTAAATTTACGTGACGATGTTCGTCATCCAGCCATAACGCTGCAACGAACTTTTGATATGAAATCTATAGAACTCGTAGATTTAGCTTTAAACATAAATGATGACCATCTTCAAGAAGGACTGACTTTAACTTTGGCAAAATGGTGTTCTGAAATTCCATCTCGAAAGGGAAATTTATCGATATTCGGTACAAAGGTATTTATAAAAACAGAAATGCCTCATTCATCTTCATCTTTAAAATCCAAATTGACATCCATTAATTCTGGAATTGTACTAAAACAATTGGAAAAATATTTTCGTTTTCTCGACAGTTTTCATTCAAAAGATATACGTCTTGGCTGTACGTTTCAGGGGTATGATGTTTACGTGACTCTAACATTAATAGCTTCTTCTTGGACGTTTGACACCGATATTGTTTGACGACTTTGAAAGAATTTGCTACTCGACATACGTTCCTGAAGAAACGATATTTAAAAAATTATTAAGCGAAATACACGAATAAATAACGGAAATTATTTTGAAAATTCTAAATTTCAAAAGTAATGAACTTTTTATTCTGTCACATTTTACTCAATTTCCTTTACTGACCACGTCGACAATAACTCGTTTTCCCTCACGATTTGATATGTATTTTTTTCATACGTACTTGATGAGTTTTCAGCGACCTGAATATTACTCGATTATTTATGCCGGAATCGCAGCCATTCCTCGAGTAATGAAACACAACGTAGTGACTTGTATGTTATTAATTCATAGACCAATATTATCTGTAATCCGATTTGTGGGTGGAAGAAGTCATCGCTTAAAAACGTTGATAAAGCTGTTTGTAAAATATTGGTGTGTTGACGATGTTATGGAAATTCAATGCATGCTTCCTAGAGTAAATTGTTCAAGAAATGAACTAGTTGATCAATTTCGACCAACAAAAAAAATTATTTCTTATAAAATATTTGGTGGATTTTTAACAAAATGTAAAGACTATAGTTATATTGATAGATTGGATCAAGTTTTTGAAAAATATGCAAGTTTATTACATTTGTGGATTGCGGTAACCCACTCATCTGATAATTTATTTTGGGTCATTAGGACTTGGACTGACGACGAAAACCATCATGTCGAATCTATTATAAATTCATTACAACAGCGGCAATCTTTATCGCAGTCGATTTCCATGGCTGCCCTAAAGAATGATAAGCTATATTGCATTAAAAATACTTATTCTGGTAAATGTAATATGGTCAACGTTTGGGAAATTTCACATCCCGGCATATATGTTACTTTATTGTTTGATTATCCCATTCGATTTTTTGACGAACGTTGCATGCACGGGATCAGTGTACAAGAACTCGAAGCTTGTACGAATCTAAAAGCCAGAGAATCTCTCGAGTTGGCTAGAAAACGTGTTGCCTTTGAAGAAAAAGATGTAATAGAAATGTCTAAAGATAAGTTTATTGTTCAGTGCCGATATTTACCTGTATGTGTTTTGGTTGGACGAAATTGGACACATAATGAGGCTGTTTCGATAGATTATCTCGAAATGTCATACACTGTATACAGGCAGCATTATGTCAAGGCATTCTCCGAAAATGCATTTTAGGTTCTGTCAGAAAGTAACAATAATTTGATAGATTATTAAGATGTAAACTAAACATATAAAATTATGAGTAAATATATGGTTGGAAATGTGTCATCTTTACCGGAATTATCATCCGGTGAATCGGGACATAATTCGTTTTTGGGTGCAATATTTCAAAAACCGTGGAAAATAGTTTGTTATGCAATTACGATTATTTTGATATTGAATATTGTTGTGTTTGTGTTGAGACATTACACCACCGTACTGGATTATCCATTTTTAGAAAAACTTTTTTCACTTTTACCTTGGTTAAGAAAATAATAAATAATGAATCGCAAACAAATCAATAACAGCAGAAAATATTCAAATGTCAAACAACTTCAGCAATATCTATTCGATGATCAAACGTCTTTGAATGGTGAAAATAACTCCAACGATAGCTTTGACGATGAGCGAGATTCGAGTGTTAAAACTATCGATGACACTGATACATTCACGTGTGAGAATACTGCAAAAGATTATGAGGAATCCAAATGGTTTATGAAAGAATTAAAACACATCGACATGTGCAATTTATTTACTCAACGCCCTACGTCGTTTTGCTTTGGAGATTACGTTCAACCTTTAACTAAAATATTAAATGTTTACAACTATCAAAAAGAGGCCTTAAAATCTATTGTTACGATGCTAAATACAAAAACCGACGACAATATAAACGATGAACAGTTTTTGCAACGTTTTTTCGATTTTACAATAGCCGTTATAAATGAAACTCGATTAAAAGAAACTTCCATAGAAATTCTTTTGCTTTTTAATTTGTTACAGAGCCCCCGAGCATGTATCAAAAGAGATGATTCCGACGAGCCCGATTTGCCTGCATTGATTGGTACAAAATGATATCACGAATTATAATTTTCCATCCAGACTACGATATACAATTTCACTGACTATTCTAGATATTTATGAGTTTAGCTGTAAACCCGACATTGTTTTTAAAGGTATACGCAGTCAGGCTTATCAAGAAAAATGTAAAACAAATACAATCGATAAATATTTAACAGATTTCTTTTTAGATTCTCTAAAAGTTGTAAAAACGAGTACTCACCACGACGAGATTACAAAGCAATACAAATGTTTTATCGAAAGTAATCAACATATAATAAAAAAATATGACAATAAATTAAAATATCAGAGACAAAAAATTAGTAGAGACATAGAAGTCATTCAATCTTATCCCCCACTACGAAATTCCGTGATCGAAGAAACGCTTAATAACATGTGTAAAATGTCATTATCTGTTGAACGGTACGTTGCAACGAGAACATCTGGTTCGATGGAAAATTTAAATTATCACTATCCTTGTTTTTTACATTTTTCTACATTCTAAGTAACTGTGAGTTGCAAGAAAACCCAAGACTCTTTGTTAATTTGTAATGTCGATCCTTCCAAATTTGGTCAACTTTTAAATAGTGTTATTTATACGGACTTGTTATTGAATCAATTTAGAATTCCCGATGAATTTGACCAACTTATTCGAGAAATAGGTATTACATCTGCGACGACATACAATTTTTTAGTTATATCTGATGACATATCTGCAAATATCCTTAAAAATAAATTACCAAAACGTAATAATATTTTCATTATAGAGGGAAAGGTTTTGGAAACGCGATATGTTGGTAAACAGAATACAGTAAATAAAAAAAAATAAAAAAAGTGATAAATCAGCCAAACGTAAATGCCTTTCAATTTAACAACATTTATGTTTTTGGAGAACAAAATTTCAAGATTGTAATTATATTTCTCAATTCTTATAAATCATTTTTTATTGACAAACTTATAAGCGACAATGACAGATCGCCCATAAAACGAATCGACGTCATGGTGAATTCCCTTCTAGAGTTTCCTCTACTTTCTACGCTAGAGCAGCCCTTTAAAATTATTTTAATTAACGATGTCAATCCCAGTCCAGCTAGCGATAACGATATTTGTAATTATCGGCCAATTAATCTGGATGGTAAACAAAGTGTTGATTATTTCTCAAAACGAGCGCAAATTTCAAAACAACAATGTATTGATAAGCATTTTGGATATTGTTAATGATATTCCAGCAAACATAAATCAAGAAAACGTATACGTTTTTAATTTAGTTGACGTTCAACATTCTTTATTTAAAAATACTAAACTTTATAGATTATTTAAAATGTTTTATTACACGTATTGTTTTAACGGTGCAAAATGGTCTTTAGTGCCAAACGATAAAGATAATGATACTCTTCATATATTTCGTAGATATTTTCACAACGAAATTTCACTCATTTCTAAATGGTGGCCCAGTAGTGATAGCGTTAGTCACGTATTGATAAAACTACAAAACTGGTGTCCTCAAATTTTCGGTAGCATAAATGGCTGGTTCTTTCACTGTGACGTTCATCAGATTTTTTCTGCGACTGATTCTATCAATAGAGAACTAACATTACGGCCTATTGATTCTAGACCCCTTTTAGCCGGCGGTGAAATTTGGAAAACCTCCACGTTGGCATACATGTCTTTGAGTCAACTAGGAATCGGCACAGCAAATGTCTGTCATTTAAGCACATCGAATGATGACAATTCAATGAAAGATTTGGTCGGTTATTACAAGCATTTGTTTGATATCGAATACGATGCCAGATTTTAATCTTTATAAGATGTACCGAAATGTATTGTAATATTATAGTTTTAGTTTTAACAGTCGTCATCGCGTCTGAAATAGACCAGAACGATACAGATGATCAAAATTATATTTCTTTTTATCTAGAAGGCAACTATAATTGCACCAGGCAATGCTTCATTCATATTCAATTGTTGAAAGTTACAAAAAAACTTTGTAATTGGAATGTCCTTAAGAATGTATCCAAGTAGTTAAACAAAGAGAGTTCTGGACCGGAAGTGCGCATAAAGGTACCCAGTCATCGAGTTCTCGCCGGGAGCTGCTGCCGAGCTGTTGGTAGTTGTTGTTTGGATAAGGAGAAGAAGACATTGGGAAGAAGAAGACATTGGGGGTGGTCGTAGGGGTGCGCGAAAGACATTTGGGTGTGTCGCAGAGGTGCGCGCCATCTGTTGTTAATAAATGAAAGCAATTGTATTGTGGGTTGCGTGGGTTGCAGGGTGCACGCCATCTGTTGTTGGTTGTGGTGGTTAGAGAGAAAAAAAGCTAAATATTTGGCCGGGTATCGAACGCGGCTTGCCTGATTACAAAGTCAGGTGTCCACCGAGCTGCGCTAATGCGGTTAATCGAGAAATGTTTATTTGAAAAGGTATAGTACATGCCCTTTGCGCGGGCGCGGGTTTTTGGGCGTTGTTCGGTTAGATATTTGGGGGCTGGATGGGGGGATATAGTTGGCTGTAAAAAGGCGCAAGTCCGTGGCAATTTTCGTCGGACGTCGAGCTTTGAGACTTAGAATTTTTTTAATGTTTCAAGCGTCTGAAAGATATGGTGTGTTGTTGTCTGTAAAAAAATTTAAAATCTTTTACAAACGTTTGCATGCGCGAGAACGTCCACTCCCTCGAGTCTTTAGTTTTCGTAAGCGACCGCCTACCTGCGCAAAAACGGCAACTCCTTCGAGTCTCTGATTTTCTCGGATGATTCAAGGCCGAGCGTAATAATTTTGAGACTTGGAAAAATTTGTTTCAAGCGTCTGAAATTTAATTAAGTTGAAAATAATGGATATATTAAAACTAGACAACTGTTTAAATATGTTTATTAGCATATAATATATTATGAATTTTCAGAGCATCCTTAATAATTAAAGCTATATTTTGTTTTGTCTTTGTACAATATATAGTAAGGCCGCCATCATCCAACCACATACACAGATCCAAAGAAATACCATCAGAACAAAGCTGGCAATCATCCCATACAGTGTCAGGTTCATCCTTTCCATGTGAAGGATCGTTATGGAAACCATATGCAAATTCCAAGTATTTTTTAAGCACCGTGTAACTCTCCACCGTTAAATGTATAATTGTTTCACCAATTTTGAGAGTGGTCTCGGTATCGGTAATATTAATTGTTAAAATTTCTGGTACTGCCGCATATATGCAAGTGCGTCCGTTGTAGGTAATCACAGTTGTTAAAACGTCTGGTACCACGTAACATCCATTTTTGGGATTTAGCTTTCCAGTTAAATCTTTCGGTTGTATAGTTCTCGTTGACACTGCACTCATATTAAATCTTACTTGGTCATCAAGTAAACTTTCCAAATTCATGACTGGATTGTTACAGCTTCAACTCAAGACTGAATAAAAGAAGTAAATTCTTTTAACTTATTATCGTGAGTGTGTGACGACATATCGTGAGTGTGTTAATACAGCAAACACTACAAATATTAGATTTTTGTGGCTATAGGTGCAGTCTTATTCAATTCACTATGAATAAAAGGTGTGGAATATGTTTGGAAGAGATCACTAATAATTTTGGGCTATTGCCAAATCGTAACCATTGTTTCTGCTTCCCATGCGTAAAAAGATGGCATCAAAATAAAGACTTTGAATTGAATATTCGCAGAGGCTGTCCAGAATGCCGTATTGTGTCTCCTTATGTCTATCAATCTGAGGTTTATTACCAGAAAGCGGAAAAAGATTGTTATATAGCTGAGAAAAACGAAAACGAAGAAAATACGATGTAGGTATTTCCGAAAAAGCAAACCCAAATGTCCGTTTGGAAACACTTGCTTGTTTAGCCATCCATTACCAAATGGGGTAGAAATAGATATAGGGCCACCCCAAATGAAACGTGCAGGTATGGGCGGTCGTACTGATATCATAGAGGCTCAGTTCACCCGTGGAGGAGGTAGAACTCAGCGCCCAGCAATAGGAGGACTCCCAGATACTATTAGTTTACTCCTGGTGGAACCAGGAATTTTTTACGTCTTGAGAGATGAATAAAAATCTGTATTTATTTAAAAATTCATGCCAATAAAATCATAAATGTATTTAAAAATTCCTGACAATAAATTCTCAAATCATAAATCTGTATTTATTTAAAAGTCATGTTAATAAAATCGAAAAATAATATAAATCATGAATCCGTGATTATTTAAAAATTCCTTATAATAAATTCACATTATATCTGGTATTTTAGATCTCAAAACCACAAACCGGAAATGATGACCGCAGTGAAAGGAAACTGTGATATCTTGTTTACGCTAATTGAAACCGAGCTAAATAAATTTACAGGAAGCTGTGGTTTGATAAGGTTATCATGTTGTTTGCAGCAACAAACTTTTGCAGGAAGTTCCCATATGATAAGCATTAATTAGTTGTTTTTCTAGAACTAAGGGAAATTTCGTTATACACAAATGACGTAGTTCGATGCTGATAAATAAAATAATTGCGAATTTTTATTTCATTGTAACATCAATATTTTAGAAATATTAAAAATTAGACTTTCTACCTATTGAAATACCAGATGAGCTGGAATTGTATTTTGAAGAGCCCAATCCAATTTTAGACTAACTTGCCTATGATGAGCTGCATTTATTGTAGTACCATTAGCTGAATGTTCTAGTAAATAATTGCAATATATATAAGAATAATATTTTTTAAAATTAACGTCATTTTATGTTTAGAATTGCTAGAAATCAGACGCAATAAAATCGGCAAATAACTACTGTGGTGGAGATTCATCAAAATGTTTAATCAAATTGGTGCAGACAGTGATAACTATATCAAAAAATGTAAACAAGTTGAGTTGGATCATTCTATTTCCTCTGCTGAAATACCATTGTGGCTTAGGGATATTAGAAAACATATGAGACTTTTTAATTGTGCTATTCGCCATGGAAATTTATGGGTGGGAACTTTGAAAAAATTACAAAATAACGTTAGTTATTTAAAACGTTTTCGGACTTTGCTGAAGCAGTCAAAAATTGGAATGGGTTTAAATAATAAACGTTCTAGTAGAGTTCAATGGGATGACATTGCTTCATGTTTTCAAAACCGTGTTAGAACTGGGATAATAATTAACAAATCACATAAAGATATCTTGATGTTTCTGGATGATGCTTCAATTATGTTCAAGTCCAGAATTAGTAACATTTTGAAAAAACTATTTACGCTTAAAGTGAATACTTGTTTTTGTGGAGAATTTATAAAGTCAGATATGGAGGAAATTACGAATCACAAATATTTTAATACTAAAAATGAAATTATTGATCGGGGAACAGACTTGGATGAATGGTTTGACAATCACGTAAAGGATCCAATTATGAATTCCCTCGAAGAATTTTCAACAGAAGGTAGTGGATGGGTCTTAAAACTTATTATTTCTTTGGAAATAAACATAAATGCCTTTGAATTTGGTAATGGTATATCATAATATATTATGTTTGAAATAAAATTTTAAATACAAGACATTGTTTTACTGTCATAACAGACCATAGATAAGTACTTGAAATTTACTTCCGATTAGAACGCTAGAGCGAACATTGTTATCTCTCCATAAAACTTGTGTGTGTTTTCAGAGATTTAGAGAAATCTGGCAATGTTGCTCTATCACTTTAATCATATTACTAAAATCACGCATTTCCCTAGATCTAGGGAAATATGGAAATCTGGCGTCACTGGCCCCTCTTAGCGGGCCCCCCTCCCTTTTTCTGTGACGTCACACGATACATCCTTTAGTTATGTTAACGAAGACATAAGTTTCAGTTAGTTTGCAACAATTGATTAACGTATTCAGTGCAATTCCAAGATGGTATCTATTCAACCTAACCAAAATAAACTTGAAAGTGATCAAGATGTTAGACTGTGGGTTACACCGATGGGTAAATTAACCTATACAGAAGTATGTCTCAAATTTGGCCTCGACATTGAAATGATTTAATTAAACGCATCTCTATGAAATATATCAAATACGAGAAGTATCACGAGGAAATGCGCCTCAAACAACTTTCTGCACACAACGATCTAATTTCTGTACAAAACCAGCATTTGATGACTGAGTTGGATGAACTTAAGCAAATTATGATACAAGTAAAGAATACCGCTGAGGCTGAGATGATTCAAATGCAAAAAGAACGATTACATGCGGAAGAAGAGAGAAACAAAGCAGATCGAGATCGTATGCGAGCTGAAGAGGAACGAGTTAAGGCTGAAAAAGAACGTATTCAAGCTGAGGAAGCTAGGGCCAAAGCCGAACTGCATCGAGTTAGACTAGAAGAGGAATCTGTCAAGGCATCGGAACGTCATTGTGAGGTTCTGAATGTGGTTTCTAACAAAATACAGTCTCAGGTAGTGAAACGTTTAAGGAACGAAGTAGTCCATCGTGTAGCTCCCAAGTCCATCAACCACGAAAAACAGAGATGTATGGCTCTGTTAGCTCTTAGTAAGAGTGAATGGTACCTCATACGTAGACAGCGGCGGTCTTTCCAAGCAGCTATAAAGGCAGTGCTGAAGAAACATCCAAATGCTCAACTTGTTAAAGAATGGTTTGATGTCTCACATCCCATAGATATAGGTAACGCTCTCAAGTTCCGACTTGGGAACTTAAAAGTGTTTGCTAGGGGCAACACACTGCGAAATCAGCACCATTCTCTTGAACCATTGTATGATTCTGACCTGGTTGATAATATAGAATCTATCATGAATGAAAACGTTGCCATGGAGGTTTCCAGCGATGCTCAACAAATTACCAACCCAGAATAAAGTATTTCTATAATAGTGTTATTTGTTTCCCAATTATATTGTAAATATTATATGTTTAAATAAAACAAAATATGTTTTTTTTTTATTTTTAGCATACATATATTTTTAAATAACCTGCAATTTTCCGTCTACATATGCAGCAATGATCTATTTTCAGTGAACAATCAAGGCAACTAGCAAAGTGTCTGCATGGCATAGAAACAATTGTCATTTCATTAGTTAAGCAAATTTTACAAGTATTATGATTAGAGTCAGTGTGGGGATTTGGTGGGCAGTCTCTAAGCAATAAACATTTAGGTGATCCCTTTTTGTGAAGCTCTGTAATATCATCACAAGGTAAGAGATTCTTGAGCTCTAAGCCACAGCAATGACAAGTGATCCTGTCACCGTAGCCCGTGTAAAAGAAGCCGGCGTTGACAAGCTCGGTGGGTGTCTGCTTCAAGGCAATAGGCCAGTCTTTGAACGTCTCAAGTCTGCTCTCAAATGTCACTTTGCTTTTATGTCTGATAGGCCTGGTGATGTGGTAAGTGTCATCAAAATCAAAAAAGCGACAATATGGATTCCAGTCCAGATGTTCGGCAACAGGGTCATCACCATCTTCCCAGTTGAAACCACGTGTATCACAAAATGGGCATTCAACAGCATCATTTAAGCTGCCATCGGATTCTATTGCATCTTGTCGGTAGATAAACCCTGCTCTTGCTAACTTTTCAGCAGGGAAGTCGGAAGGCCAGTTTTCAAAGGTACGTAATCGATTTTCGTATATTTGGAAGTATTCTCGACACTCCATGGTGTAGAACTGATGAAATAAACAACAATTTTTTTAATTTATAAGCATTTATTCAATTTTTCTAATGTCAATATCTCTTAAAATAATGTTTTTATAATAATAAATATGTTCTTTTAATGCAATAAATAATGGAGACCTGTCATCTAAACAAAATGGTTTTAACAATTTTTCAATCGGTAAACGATTTAGTAAATTTGACCATAAACATATTTCATCTATTATTTTATAATAAAAAGTACAGTAATTTAAGCGCTCCAAATAAATTATTTTACTTGAGATAATAGGGTTAATAGCTAAGAGTTCAACCACATCACTATAATCCAAATAGAGCGCGCAAATGTTTTTCATCACCAACACTTGTTTGACGTCTTCATACTGGATCTGGGATAGATGGAGACAATTTCCGCAGGTCACTGGGGCAGCAAACTCTGGAGGTGTGGCATTTTCAAAAAAGTTTGTTTTCAGGAGCTTGAGCTCAATGATGACATCTTCCCACTCGTACATAGTCATTACAATTTTCGTTGGTGTTCCAGCGGCTACAGATGTTTTTTGCAAGATAACCACTGGAGAATAGGATCTTGCAGGACTGAGTGCACATTGAACATCATACTCTGAATTCAGTAATGGAAATCTCGAATGCAGCAAGTAATAGTCTTCCTTTTTGGCAGCTTCATCATACATTTGTAACACTCTATCCAAGTCCGCACTGTAATTGATAGTGGAATCACTACTATAACCACTATCCATGGTTTCAAAACTGCTGATACTACTCATTTTCACAAATCGAGAGGTAAACTGGGACTGGGAATATATGTAGGGAATTTTCACAATTTTATAGTTGTACCCCTTCCACTAGCTGATTGCGGTTGATTTCAATTATGTGATCCTACGCTAAGATGGAAAAGTAGATCTCTTGTTGCTAAGAGCTCCTCTGTTCCCCATCACCATCATCATATATGTAAGGCTTTTAAATGTTGCATCACTTGTTGTTTTTCACAATAAAATTTGATATCTTTCTGTAATCGTTTAAGTTTGATGATATGTTGACTTAAACTTTTCGAATACTTTACAGTGATGTTTTCACCCCGAGTCTTCATTTTGCAATGCAAGCACATGTCTATATTTATGATAATTTATTATCAATGTATGATTCACCTTGGTGCTATAGTCTGTTTTTAGTGCCAATCCAACTGTCGTGGCTCGAATCAAACCCAAGCCACCGAACTTTAACCTTGTTGCCTTTCCGTTGCAAAATTTTCTCAACGAGATACACATCAGGATAGGCAGCCTTTTGCAATTCTTCTTCGTAAAAGCTCCCTTGAATCGGTGTACCAGACATATCTTCCAAAATATACGTAACTGGATTAGTTATTTTAACCTGCGTAATTTTAAACAATTCCGTACTCCAGCTGGGAAGGTAACCTTTATCAAAAACGTGCTTGGTTTTACTTATTCGCACAACATCTCCAACTATCAGTTTTCTTGGCCCAGCAATTTTCAGGTTATTGTATACTTGAATATCTCGAGCGTTTTTCCTATTAATGTCCGCAGGCTTCATCTTTGTCTTGGAATGTTTTTGATGGTTGTAGTCCTTAACAATTTCCTGTAGAATATCTATCCATTTGTAGGTGCCGTTCAAACTAAAGTACTTGTAGAGCCGTTCTTTCAGCGTTCTAATTACTCGTTCAGCTATTACGGCTTTCAGTCCACTAAATGTACTATAATGATTGATTCCGTATGACTTCATTAGTTTCTGAAAGCAACTATTGTAGTATTCCTTACCCTGGTCGGTTTGTAGATTTTTCGGGTGCCGTCCTTCCTTGAGAATACTATCAAAGGCAAGAGTTACCTCTTCACCGGATTTCGTTTTCAGCAGTCTCGTCCACACGTACTTTGAAAAACAATCAATCACCACGAGGAAGAACTTGAAATTACGATTGGATTTTGCATAGAGATCCATTTGTGCGAGGTCCGACTGCCAGGAGTCATCGAAACCTTTGATTATTACACGTCGGCGAGGAAACTTTCGTCTCACAGGTCTATGCAGTTCCTTAACAACTTGAACTTTTTCTTTGGAATGTTTCGCTATAGGAGCCATCTTGTATACTGCTTAAAAATAGACAAAGGCATGTTTTTATTGATCCTAATGATGCTTTTTAATTGCAGCAATACTGTCTGCGATTGCTTCAAGTTTTTGATTTTGGTCCAACATTTGATTTGCAATATCATCATGTAGTTTTTGCATGTCTCGGTATAGCTCAGGCACTACTTTTGTCATCTTGTCTCTAAGTTCAGTTAGATCAGAAAGATCTTTAGCCTTATCCTTTCGAACAATATTTAATACTTCTACTGCATCAACTCCTTTAGGAGCTTGTTTCATAGAAAGTTCCAGATCATTTATACGTTTTTCCTGTGATATACGGTTGTCATTAAACGAGGCTTCAAATTTTGTGATGGTTTCCTTATATTCTTTCCGGGCAGATTCCAACTGACCTTCTAATACATTGAATTTAGAAATGAGAAGCGATATATTTTGTAGTTGGGTTTCCATAGCTTGTTCGGTTTTCAACATGCGAGTATTCATTGCAGCAAAGTTTTGAGCTCCACGTTCCTCGCTAACCTTTTCGTTTTGCTTAAACACAGATAAGGTTTGCTGAACTTCACCAGTGTAGTTGCTGAAAGCTATTTGAAAATCACTATGTATTTGCTGAAGTCCGTTTGCTATTTTCTTATCAACGTACTGCTTGTTGGCGGCATCCATAGCCTTCGTCGGTACTTCGACATTGGTAATTTTCAGCTTCTCAGCATCGATATTTCCTTCCGCGGTAAAAGAAAAAGGTACTTTCATAAAAGCTAGGTTATGTAATGTTGATGACATTAGTTGCTGATGGGCACTACGCCCAAACTTGTTTAAAGTCATCATGAAACTGACATGTTTGCCATAAGATAAGGAATAATATACACTTTCAATTTCGAAATTTATTTATCTCGTATAATATTAGCTTCCTTAAGTTCATTTAAAATGGCAATTATTTCGTTGTCGTGAGAGGTGTTGCCTGCTTCCTTGGATGCAATCAGTAGTTTCAGCCGTTCAACCAATTCGTTGGGATCATCCCAGTAGACGTATTCCATTGGCTTGTTATTGTAAGTTAATTCCATACCAGTTCCAGCAAAACGTTGCTTCTTTGTCAAGGGAGGAAACATTGGCTTTATAATTTCAGTATATTTATATAGACTTGAAGCTTTTAAACGACCTGCTGCATTCTTGTGTGCTGATGTCATTACCAACACTCTTCGGTATGCTTCTAAATCATCGGGAGCATAATCAGGTGACTTGTAAAATATTAGTTGATATAACCCTGGAGTACCTCGAAACTGTAACCCATCAACGATAATGTGACCTGTACTACGACTGAAATTGATTTCCTTTTGCCCAAGAAACCATTTGGAACTTGCAGCGTCATATATAGGTCCATATATATTGTCAATATCATCGCTTTTAGTGATATAGTCTTCAAGATATTTGTGTGCAACTGGAGGATACTGATCCATGTAGTCCTCTATTGCTTCTTTAGAGAGATTACCGGGATCCTCGTAAAAGGTTTCGTTCTCCACCTCATCATCATCATCATTGGTGTGCATACTAGTTTCAGCGATTGGTTCTTCATCGAGGTATTGTGTCTCTTCCAACTCATGTTTTTTGACTGATGGCAGCTCCTGCACTTCTTGTTTAATTACTTCACGTTTAATGGTCTGTGTTGGTATCTTAGTGAGAACTTTTGCCGTAGTTGAGGCAATATCTTGTAGCGGTGTCATTACCGGTCTAAAAAGTTTATTTAATGTTTCATCATGTTCCGACTTTCCCAGCTTCAGACTAAGATATTTCTTGCGAATAGAACGTGCCAATTTCTTGATCTTTTTCTTTCGAGCAGTGGCAGCAATGTTGCTACTCAATGAAGACATTTTTATCAACTAACAGCAATCATCTTTATTGAACCTTTATATATTTATCGAATCCTTTACGGTAGCGACCATCATTCAAGTTGAAGTCCTTAGCTATTATAATAAAGCCAAAACGATTTTGCCAGCATTCCGAACACATTGTCTTAAATTTATCATAGTCCATGTCGGGAGACACGTGCTCATCAAAGACGTGCTTCAAATTTACCTCATCTTGTCCGAATATGACAATTACGTTGCAATTGTCTCGAATCAGTTGTTTAGGTATTTTGCTATACGTTTGGCATAAATATATTGAATCGATATTCCTGTGCCTTCCCATCGAAAAATAATTCTGAATCTTGTTTTGTTTATCACCATTCACATCATCGAAAATGAATACTGAACATTCGCGTGCCTCACTCGGATCAATTACTTCTTCGTTGTCTTTAAAGGGAAAATACGATACACCTTTAACCAGCTTGAGAACGTCTTGTAAGAGCTGGTACTTTGGTTGGTAGAGTGACTTGGAATAGATGTAGACGTTCTCGAATCGTAGGCCGTTTTCATTGAATAGTAGTGATAACGATGCGTTGGTCTTTCCGCAACCACTAGGTCCGCAGAATGCTGCTCGTAGGGAATTTGGTAACAATTGTCCGTGTCGACTTGCTGATGATGGTGATTCTTCGACAAAGTCCAAATTTTCGATAGGCAGTTGGACATCTTGTTGCTTCATATACATCTTACGATATACTGACATCATCCTTATTGCGGATACTAATTAAATACAACAGTCTATCTCAGTTTCAATCAGTATCATGCTAACTCCCAAAGGAGGTAGTCTACTGAATAGCGCAATCAATAAATTACCATTTGAACTACATCTACCTGGTTATCAGTTTTGTGGACCCGGTACAAAACTTCTAGACCGTCTCTCCAAGGGTCAGCAGGGAATCAATAAGACAGACGCTGCTTGTCGAGCGCACGATATCGCCTACAGTAAATACAAATCTTTGGCGGATCGTCATAAGGCTGATTACGAGTTGGAAAATCGAGCGTGGGAGAGATTCAAGTCAAAGGACGCTTCACTTGGCGAAAAAGCAGCTTCTTGGCTTATAACTACAGGCATGAAGGCTAAACGCAAGATGGGGCTTGGAATCAAAAAACGATGTGGAAAAAAATCTTTTCGACAGAATGTGGTTCTACCAATCAAGAGAGCTATTGCCGGATCTGGAAGTGATGTCCGTAAGACATCGTTATTGGCGTTGAGAGCAGCCCGAGCAGTCATTAAGAAGGCAGGTGGTCGCAAGAAAATCCGTGTACCTCGAATCATTCCTATTGAGTCGAAAATTTGTGGTTTTCTCCCACTAATACCCCTATTTGCGGGGTTGTCAGCACTAGGAGCTCTTGCCGGGGGAGCCAGTGGAGTAGCCAAAGCCGTGATAGATGCAAAGAACGCCCGCAAGAAGTTGGAGGAGGACCAGCGCCATAATCAAGCCATGGAAGAGCTTGCAAAGAAAGGAAGCGGTATTTTTCTTAAAAAGTCCCGCAACGGCTTCGGGCTTTACTTAAAGAAGCAAAAAAACTCCCAATAAAGCTACCCAATCGAGCACTTTACAATCACGAGCTTGAGCAATATGCCAAACATTTGAAGATCCCCTACTTTAGGGGAGTGTTTATGCGAGACGCCTTACCTAAACATTCACAAACAAAGGAGTCTGCCATCGTTAATTTGGATACCAGCAGTCATCATGGTACGCATTGGGTAGCTTATGTGCGAAATGGAAACACCGTTCAGTACTTTGATAACTTTGGATGTTTGAAACCACCCCGAGAATTAGCCAACTACTTTGGCAATAGAGTGAAAATCCTCTACAACAATGACTCTTATCAGACGTACAATCAATCAAATTGTGGCCATTTATGCTTGAAATTTCTCTATAATAAAAAATAAATATTTTGCATTATTGTTGTTTTACCTTAACCTATATTAGCAGCTAACAAGCAGCCAATTTTCAGTCATGTCTGTGATCATCACATTGAAAGGTCGCAGCCCAATACTGTCGATTGATTTTCAACCACCTATTCAGTTGGATCCCAACTACAACTACGGACTAGCTTTATTGAGTTTTCACTCGTACAACAGCATCCCCAACATTGAGAGAGGTGACAAGATCTACCTGTTTGACGATCAAAACACGCAAACATTCATCGACTTGCCCGAAGGTTCATACGAAATTGGTGACATCGAAGCTTATATTAGAAAGGCACTTGGCATTCATTTGGCAAAGGACGTTGAGAATATTTTCTCATTGAAACCCAACAACAATACTCTCAAGTGTGAGCTTTTCAGCAGCAAGTACGCTGTGGACTTTCAACCGCAAGACAGCATCGGTGATATTCCGGGCTTCTCTAAACAGCTGCTACCACGCAATCAAGTTCACAGTTCCGATTTACCAGTGAACATTATAAAAGTTAGAACGATTCATCTCGATAGCAACATCACATCGGGAGCCTTCTACAACAACACTCCTTCACACACCATTTACGAGTTTGCCGTTGCAGTTGATCCTGGTTTTGCCATCGACGAAACACCTCAGCATTTAATCTATTTGCCGATTAACAGAAGCGAAATACATAACCTCACATTACAAATTTTGAATCAAGACTCTGAACTTGTGAATTTTCGTGGTGAAGAAATCATCATTCGACTTGAGCTGAAACAACTACAATAATAATGGGTCGACTTGTATTTGATGAAGAACCATATAAGAGGTTAACCGCTCCTCGTCCACCATCAGTTTCTATGAAACCTCTCAAGAGATCACTCACGCTCTCAAACAGATTGTTTCTACAAACGCTCGGCTACCATGTCAACTCCTCAAATGTTCGATATCTTCCGCAAACCAAATTTTGATGATAGTGTAAGACGCGAGGAGTTGCGAACCTACTATCCATATGTCAAGTCATTCGGCAACAATGATATCGTTGAAATCACCGTCAATCAAACAGATTGTTGGTTTTCCATGGCTGATTCCTGCATCTCAATCCAGGGACAAGTGGTGAAGACAGCAGGCAATGGAGATGTTTCTCTATCACCAAATGATGGAGCTTTCTTCTTCGACAGCATTACATACGAGTTGTGCGGCAAGGAAATTGAAACCGTGAGAGACCCTGGTCGCGTGAGTACAATTCGTGGATACTTGTGCTACGACCCCAACAGTTCAAAGGACCTATTCATAGCCGGGTGGAATTTTCCGCATAAAGCGTATATGAATGCTGCCGATAAAACTTTTCACATGTACATTCCATTGGGACATTTGTTTTCCATCTTCAACGACTATAAGCAGGTGATGTGTGGTAAACAAACAATTCGTCTGGTGCGAAGCCGTAGCGATGATGATTGCCTTATAATCACGGATGCTGCAACCAAGGGCAAAGTGACAATAAACAACATCGAACTCAAAGTCCGTCACATTTTTCCAAACGATGATGTTAAATTGGATTTACTGCAAGCCGTCAAAGCAGATTCCAGTATAATTTTACCGTTTCGTAAATGGGAGCTAAATGAGTTGCCTGCTCTCAAAACTGGTGCTACTCGTGAAATTTGGGCTGTGAAGACGTGTGCCGCACTGGAAAGCCCTCGTTACGTTATCTTAGCCTTCCAAACGGATCGCCACAGCAACATCAAAGAAGATCCCACGGAATTTGATAATATTCACATTTCCAATATTCGTCTAAATTTAAACAGCGAATTTTGGCCTATGGAGAGATTTGATTTAGATTTTTCAAAGAGTGAGTACGGTGAGGCGTACAAAAGGTATACGGACTTTTATCGCAGCTTTGGCGGCGGCAAACACCCTCTACTGGATTATGTTGCATTCAAGACGCACACCCTATTCGTCATCGATTGCTCCCGACGTGAGGACACCATGAAATCCTCGACTGTAGATATTCGCCTGGATATTGAAAGCCAGACGGGATTTCCCGATAAGACCCGAGCCTTCTGCATAATTATCCACGATTGCCTAATGGAATTTCTCCCACTCAGCGAAATTGTCCGAAGCTTATATTAGATCACTCAGCTGTTTAGAAAATCAGTTTCGTTATAGCTTTTCAACGGTTCACTATGGAAATTGCAATTGTCGACATTCAAGGTTTCGAAATCGAGGGAAGATTTGTTCCCAAGGAATTGGTTATCAAGACACGTAAACGCACAGGAGTGTTTTTGTTTAAACCACCCAAACCGTTTAACTATCTATCAGCAGCAGACAAAAGGCAAGTACGATATTTGGAACAACGACTACATGGACTCCACTACTCTGATGGCCACTACGATTTGAATACTATGAACGACATTTTGAGAATTTTCCTAACCCAATGCACGCACATATATGTACGAGGTCATCAGAAATATGACTTTTTATTTAACAAGTTATTTGAAGAGCTGAAAATCAACAATTTGAGAAAACTGCTTAACGAAGATGGGGAATCACACTATCACCTAATCAATCTGGAGAACTTCAATGGCGCTGTTGAACTGAAACCTTCTGACTCTCCATGCATTTTTCACTGCCGCTGCAATGATCCAGTACGATGTGCAAAAGAAAATGTTGATGTAGTTTATTATTGGCTTCTGAATAGTGTTTTGCATAAATAAAACATTGTATATAACTATGTGTTTTAATTATTCATTCTTTTCCTTATACATTTCACAATTAATTTAAGTAATAATATTGTAATTGTAGAGAGTGTTACACAAATAAGAATTAGCATTTTGTGGAGCTCCTCTTGTAGGTTAGCATCACGTATAGTCATTGAGCTGTTCGATAGTAAAGTTTTTTCATCTTAGCAAGAAGCTGCTGAAATCCAGTCAGTGTCACCTTCAGTGTCATCAGAAAATATCAGCTTCAATTTGAAATTTTCTTTGTGTTTGACAGGCGAGCAAAATATACAGGCAACCGTCCATCGTTTAATCTATCTCGAGCCATCAATGTATAGTTGGAGCGGTTCAAACAGTTCCCTGAAGGGCATACAGCCATGTCCTTGGTTCCATAAGGTATATTAACATACAAGACATTTTTCAAAATTAATGTGAATATTATAAAGCTTGATTTAAGTAAAGTCATTTTTATCGATCTGCATTCAACAGTAGTTGGTGAGACACTATGTTCATCTTGCACTTCTTTCGTTACTTTATTCTAAAAATTATTAGCAGACTACTAGAAACCATAACATCAAATTCTTGATCATTAAAAATTTTCTCAAAATTATTACGCTCGGCCTTGAATCATCCGACAAAATCAGAGACTCGAAGGAGTTGCCGTTCATGCGCAGGTAGGCGGTCGCTTACTATAACTATAGACTCGAAGGAGTGGACGTTCTCGCGCATGCAGGCGTTTGTAAAACATTTAAAATTTTTTTACAGACAACAAAATACCAAGATTTTAATTTTTTTTACAGATAACAAAATACCATATCCCCCCATCCAGCCCCCAAATATCTAACCGAACAACGCCCAAAAACCCGCGCCCGCGCAAAGGGCATGTACTATACCTTTTCAAATAAACATTTCTCGATTAACCGCATTAGCGCAGCTCGGTGGACACCTGACTTTGTAATCAGGCAAGCCGCGTTCGATACCCGGCCAAGTATTTAGCTTTTTTTCTCTCTAACTACCACAACCAACAACAGATGGCGTGCACCCTGCAACCCACGCAACCCACAATACAATTGCTTTCATTTATTAACAACAGATGGCGCGCACCTCTGCGACACACCCAAATGTCTTTCGCGCACCCCTACGACCACCCCCAATGTCTTCTTCTTCCCAATGTCTTCTTCTTCTTATCCAAACAACAACTACCAACAGCTCGGCAGCAGCTCCCGGCGAGAACTCGATGACTGGGTACCTTTATGCGCACTTCCGGTCCAGAACTCTCTTTGATTAACTACTTATCCAAAATGGTAGAAAATATAAAAATAAACAAAACATCTATTAAAGATAGCATCAATATTCCGAATTTGAAAGAAATTGATCGCGTGGCTATAAAAAATCGTGAAAATACCTATTATTGTGAATTTACATTTTTAAATACCAACTGTTTACGAATAGATCAAACGATTTCAGAGAATAACGATTCGAGATGTCGTTGGTGGAATCTGCCGGGATTAGATTCGAGTACCGAAAACACTTCATTTCACGGAAGTAGCATTTACCGGCGCTGCTATTCTAAGTATGTATTTTATGCATCGGAAAAGGAAAGGACAGTTACATTTGAAAAATAAAAATCAGAAATTCCATTCAATTAATGAACAATTAATATAATGTCTATTATTTATGTATTGACATTTATTAATGTATTACTTTTACTGTTTCATCAATCATCAAATTTAAATTTTTATAAAAAAATTAAATTATTTATTAATCAATCTCGTACACAAAACTCGATTTATGTTGATGTTTATGCCGAAACGAATAATATTACCAACGGTAGAGATAATAGATTGGCCATCGTACAACCCTTCAATTGGTACATTTTAAATTCGCATTCAAATATTTATGTCCATTCGGTTTTGGGGAAAAGCAATTGCGTCAACAACAGAGACACCTTTATAAAATTGAACAATCCTCACACTGGGTATTCTTTGCAAAATATGCATAAAGTTTGTTTACCTGTAACCATCCCTTCTTTACCTACTTATTTTGCAAATAAAACCAAAACAAGGATCTTTGTTAATTTTACGAAAGAACACATTAGTGTTTATACACATTAGTGTATTATAAATATGTTATTGTTAAAAGGTGCTATAACAAATTCTGTTTTATGTAATGATGAAAATGTTTTGTAATTTAATAATAAGACAATAAACAAAATGTGGTATAAAATTTTAGTTATTTGTTCTTTTGCTGTCATCAAATGTGAATCTAAGGTAGCTGGAGAAACAATGGGTTACGTTGTGGACCAAGTTAATTCAGCTAATCAACGAATATTTAATAATATTAGTAAAGTTATAGAAAGCACATTAGAAACGGAACGCAAAGATGTCTCCAAAACTATAAACGATTTATTTAAAAATTATACACAAACTATAGATAAACGAGTCAATAAATTATTCGAAAATAAAAGTACAGATATAAAGACAGGGCTGCAATTGATATTGAATGAGGCAATATTACATGTCCAAGAAACTCAAACAGAAATCAAAAATAATTCGACTACTGCATTTCAATTGGCTGTTGGTGATGTAGTTAACGAATTGGAGAACAAGGTAACTGTTTATATTTAACCACTTGATGATGTAAATGATTTAAATACAAAATTTAAAGATTTAATTGAAAAAAAACATCCATTCATCGGAAATAGATGATTATATAAAAAATGAAATTGAAAATTTTACACAATTTAAAATTGATGAATTAATATTTCCCACAGAAACGGATTTTAATAATTCTATCGTAGAGCGTTTTCAAAAAGTTAAATCAAATTAATAATTCTATAGAAAATATACAGGAAAAGTTTATTGTAAACATAACAGAATATTTGAACGAAAGAAATATTGAGTTACAAAAGAAAATTAATCTTAAAATTCAAAATCAAAACAACATCAATAAAACATTTAATCGACGTGCATTTAGCTACCGGGACCCCCAGGAAAACTGTAAAGTCCGGTGTTTAGTACAACACGTAGTGTCGGTTAATTTTACACTATGTAATATAGATATAATTGAAAATGTTTCATTTGCACTTAGAGTGTTGAATGAGTCTATCTAAAGAGATCCCGTTTATTTCAAAATATAATTTTGACAATGTTAATCTTCTCTTTTTGGAAACCGGCCTTTACGAGTGTGTTTTTTCATTTATACAAACAAATTGTTCTCGCTCGTACAGTAAAATTCCAACATGTTAATATGATTATAGAAAACGTTATTTTGTTAGTAATTTAGACGAATATCTTGTTCGCTTTGGTGTATTAATGAACATAATTACTGTAACAACTAATATGGTCGTTATCATTATTCTAGGATATTACATAATTAGCATTTTATCAAAACTGTTTAGAAGAAGAAGAAAAAAATCAAATATCCAAATGAAAAATAAGAGGTTTTCACTTATTAAAAATTAATAAATGTGTTATCATTATTGGATATTAAATCATTTTGTTAAAATTGTTTAGAAGAATAAAGTAAGACTATGTCTCTTTAGCCGCTTTAGATATTTATTGAATTAATTATATATTTTACATTGCATATTTTTTAAATTCTCTGTATAAATGTTTAATATATTTCAGTTAAAATATTGTAAAATTATTTTTTACATCCTCAAATATTATATATGTAATGTTCAAAAAAATTCATAAATAAAAAATTGATTTTAGCTAGTATTTTTATTAAAATTACACAACATAATTTATTATTCCACCAAATTTATATTTAATACAATCACAATAATAATTGTTTGATAACAATTCTAAAAATATAGATTTGAAACAACAATTTATTATAACAATTTTGGAATCTGCATTACCATCAATTGCACAAGCATACGCATACGGCTTTGAATTTCTTATAAATTTTACAAGACCGTAAATACAAAAAGCTGTGTATTTGTCGTTTAGGTTGGTAGATCTTTTACTTTGAAACAATTTTCCATTTTGCGGGTAATATTGCATGCAAGAACTTTTCCACAAGGTTAATATAATCATCTTCGCGTTGTACCGCACCCAGTACGGATTTAAATTCTTTCTTTTTTCTTCCTGGCATTTTAAACCCCAGTTTAACATTTATTATAATATTTTTATTGCCGTCTTTTAATTGTTCTTCACATCCATTTTCAATATCAAATATGTTCCAAGTTGCCGGTAAATTACATAAATATCTAAGTAAGTAAAATTCATTTTTATCAAGAGTACTTTCAAAAATTGTTAAAACTGATTTGGCAAGCACAGAATTTTCCCGTTCCACTTTCTGTATCCAAGTATGTAAATTTTCCGCTATCGAACTGTTTGATTCAATAAATTGTTTACAGGTGTCCTTTTCTTGATGGTTGTTTTGTATTTTTATACAGCTCGTCGATGGCTTTAAATAGTTATTTATATTATTTTGGGACAATTGTAATAATGAGGCTATAACGTTGGGTTGTTTTTGCTGCCGTTGTTTATTTGTTTTTTTTACATTTTTGGGAGCTTTTATAACTTCTTTTTTAATCTTTTTATTTGTAGTAATCTTTTTCGGTGTGGCTTCATTACTTTTCACAACATTAAATATTGTATGGTTTAAAACTACTGTTATTTAGACTTATATTACTTTCGTTAGCATCTCCAAACATTTGTTTTGGCAGAGTATTTATTTTATTGGTCGACATTTTTCCTATTTTCGGATGAATTAAATCAACCATTCCAAATTTAAATGAAGGAGTGTTTTTTCCTTTTGATACATTACTTCAAACAGGGATTCAATTACAATCGTTGATAGTTTATCTAAATACAAAAGTGTTATATACTCAAAAACATTAAGAATGCGATGATCCACCAGGTGGTTTTGGTACATTATTTTCAATCGATGGTGCTTCAACAGATTTTGAATCATGTATAATATTATCGTAAACAATTTGTAGTCTATTTGACTTTGACATTTCTAAACAACTTTTCACATTTTTAGTTAAATTATCGCTCTGTTTATAATTACAAAATTGTTTATTTGTTGCAGGAATATTTTTAGTATGAATTTGAATGTCATCATATTCCGATTCTCTATCGACATACACGAGAAACGCTAATAGACGTTCCAGTTCTTTCATGTCAACAATTAATTTTAAAATATTTTCAGTTTTGTTTTGAGAAATTAAAATATGTGATTCTTCAGTGGAAGAAATACAACAATTATTTTTTGGAATACTATCTTTCATAACATCAACATTTAAATTTACATAAGAATTTTTTAAATTGTCCATATCTAATTGTATTTGTTTTGCTTCCAAACTTTTTTTTTTGTTCCAAAATATTTTCAGTCTCCTTTTGATTGGTTTTCTTCATTTTCAATCAGTTCATTATCAAAGCAACAACATACCGGTGGTAGTTTTGAGTCGGAATTCCTTTGCAAAATATTTAAAGAATCACACATATTCTGTGAGGTTTTGTCCCCATTAAAATTTCCAAAAATATTGATTTCATTAAGAGACATTTTTGAGTATTGTAAATTATTGTTTGTCAATTATTTTGAATCATTTCGTTTGTTGGTTTTTCTTTCCCCTATAAATCCTATCATCCACTCGTTCAACGAACGAATATATCTCTGTTATAAATTTCAATACTATCTATATAACAACAATCACCCTGTCGTGTAGTCAAATACAACTTTATTCCAGTGCAAATGCATTCGATGGTGGCAAACATTAAATCGCGGGGTTTGTTAAAAACAATATTTGGCTTTGAATTAATATAACGCGAAATCAACCATTTTATTAATACACTTTTTTCGAGTAATAAATCATCTACAGATACATTATCGAGTCCCAAGAAAATATCGTCAATTAATCGTTGTCCGCGTATTTTATCATATTCATCGTTAAGGGCATTCACTAGATAGAAACGAGAAAGACAAGAACCGGATGCACCGTCTACTGGCTGAACACGTTTACAATTAATATTACGAATATCAGTATGCGTTTGTAAGGAATTTTTATTGCAAAGTTTATCGGTGGTAAACCACCGGTGGTTGTTAAATCCATTTCTCTTATTTTTTACTCTTTTTTTGCTTGTGTTTGATGTGAAAATAATTTTTTCTTCTTCGTCGATTACAAATTCTTCAATCGGTGGCAAAACAAAATATTTTACATGTTTAGTATCTACAAAGGAAAACGATTCCAATTCATCAGCATCTTCTTCTTCGCCGTTCGTAATGTTGATTACAACACCGTCATCTTTTTGAATAACGTTGATTCGTTTTTCTTGATCATTATCAGTCAAGCGAGATTCCAAGTGCCGAACTTTTTGAGTTGAAATTCCATCTTTGGAGAGAATGTTACCATAGACGACTATTCGTTTTTGAGATTTCACAATGGGTTGTTTATTGGTAGACAACACCAAATTTATAAAGTGAATATTAATTTTTTCATTTGACATTATATGTTTAAAGATTTTTTGGTTTGGCGCAGCTTCGATACTGTAACGACCGTTGGGTAATCGCCTGCCGACAAAACCTATAACTTTATCAACTGCATTATTAAAGATTGGAAGACCAGCCGGTAACATAATGCTGCATTCAAATGTGCATTGAAGAGAAATTTTTATGATATTGTTGTATGTAGTTACGGCAACGGTTTTAATTCTGTTATCAACCAACACCTGGCCCCAGGTTGTACCTATCGGTATAAATATGGTGTCATTCTCAAGAATTAAATATCGAGAAATGTTTGTAACCGATTGACTAAATATATTGTTTAAAGATGTGCCGTCAACATGCTCGTTCAATTTTAAAAACTTACGAATAATGTTTTTTTTTGTGATACGTCGTACATTCAAAATATTCACCAGAATTTGGAGAAATAATCCATTTATAGTCATCATGTAGGTATTCTGCGTATTTAGACCAATCAATTGGTGTTGTAAACGAATTTATACATTTGTAGGATGCTCTATCGTCCATTAACGCCATTATGTTCTTTATCTTATAAGAAAATAATATTTGATTTCAATACTTATACTTTAAACTATGGAAAGAATATTCAAAGATTTTGTAGCATTTATTCGCAAACAATTTCCTCATACATCCGATGACGATGTTTCAATAAAAGATTGTGAAAACTGGTTCAAAACGTTTTACGAATATTGTAATGATAATCATATTTCAATGTCACGTTTAATTTTTGAATTGTATAAACAAATTATAAACGAAATAAAAAGGTGTAAATTTGAAACAATCGAATTGAATATAATTCAAAGTTTACCGAGACATTTTCTGATTTTTGCAAGAGTACCAATCTATTGAGAAACAATATCGACAACGATTCCAACTATTCAATTGTACTAATGAATTTTACAACATACGTAACAAATTATTTAGTATTTTTACATGGAATATATGTTTTAAAAAATACCCCAGGTTGTCCATCGGCCTTAACTATAGACAAATATTTTGGAGAAGCGACATTTGTAAATGAAAAAAGTAGAGATGATATTTTTACAGAATATTCAATAATTGTCAAAACTTTGATGGATAGATTTTGTATCAACAAAAATAATGTAAAAAATCTATAATAAAAGACATTTATACGCAAATAAAATTTATGATTTAAATATTTTATTAACAATGTTATAAATATTTTTTAAACAAGATTCATCATTGATGTCGAAAAGAGAACGCTTATTTAATAGCGTTATATCGAATTGCGTTCCTTCGTCGTTATATAAAATTGGCTTTTGCAGTGGAAGAGCTGATAAAATAAAATTATGTTTAACATCATTATTATCGTTAATTTCTTCTGATCGTTTAAAAGAACTGGTACAATAACACAAAAACCACAAAGCCATGGTGATTATAAATTCTCGTTGACAATTGTTTTCTGCTGAAATTTCATTTTTATTTTGTTGAAATTGTTCCCATTTATCAAAAAATAATGTCTCCACAACTCTATTCTGTACTCTCTGAAATACCATATTTATTAAATAACAATACACATATGTGATTAAAAATGTTATGCTATCAATCCATTCTTCGATATCAATTTCTTCGGTGTTTGTTTCGAATACATGTTTGCTAATTTTTTCCAAACTTTTATACAAGTTTTCGTATTTTCTAAAAGTTAATGTTTCCTGCAAGGTTTGAATTGATTTTCTAACGGTCGAAACGTTTGAAGTAGTTGTAATTAAACCGGGCACGTAATCGTTTCCATAGACGTTTAAAAACATCGTCATAAACAATTTTTCTAGTGAATTTTCCATTGACCAATTTATTATTTTTAAATAATGACAACACACCATTTCTTTGTTGCTTCGTTTCCATATTATATTTACGTTTTTCTTTATTGGTAAACAATACGCTCCGACGACAATATCAAAGTCATTTGCGAGAATATAATAAGCATTTATTTCTTCATCTGTCCAAATTTTTCTGATGCATTTCCACTCGCCCTCACCCACACTAATAGTTTTGTCGTAGACAATCTGAGCATCGAGATTTTTATCATCTTTAAATTTTAATACTCTCAAATAAAACTGATCGGCTACTGCATCTCTTAAAGTTTTTGGAATTGCAATTTTATTTTTTCTTCGCTTTTCTTGTATGCGTAATTTCGCCAGTGGAGTCTCGTAATCGTGAGCTATAAATATAGACTTTAGCGATCGTACAAACGCAAAAGATTCATCGTTTGGTAGAAATTTTAAAACTTTAGATTGAAAAATATCATCAGCGATATTTTCTATCGATACATTTTCAAAAATCTTTTGTATATCTGCATACGATTCTTCTAGAATATTTTTTTTATTTTTATATTCTGAATACTTGATTTCGTTTTCTATGTGACAACATAAAACACCGTATGCTATTCCCGTAAAATCGATATACAAAGCTTTATTATTATTTTGAGCAATATCCTTTTCAGGAATCCAATCTCTATATGCATAATACGTTTCCAGAATATTTTTCAATTGCAGTAAATCCATTTTACCAAGAATAAATCGTATTTATATAAGAGAACAAATAATTAATAAATTGTAAAATATATATATTCACGTTTATATATAATGAATCCTGAAAATTTACCATCGTCAATTGGGGGAACGCCGGGCGAACAACCTGACAATAAAACGAGAACTTTTAAAGATGCTTTTAATTATGTCTTAGCACCAACGCCTACTGATGAAATCAAAATTTGTTGTCTGTTGGTGTGTACGGCAATCGGTACGGCCGCAACATATTTGGTTCCCAATATTATTCCTACTATATTTATATCATTTATTTGTTTGGCATTCTGCATATTTATTGCTACTTTTATATGGCTGTTTGCCGTATTACCTAGTTATAAACGGGAACAATTGATAGGACGTGTTAAAGATGTGTTTAAGCAGGGTTTAAATTCATATTTAAGTAAAACAGATGGTGTTGAAGGAAAAACAGCGTTACCCATAAATTTTAAAATTTGTATTAGAAGTAATGATTCATACGATATTTTTTTATAAATATATCATAGTTTTTGGGAAACAAATGTACAAATTATGTCGCTGTAATAAAGTTCAGTATGTATATGGAATAAACTCAATAAAAATACATGACGGATATAAAAAAAATTTCAAATAAAATTATCAATACTTATGATCCCAACGACGTTTATGTAGCTATAGAATATATAAATTACCAAACCGATCAATTTTTCCATGAAAATATAGACCTTATAGAAATTCAATGTATAAAAACGAGTCATGTTTTCAATAATAATATTTTTTGCATACCACTCTGTGAACTGTTTATAGATATTTTATTCCCATTTATGCCGAGTACACAAATATTGAAGAAACTTAAACCCTTTGCGGTATCAAAAAGTAATACCGAAAATGGTTTATACACGTTAACATTTTTAAGAAAACATAAAGGACAATTGGAAAACACACTACAAAGTATTCATTCAGAAGTGCAGAAATATATTTCGAACCTGCCAATATTGGTTTTTGCAGTGTATAATGCGCATTGGTTTATCTAACGTGGATATTAGGCGGGAAGAACCAAACATTTGCCTCATTTGTTTAGAACAAATAATTGCAAAAGAAACAGAAGTAAACTCTTCATTTCCCAACTGGAAATATATTTTACGTGGTGCATGCAAGCACGTTTCCCAATGCCACAACATCTGCCTATGGAAATGGTATTTGCATTCTAGAGACTATATAAAGGTTTGGAACAACATTAGAATTCATCCCGCTATAACGAATGCTTTTCCGTTAACACATTTCGATATGTTTACTTGTCCCGTATGTAGACAATACCTTCGTTATGATCATGTAAATAGATACGTTAATTAAAGAATGTTATCTGCGATATTTAAATACCTTATATTCATGTGTTGTTTGTGACTTTTTACATATGTGTACATAAGAAAACATATAAGATTATTATAATGTTTAAAACATCATTATCAAATATTTATGTGGAATCTTTTATTCCTATCGATACATTCAACAAGGAAATTCCTCAACAACTCTTACGAACCAATCTTGAAGAAAAAGTTAACCGTTATATTTTTGAAGAAAAATATCTCGGCAGTTCAAGTATACCAATTGGTTATATAATATTACAAATTTCATCAGAAAAATTTAATATGATATTTAATTCGGCAGATATTAATTGTGGTTGGGATTTAACAAAAATAAAAGATATATATAAACAGTTTATAAATGGGGTTTTAAATAAAACTGAATAACTTGAAAGATTTTTTTATTTGAATTCCTTCAACAAAATTATTTTATTTAAGTGGCTAGATTCTGTTAAATATTGACGTATTTAGATATGCTTTCTTGGAAAGCTGTAAATAAATTTTTAGGGACGTTTGTTCACATAACAAATATTTCATTTGTTAAAATGTATTTTTATGCGATACTCCTTACACTAATAACACTAATTTGTACAGAACTTAAATTAATTTTTCCATATCAACGCTAAGTGTAAACGAATTATCCTTTGCATTATAATGTCTTCCAAAGTCTTCTTCGAATGCATTCAAAAGTTACTGTTGTACTTTGTAATCGTTTCCCGAGTATTTTTCCAGAGAAGTTTTTATCAATTCAAATGGTATTTTTGTTTCACAGCCATCTTCATTTTTAATTTTTACATCAGATTTCCATTTGTAATACAAATTTGTTTGAACTAACCACTGTTGGCGCCATTTATTCGGCAACGGTGGTAAATTTTTAATATCGATATCAACGGGCTTGTGTATATCCTTTACGAAACAAAACCAAGAAAAAAACATACTTATATAATATAGTCCAGTTTTGATAGCATTTTCGTTAATCATTGATGAAATGAAAATTTTTGTTTCCTTTTGAAAAAACATGAACGGCAACGATCCTTCATTTTCCAAAATATCTTTAGAGCATATATTTTGTTTTAACTTTAGATTGTATTGATATATTCGTTGATGTTCAACGTTGGAAAAGTATCGGAATTGGGCTACCTCTTTGTTGGTGATTTCTTCGTTCCAAAAATCAACCATAAAATGAAGTATTCGACCAATTACAGCAGCATCGTACGGACAATCTGGTAATCTGTTACAGGTGTACCATAATTTTGATAGAGCGTATATGGAAGCAAAAACATTACCCATATTATTTCGAAAATCAATTTTGCTTTCAGATATAATTTTTTTGAAGGTGTTTGAAAATGTTGAAATTTCGTCTTGGTTCAGCATTATATTTGAAATGTATAAAAGAAACCCCGGTTGGTTAGACTCTGACGGCTCTCTAAAAGTCAAAGAAGATTTGCTGTATTCGGTTAAAATATCAAGTAATTTACTTTTGCCGGCGTGTCGATGAATACACAAAACGACGCACATCTTCAACCATTGACCGGGAAATTCTATGCTTAAAATCAATTTCAATAATAATATTAATGTTTCCATATCAAATGTACTCATGTAATAAAGATACATTAAAGTTTATAAAATTGATTCGTATTTTGTAGATTTTTCATTTTGAAATATTTCTTGACATGCGGGAAATTTTTGTCCGTTTGATAAAATATAATTTTTTAAAATATTATCTCTGTATTCGTTTTGGAATCCTGTAAAAAAATCATATGGCGAACAATGTTGTGCTAATTGATATAATCCTTTTATTACCTCTACACGATTTTGTTTAATCAAATTGTACATTTTTTCTGGTATAATATTGACGTTATCATCTGATATGTTTGTCATTATGTTTTTATAACAAGGAATATCTTTCAATGTCCAATGAGGTTGACGTTTATAAAAATGCATAGTGATGAGAAAACTCAATAATTTTATTCGGAATGGTATATTTTTTTCTACATTTTCTTTCGCTCTTTCCCTAATAATTTCAATTTTTCATCAGTTTCAAAATATTTTATTATTGACAAAAATTGTTTTTGAATCGTAGAATATACCGTAAGCATGTTCATTTTATACTTCATTTCAGTCTTTGTGTTTTATCCGTTAATCGTATATATAAAATTGTGGTAATGTATCTTTATTGGCATTATATAGAAATTGTTTCTCATCACAACATTCATTTTCTTTGGATTCGCTGTTATCGTCTTGTTTTCTACCACCCAAACACTTTGAAAATTGCTTACTTAAGCAATAAACTACATTATATATTGCTGGGTTTTCCACATCAGTAATTAGCTCTGAATTATGCACAATTTTTCTTTGGCGACTAAATATCCATCGTATTCGAGTCTTTAAATCGACAACGTTTTTTAAATCGTTATTATTCAAATCGAAAAACGACAATATCATTTGATGTTGTTTTGGCCATTGATAAATTCGGTTTATCCACTGTTACGGTGCTTTTATCGAATGTTCTCCTACCAATTTGAGCAATCCCGTCGTTACCAAATAACACGTTTAAAATTTCTTGCACGTCTAAACAATCTTCATGAATATTTACGTTATTTATGATACTTACAAGCATTATTTGGACGGAACAATTTATAATCGAAAAATGACAGGCCCAGTTTGGCGTTTTATTTTTTTGCGCAAAAATTATCTGATTTAATATAGTTTCAATCGTTTTACTCTCTTTTGATTTTTCCAGGATATCGACGCACATATTATAGTCTTTACTATTCAATGATATGAAACCATATTCTTTTTGCTCAAAATTTTTTTTAACGTTTACATCTTCTTCAATTACTAAAGGCACGACTGGTTGAATCAATACAAATCTGAACGACGATTTATTTATATCGTTTTCCATATCTTCCAGAGCATTTAGACCATCAACCACAATATTGTAAATATTGGTATCACTTCTTACCGCGCCTTCAGTACATTGATATGTTCTGTTTAAAAGTGAATTTATACCCCCACATACTGTTTCTCGCAATTTTAAAACAACGTTTAATACTGCCGGAACTTTTATGGAGGAATAATAAAAGTTTTTCTTGTAAAGAATATTTCTTCCAAGTTGTTGTTCAAATTTTTTTGCATTGAATATATCTTGAAATGTTGCATGATTACATTTCAACGTGTCACAAATCATTTTGTACGTTGAGGTTGCATTTTCGTATTAATTTCCATTATACATATACGGTACACCGTTCAATGTAAAGGGTCTCCAAAAATATTTTTTTAGAGTCTTAATTAGTTCTCGACTTACAATTTTCTTTTTTTTTACTAATTTTTGGTTTTCCTAGATTGCCAGACGAAGATCGCTTTCGTTTTGTATGCGGGTCGAGAAAATCTTCCCAAGTTAATCCTTCGCTACTATTGTCTACATCGTCTGCATCTGAATTTTCGACATCTTCAAATTCTGATTCATAAGTTATAGATCTAAATAAAGTTTTAAACATTTCAGCAGGAGTGGTTAATATAATCTTTTCTTCTTTACAAAATTTTGCACAAACTATTTGAAAAATTAACGATATCATTATATTACTGTCCACGAATTCAGAAATAATTTTGTTTATCGTATTTTCATTTACATAATTATAATAGTATAAATAATTACATATTGCGCTTTCAGACATATATTGCCCGTGATAATAAATCAATGAAGCACAAAACGAAAAAATACTATAATTTTGTGTTTTAGGCTATCATATTTCGAAAAATCCGTTTCAGTCCCATAAAACATTAAATTGCTTAATTTTTCTGTACTTGGTTCGCCATTTATAATATTACTTGTTATAATTATTGACGTGTCTGATATTTTCGTAATAATTTTTTTAAATGTTCTAAAAATATCGTTAATAACGCCAGTGAAAAAATCATAAGCAACACAATTTTTTATAATTTGTTGCATAATTTGAATTTTTTCATCTTTGTGGTAATATTTTCCCCCAAAACTAGAGTTTGCTGTTATGTAGCCTATTAATGCAATGGCAAACTTATTTTCTTCAATTTCTGAATCAAAATAATCCACTAAAATTAATTCCCAAATATCATTGGGAATTATGTCATTCTGATAAATAACTTTTCGCACATTGTTTAGGTTTTCGATTATAATATATTTTCTATTTGTGGTTTCCTTTCCATCATTATTGTATCGAACAAAAGAACCACCCATTATTTTATAAATTCATAATTTTCCACTACATCATTATCAATAAATCCAATATTGGCATTATTTATGTCTATTTCTTTATCCAAGTATTGAAATCGAGAATGTTGTTTTGAATTCCCATGATATTTTTCGAGGGGTGGTGGTGCATTAAGAACCCGGCTTTGTATTTGAGGTGAATTTAAATCTGTATGATGTACCCACATACCATACGTTTTTTCCATTTTTAGCATCGCCCACGGTATAATACTATCGTTCAAATCATTCTTATAATATTCTAATGAATTTGTATCGTGAATGAGACGTCTGTCATTTACTTAAAGTAACTTTTCAAATTTGGTAAATTTTTCATTTTTAAATTTTCAATTTCATTATTATTCAATGTTGTAAACATTTCGCAAGATTGTAATTCGACGTTTTGTTCATTTCCAATGCCATACTTTAAAGAGTAAAACGATATATTTTGTCTGGTATTGGTGATAAATCGCTTACTATTATTTGAGCTTTAGTGATTTGTCGCGCCTTTGTATAATCATTTGTGTATTGACAAATATTGATGTGATTTTGCCCGAATGGCAAAACAAATGATGTACACCCTTCGTCCAAACTAATTACCTTATTATTTAATAAGTTTCTCAATTCTGTTGCTGCGCCGATTTTGTGGCAAATGTATTTAAACATACATCTATCCACGTTTATTTCATTATAAATAACGTGGATGCCATGGTTTTTCCTCGAGTAATTGTTACTTTACCAACAGTATTTATCCCCAAGGTTGTTTTAATAATTTTTTCCAAATATGCAAATATAGATAAATTAATTTTTTGTTACACAATACGTTTTATCATTTTTTTTGTAGTTCTTTGCATCCAAGACAGTCAAAATCAAATACGAGTTTATGTACCTATTCATAAGTCAAACAAACGGAAAATCCATGGGGGTGTATTAATTCATTAATTAGATTTTGAAAATCATTATGCCCAAAAACCTTTCTGGTGTTATATTCTTGTGACACTATCAAATGAATTCTATTTTCCTGAAGTTTATAATTAAATTTTGCATTACTATTTAATACATTGACGAGCAAGTGTTGTTTTTCTTGTACCGGTGATAATGATTTAAATTTGTTTAATGCAGCTAAATTATACGCCAAGGTCACCGGACAAACAAATTTTGTTCACTCAACAACTATTTTATATAACTGCTAACGTTGTAGGGGAAGGGGGAGTGGAAAATCGTGTACTTATTACATTGTCCTACCGTTCGTCTAACCGTTGTCTGGTGTTTGATCGTGTACATATAGACATTATAGTTGGTTGGTGGCGTTTACATTTACAAAATGGAAGAAAAAGATTTTAATTATATATTAAATATTGTAAAAAATATGCAATATCTTGTTTATGGTAAAAATGCATTAGAAAACAAGCGTCTTAAATCTATCGAAAAAGTATTAAATATAAATAAAGCAGTGGTAAAGCTACAAAGACAGACAAGGATTGACGCTATTACATCATGTTATTAGATTAGGGAAAGGAATAAAATTAATTAACTTGCTAATAAAACATGGTGCTTTTCTTTATGAAATGACAAACAACCGAAACAGTATTTTACATTTTGCCGTACAACAAAATATATTTGGTGAAACATCTTTACATTTTGCTGTGGCAAAAGACAACTGTCTGGAAATTGTCAAAATTTTAATTCAAAACACATCACAACTCGATGAGGAGAATAACAGAAAGCAAACGGCATTGCACATAGCCATAGAAAATAATTGTGTAAAAATCGTGCAGGAATTATTATTACATCGTGCATCTGTTTTTTCACGAAATTCGGGTTCTGATGCACCTCTGCATTTAGCTATACAAACAGGACACGTTGAAATTATTGAATTATTGTTAGGAGCCGGTGCCGATATTAATGGAAGGGCATATAGATCGCTCGATACACCTTTACATAGTGTTGCTTATTATATGCGCACCCATAATAATGATAATAAAAAAGTAACGGAAAATTGTATAAAAATTATTCAAATGCTTCATAGCCATGGAGCATTAATTAATGAAAAAAACCATTATGGCCATACACCTCTCCTGGAAATTATACATTATTTTGATAATCCGACAGTTATAGAGGAATTTTTACAATGTGGAGCACATATTAAAACACGTGACAATAGAGGTCGAACAGTTTTACATATGGCAATATGTTTTAAATTCAACATTAATACAGTTAAATTACTTTTGGATTATGGAGCTTCAAATCATATTTTAGACAATAATAATTTAATACCGTTACATTACATTGATGTGAAACTGAACAATTCAAAAGAGATAAATAAACGAAAATTATTAGAGAAATATTGTCTTCTGGAACATTGCCTTAGCAACCTATGTTTCATTTGTTCCAATTTAACAAATGAATATGCCCAAGAATGTAAAAATGAATTAAAAGAGATGCAAAAAGAATCAGCAACATTATATAATTATATAATTCAAAGTCTAGAAAATGAAACATATTTTAATTGGAAACGGTACCACAGTCTTGGCATAGAATGGGTGAAGAAATATCCAATTTATTGTGATGTGATTCGCAACAAACTTGAAGCCAAAAATATATTTATTTTATAAATATATAAACAAAAAATGCATTTTAAAATGCTCACGACAGGAAAATAATAAACGTAAATTTTTATCGAATTTGTTATATTTAAACTGTGTTATAATTGTAATAAATATTAATTTTATAAATAAAAATCTATTATCTATATCAAGTTATTTGATTAGTAGTACAATGTTTATTTTAAAACAGTCAACAAAATATTTTTTATTTTTGTTGTATTATCAGCTACAAATTTATCATGTCTTACTTTTTTAAATATTAATGTTACGTATTGTAATAAAAACATAATATCATCATTATCTGTGGTAACATTTTCAATTCCTTTGTTTGCATGAATTTCAAATTCAAGAATAATTTTATTAGAATCCAAACACGTATTGTACCAATACAACTCGTTCGTATTAAGCATTTCAATATGTATGTTTAATTGCAATAACCAATTTATGTCTTTTTCGAACGAACATAGTGTTTTTTCTACCAAATCATATTCCAATTCTATAGTTTGATAGGGTTTTATTTTAAGATAACTACTTTGTTTTTCCTCATCGTACACAACAATTGCTAAATATCCATCCGTGTTCTCTAGTAATATATTTTTCCATTGTGTTTGAGATAGGTTTTTTCCAAAAAATAATTGTTTTAATTGTTCAATGCTCTGCCATTTTATATAAAATGTGAAATTTGCAGGGTAATACGTATGAAAATTTGCCATTAGTTCCATTGAATATAAAGGGTTCAAGAAAACAAATACATTATTTTATTCTGAAGTTAAATTATTGACATAAAATTTATACTTAATAGGAACATCGTTGGTCGTTTGTGAGCTATATAATTGTTTTTTTGTGCACATTGCTACTCCCATTATTTCTGTTGTTATAATTTTATCGTCAGTAATTTTATTCGAACTTGACGAGAACATTTCTACTTGGACGATTAGGGGTTGTAAACATTGAGAAGGAACAAAGAATTCTCGTAAACACTTAGATGTTTTTATAAGTACATTATTATTATCCCAGATGCCAATACCTCTAATGCCATTCCATTTATGAGCTATATATATGTTTTCCAGTGATCCAGTATTTTTATTCGTAATACTTAGTGATAGAAACTTTGTAAAATTATTCGTAAATTCTTTGATAAAATCATCCCGAAATATTTGTCGCAATCGATTTCCATAGTCGACACAGAATTTTCCGGTACTAATTATGAGTTTTTCCAATAAAAATGATGGTAGTAGTTTTAATGCAGATTGTGTATTTTTTTTATTTCATATGTAGACTGTCCACAATTTTTACTTATTCCTTCCTTTTCAAATTCTATATAATAATGTTGATTAATCGGACGACGTTCTTCCTGGGTTCCGCCAAAATTAAATCCCTTACCTATAGATAGACGAATGCCTGTATGTTCTATATCGTAAACACATATACGAGTTTGACAAAAAGTTGGTACAAAAGATTTATCTGTATCGTTTACGTTATTTAAAACCACCGTACGAAAATCATTTTCAGATAAGTTGGTTTCTTTACCATATTTCCACGAGCACTGAATCAAAATACTCTTTTTACTGTCTAATATGAATGGCACGACGTTGGTTACTTGCTGTAAAGTTTGTTTTTTTATACATAATATTTTCAGAAAATTTTTTAATCAACGAAAATTCTTCCTCTTTTTGTTCTGGTATAATGAATTCTTCAAACAGTTGTGGATTTATGGGCACGTCGTTTTTAATTATAACTCTATATATATTTTTGTACGACGTTTCATCATTGTTCTGTTTAAGAATTTCTATCCTATTTAATGTTTTGTCGTTATAACGAATAACAGATTCATAATTGAATTGATTCGTGTATTTTTCTAAAAAATATTGTGATGCCATGTGAAATGCTTCAGCATCTATTATTAACAGTATTGTAAATTCAGACTCAAATTTTTCCATATTATGTTTTCATATAAGACAATAATATGTATACCTACTGTTAAATTCTTAACAGATTCTTCAGAAATTTTTGAATTTCAAACACCAACTCCTTCAATCGAACCAGACAACTATTTTGCCATAGGACAAAAAATTGCATGTATAGACAACGCGAAAGTGCACGTTTTCGACTTGATAAATTATAAATCACCCGATACTCAACAAAGTGAAAAGTGTAGAAAAATTCAAATTACTCGATACGAAGTTTGTGGAAAAACTATTGTAAAAGGCAACATATAAAAAAATATATTTATATTGCATTTCTTGATAGTATTCTTGTAAATTCAGGAAACGTACCTCGACAAATTTTAACAAATGAACTCAATTTTCTGAACGGAATCAATTCTTCAGATGTTTATTTAGATATTATTTGCAATTTCGTCGAACCATTTATTCTCATACATCAAAATATTATATTTTTGTCTTATGGTATTGTAGTGGCAGATAAAATAACAGAAACAGTCTCAAGAGTTTTATTAATATTCAACCAATTAAATATTCGTTATATATTCGATAATAAAAAAGTATCTATTTCGTAAATATAAGATCTTCAAAGGATTATCAAGAACCCGGAAGTGTTGTATTATTTGAAAAAAATACCAACTTGTATATTTTTTTCAATGTATATCTTGCAAAAATATTAATAGAGCAGTTAAGCATTTTGCAGACGACAAAAAACTCAATGTGAATATACGAAAAAACACAATAAAGAAAATTAAATCAAATATTGAGAGTTAATTGATATTTTATATAATTCATGAACTCTCTATCACTTTCCACATTTCTTCTTTAAAGATACATTTATGGATAAGAAGTGAGTCGCGCGCCATAGAATATTTGTTTATATATTGATTTTAATACCACGCGTTCAATATCTACTAATTTCATGTGTGTAAGTACTTACTTGTTTCCCCTTCCATTAAATATCATGAAAAGAAAATTGACAAGACAAGTAATTTTACATATTAATCCATTAAAACATTAATAATCACTGTTAAATTACATATTTTTTATTATTAAAACAGTTTAACAATAATAAATGTTTTATTTTTTCATTTACAATTGTAATTTAATCACTGTTTATTTTAAATGAATTTTATAATTAATGTAATTACAATCATCTCACGATTCAATGGTTATTACTTGCATATTTGTTTATTAAAACAATTGTAACGATTTGAACATAACCTCAAACGACTCCTCTATCCGAACTTCGATATTCATTTGAACGTAAAATTACCCCTTCTACCATGATTTTCGTCTAATTTTTGGTGAAAAGGGAAGCTTTCAGGTGCTCGAACCAATGAAATGGGTTATTGTCGATCATGTGGTACAGAAATTACTATATAAACAATATATCCTTCGCGCGCGACTCACTTCTTATCCATAAATATATCTTTAATAAAGAAGTTAGAGAGGATGATGCGAAGTTCGTCTATTATAATATAAACATATATATATATATATATATATATATATATATATATATATATATATGTTTTTTTTTATCCGAAGAGGGGGGAAATACATTCCGTACTTAGCTAGCGCGTGCTGGTCGTCGTGCGGGACTCCCGATACAATGACTTCAAAGCAAGAGTAAATCGTTGCATTGAAACCAGTATACCGTATACCCGCTAAAACCCTAACCTCTTTCTCCTACAACCATGGTCCCCTGCGGCACTCTTAGTCAATACTACTTCGCAAGGGTGGTTCATTGCAGATGTTTACTGCTCTTACATTGAAAGCCTCTAAAGCCTACTCCTCGAACGTATTGCGGAGTTCTTTGAGGATAGTCTCCGCGTAATCCGATACCAAGTTCCAGGCTTGGGGGCCCTTCAGCATGGCTTCTACTAATTGTTCTGGAACGATATTAGTCTCCAGAATCCTCTCCACTTCAGCACGTTGATCCTGAAACCGGGGGCAGGAGAAGAACAAGTGTTCCGCGTCCTCTATCACGTCCGTACACTGTGGGCAGTTTGGGGAGTTTGCCCTCCTGAACCTGTGCAGGTATGCTCGAAAGCATCCATGTCCAGTCAGGAGTTGAGTGATGTAGAACCCAACCTCCCCATGCTGGCGGTTGACCCAACGACTGATGTTAGGTATCAATCGATATGTCCACCGGCCTTTAGTAGAGCTGTCCCATCTCTCCTGCCATTGCCCTAGACTCATGGCTCTTTCATCGCTGTTTCCTGTCGGTTGGTCTTTCTCTAACTTTCTGCGATAAAGCCGTCTCCTTTCTGCAGCCAGGATGTCGATTGGTAGGGTAGAGGCAATCACACTCACCGCCTCGTAAGACAGTGCGGTAGGATGATGCCACTCGAATCGCTGAGAGCCGCTGGACTGATTTCATTTTCCGGCGGTACGATGGTAGCTCGAGCGATTTCTCCCATACCGGTGCCCCGTACAACAAAACAGAAGTAGTCACTGTTGCCAGTAGCTGTCTTCTTATCTGTCTAGGGCCTTCGACATTCGGCATTATTCTAGATAATGCCCCCTGTACCCCAGCTGCTTTCTTGCTGGCCGCGATTATGTGCTCTTTGAAGTTGAGCCGTGTGTCCAGGAGCACCCCCAAATAGCTGATGAAGGGCTGCGACTGTATGTAGGTGTCGCCTATTTTGAGGGTGATGGTTTCCCTTGCCTTTCGACTGCTAACAAGAAGTGTTTCGGTCTTTTGCTCTGCTAAACTCAAGTCCGCTGAGAGCATCCAATGCTGAATTGTGGCTATAGCGAATGAGAAGGTTGTTTGTATCTCCTCTATGTGCTTGCGCACTATGATCAATGCCACATCATCGGCGAATGCCACTAGCCTGACGCCCTCAGGCAGACCGAGCAGGAGCAGGTCGTTGTACATTACGTTCCATAAGAGGGGGCCCAGAACAGAGCCCTGAGGTACACCTCCTGTGATCTTATAGTCTACTTGCCCATTTTCAGTTTGGTACAACAAGATGCGGTCCTTGAAATACGCTGAAACCATTCTGCGCAAGTACTGAGGAACCTCCATCCTGGCAAGAGCTTCCAAAATGCGGTCCCAGCGGGCCGAGTTAAAGGCGTTCTTGATATCCAGGGTGGCTATTAGACAGTACTTTTTTCCACCTCTTTTCCATCTCTTTCCCGAGATAGCCTCTCTGGCGATGTTGGTAACGAGTGTCACGGCATCGATGGTTGATCTCCCCTTTCTGAACCCGAATTGGCTGGTGGAAAGTTTTGGCTCAACGTAGGGCTCCAGCCTATCTGCTATTATCCTCTCAAGGAGTTTTCCCGCAGAGTCCAACATACAGAGGGGACGATATGATGACGGTTCGTCGGGAGGTTTCTTTCCCCCTTTAGGGAGGAGCACAAGCCTCTGTTTTTTCCACTTAGTCGGGAAAACCCCCTGCTTTAGGCAGGTCTCATACATGCGTAGAAACATGTCAGGCCTATTGGCTATGGCGCATTTTAGCGCGATGTTAGGTATGCCATCTGGACCGGGAGCCTTACCGTTTTGGAGCCGGTTGCACGCGCCCATCAGCTCATTCATAGTCACTGATGGTATATCTTCGTCCCTCACCTGCCAAGCAAGATAAGCGGGTAGCTCAGGTTTCGCAGGAAACAAGTGAGTGACAATGCGGTGCAATGATTCGGGGCAGTTCGTTGTTGTCATGGGGGGGGGGGGCTTAATTTTATGCATCACGATTTTATACGGTTTTCCCCATGGATCTTGATCAACTTCGTCACACAACTCCTTCCAGTAGGATCTCTTGCTTGAGAGAATGGCTCTTCGTAGTTGTTGTCTTTTGATCTCATAGTCGAGCCTTAGTTCTTCTGTTGTGACCCTGTCGCGTCTCCGTGCTCGTTGATGCAGCCTTCGTGCTTTGAGACACTCTCGTCGGTGTTGTGAGATCGAGTCCTTCCACCAGTAAACTGGTGGGCGGCTGTTGATCTGCCGTCTCCTTGGCATGGAAGCATCGCAGGACTTGGCAACGTTTGTCATCACCTCTTTGGCAGTGGCTTCTGCGCTTGTTGCTATTGACAATGGTTCCTGCTCCATAACCAAGGCGAATGAATCAGCATCGAAAGCATTTTTGTTCCAACCGACTGGCTGTGACCTCGCACGACTGGCACACAATCTTCTTCGTTTGGGAGTGGTTTTGATTTCCCAAATAATAGCTTGGTGGTCGCTATTAGTAAACTCTTCATCGACCCGTATATATATGTTTTTTTTTATCCGAAGAGGGGGGAAATACATTGCGTACTTAGCTAGCACGTGCTGGCCGTCGTGCGGGACTCCCGATGCAATGACTTCAAAGCAAGAGTAGATCGTTGCATTGAAACCAGTATACCGTATACCCGCTAAAACCCTAACCTCTTTCTCCTACAACCATGGTCCCTTGCGGCACTCTTACTCAATACTACTTCGCAAGGGTGGTTCATTGCAGATGTTTACTGCTCTTACATTGGAAGCCTCTAAAGCCTACTCCTCGAACGTATTGCGGAGTTCTTTGAGGATAGTCTCCGCGTAATCTGATACCAAGTTCCAGGCTTGGGGGCCCTTCAGCATGGCTTCTACTATTTGTTCTGGAACGATATTAATCTCCAGAGTCCTCTCCACTGCAGCACGTTGATCCTGAAACCGGGGGCAGGAGAAGAACACGTGTTCCGCGTCCTCTAGTTTGGGGAGTTTGCCCTCCTGAACCTGTGCAGGTATGCTCGAAAGCATCCATGTCCAGTCAGGAGTTGAGTGATGTAGAACCCAACCTCCCCATGCTGGCGGTTGACCCAACGACTGATGTTAGGTATCAATCGATATGTCCACCGGCCTTTAGTAGAGCTGTCCAACCTCTCCTGCCATTGCCCTAGACTCATGGCTCTTTCATCGCTGTTTCCTGTCGGCTGGTCTTTTTCTAACTTTCTGCGATAAAGCCGTCCCCTTTCTGCAGCCAGGATGTCGATTGGCAGGGTAGAGGCAATCACAATCACCGCCTCGTAAGACACAGTGCGGTAGGATGATGCCACTCGAATCGCTGAGAGCCGCTGGACTGATTTCATTTTCCGGCGGTACGATGGTAGCTCGAGCGATTTCTCCCATACCGGTGCCCCGTACAACAAAACAGAAGTAGTTACTGTTGCCAGTAGCTGTCTTCTTATCTGTCTAGGGCCCCCGACATTCGGCATTATTCTAGATAATGCCCCCTGTACCCCAGCTGCTTTCTTGCTGGCCGCGATTATGTGCTCTTTGAAGTTGAGCCGTGTGTCCAGGAGCACCCCCAAATAGCTGATGAAGGGCTGCGACTGTATGTAGGTGTCGCCTATTTTGAGGGTGATGGTTTCCCTTGCCTTTCGACTGCTAACAAGAAGTGTTTCGGTCTTCTGCTCTGCTAAATTCAAGTCCGCTGAGCGCATCCAATGCTGAATTGTGGCTATAGCGAATGAGAAGGTTGTGTGTATCTCCTCTATGTGCTTGCGCACTATGATCAATGCCACATCATCGGCGAATGCCACTAGCCTGACGCCCTCAGGCAGACCGAGCAGGAGCAGGTCGTTGTACATTACGTTCCATAAGAGGGGGCCAAGAACAGAGCCTTGAGGTACACCTCCTGTGATCTTATAGTCTACTTGCCCATTTTCAGTTTGGTACAACAAGATGCGGTCCTTGAAATACGCTGAAACCATTCTGCGCAAGTAGTGAGGAACTTCCATCCTGGCAAGAGCCTCCAAAATGCGGTCCCAGCGGGCCGAGTTAAAGGCGTTCTTGATATCCAGGGTGGCTATTAGACAGTACTTTTTTCCACCTCTTCTCCATCTCTTTCCCGAGATAGCCTCTCTGGCGATGTTGGTAACGAGTGTCACGGCATCGATGGTTGATCTCCCCTTTCTGAACCCGAATTGGTTGGTGGAAAGTTTCGGCTCAACGTAGGGCTCCAGCCTATCTGCTATTATCCTTTCAAGGAGTTTTCCCGCAGAGTCCAACATACAGAGGGGACGATATGATGACGGTTCGTCGGGAGGTTTCTTTCCCCCTTTAGGTAGGAGCACAAGCATCTGCTTTTTCCACTTAGTCGGGAAATCCCCCTGCTTTAGGCAGGTCTCATACATGTGTAGAAACATGTCAGGCCTATTGGCTATGGCGCATTTTAGCGCGATGTTAGGTATGCCATCTGGACCGGGAGCCTTACCGTTTTGGAGCCGGTTGCACGCGCCCATCAGCTCATTCATAGTCACTGATGGTATATCTTCGTCCCTCACCTGCCACGAAGGATAAGCGGGTAGCTCAGGCTTCGCAGGAAACAGGTGAGTGACAATGCGGTGCAATGATTCGGGGCAGTTCGTTGATGTCATGGGGGGGCCTTAATTTTATGCATCACGATTTTATACGGTTTTCCCCATGGATCTTGATTAACTTCGTCACACAACTCCTTCCAGTAGGATCTCTTGCTTGAGAGAATGGCTCTTCGTAGTTGTTGTCTTTTGATCTCATAGTCGAGCCTTAGTTCTTCTGTTGTGACCCTGTCGCGTCTCCGTGCTCGTTGATGCAGCCTTCGTGCTTTGAGACACTCTCGTCGGTGTTGTGAGATCGTGTCGTTCCACCAGTAAACTGGTGGGCGGCTGTTGTTCTGCCGTCTCCTTGGCATGGAAGCATCGCAGGACTTGACAACGCTTGTCATTACCTCTTTGGCAGTGGCTTCTGCGCTTGTTGCTATTGACAATGGTTTCTGCTCCATAACCAAGGCGAATGAATCAGCATCGAAAGCATTTTTGTTCCAACCGACTGGCTGTGACCTCGCACGACTGAAACACAATCTTCGTTTGGGAGTGGTGTTGATTTCCCAAATAATAGCTTGGTGGTCGCTATTAGTAAACTCCTCATCGACCCGCCACTCACAGCCCCCTTTAATTAGGTTGCTGCTAACGAATGTCACATCGATAATGGAGCTGGCTGTGCCTTTGCGATATGTGCTTACGGCTCCTGTGTTGAGGAGTACCAGGTTGAGCGAAGACATGGTCTCAAGGAGAGCTCGTCCTCTCGCGCTCGTTTCCCGACATCCCCAGTCAATTGCCCAGGCGTTGAAATCTCCTGCGATGGCGACCGATTCACGCTTCCGTACATCCTCCGCCAAGGTGTCCAAGAATAACTCGAACTCCTCGAGCTGTGCACTAGGAGGTGCATAGCAGCTATAGAAGTGAACCCCTCCCACTTTGGCTCTCACAAGCCATGGTTCGGGGATATTTGGGAGTTGTTGGAACGGAAGTTTACCGCAAGCCCATATCGCTGCTCTGTCCGTTGTGTCATTTACCCAGGACAGGGTGTCGAAGTTTTTGTACTGCTCGCAGATTATGGCTACGTCGCAATCCAATTCTCGCACCCGCTGTACCAGTAGGTCTTGGGCTGCTTCGCAATGGTTGAGGTTGAGTTGCAGTACTTTCATTTACGGGCTTGTGCTGCTCTCATCGCCTGTTGGTAGATCGGACATTTCCAACTACCCGCAACGTGCCGGCAGTCTGACCTACTATCTTTCTCTTTGCAGAGTAAGCACTTGGCAGGTTGTTGACAAGCCGAGGCATTGTGACCAGCGCCTCCGCATCTGTGACAACAACTGCTTCGGTCAGTCTTGCCTCTGCACGCCTGGGCGTTGTGTCCAAAGTGCCAGCATTTGAAGCACCGTCGAAGGCTGATCCTCTCGCGAACACGTACTGTGCCCCACGCAAGTTTCAGCTTTCCAAGTGCGATGGCTTTCTTGGCCTGGACCTCTGGGAGACAAACAACTGCCGTTTGTGTTGATCTATATGCCCGTCGAAGTGATTTCACTGCCTCCTCAGTGATCTCTGCCAGGCCGTCGATATTATCTTTGAGCAGGTTTACTACGTCTTCCTTGGTACTGATCTCGTCCAAGTTTTTAATTTCAATCTCGATTTGCGGTATTCGAGATTGTACAGTGGCCCCGCTTGGGAGCTTATTCTTGATGGCGTTACAATAGCGCTCCATCTCCTGAGCGTCTGCCTTGGCGAATAACAAAAGTAGATCTCCCTTAGCTGTTCGTCGGATCTTATTGACTTTTTTGCCTATATCCTGCAAGGTGGGATCATTCTTGATACCTCGCAAGATATCTGCATGGGAGCTCTTCTCGCCTTTCTTTATAAACAGCGTACAATGTGGCGCTGGTTTTTGCTTATTAGTCCTTATTGGTCCTCGGGGCCTTTTTCCTCTTTACCACTTGCCAGTCAGTCGACTGGTTTGCAGGTTGGTTTTTGGTCTGCGGTTTAAACTTGGATTTTAATCCATTGTTTCTCTCCGCTTCTGAATTGACCACCCTACTTGTTGTTCCCTGGGTAGTTTGCCCGATGTTCTGGCTACCTTCCTTACCGGGCTTTAGCTTGGTAGCTAGCACCGGTTTAAGCGTTTTAAGTGGTGGTGCCTTACCTGATTAGGCTACTGAAGTCGAGACCTTCGGTGGCGAGGTCCTTGCTACAGAGGCTACTTTTATTGAAGCCGCCTGCTTTGGGGCCGCCGGTGTTGATGCAGCCGGTTTTGAGTTAGCTGCTTTTGAGGCAGCCGTTTTTGGGACCTCCTTTTGCTGTCCACCTTGTGTCTGAGTGTTTGACACCTTTACTGGCGATGTCTGTGTTGTAGCAGGTTTCGCTACAGGAGGTGGCCGCGTCGTTGACGTCTGATATTTGTCATATTCTGACTTAATGGCGTGTGCCAGTTTCTTGATCTCATGATGTACATTGTGCCTAGGCCCAATGAACTTCAAGAGCTCATCGATCTTTGCTCCTAATTTGTTTGGAGCGCCACTCTCATTTGTTGCCCTTTGTTGGACGTCAACTCCACTATTCGCCTTTTGGAGGACCTGGCTGGATAGTGTCTTGCTGCCAGCTCTAGTTGTAATGGTCGATGTTGTACCATTACTAGTGTTCTTCTTCTTGTCACTATGTGACGGAACCAGTGATAATTCGCTCCCCCCAGAATCCGTGGAGCGTGCACCGGCCACCGAGGCTTTCACTCGATCGGAACCGGTGGCGGGATTATCCTCTGCAGAGGTACCCACCTGGGGTATTAAGTTCACCTTATCACCCATATCCATAAATGGTTTATTTTCGGGGTTCCTTCCCCTATCTGATTTTGGTCCGCCCTGAGGAAATCCTCAGTACTCCCCATTGCTGAAGAGCGTTCCCCTATCCGCCACCTGGGGAGGCGCCCGGTAGTGGACCAACAACCACCTCGGGCCGTATATATATGTGTTTTTTTTTATCCGAAGAGGGGGGAAATACATTGCGTACTTAGCTAGCACGTGCTGGCCGTCGTGCGGGACTCCCGATGCAATGACTTCAAAGCAAGAGTAAGTCGTTGCATTGAAACCAGTATACCGTATACCCGCTAAAACCCTAACCTCTTTCTCCTACAACCATGGTCCCCTGCGGCACTCTTAGTCAATACTACTTCGCAAGGGTGGTTCATTGCAGATGTTTACTGCTCTTACATTGAAAGCCTCTAAAGCCTACTCCTCGAACGTATTGCGGAGTTCTTTGAGGATAGTCTCCGCGTAATCTGATACCAAGTTCCAGGCTTGGGGGCCCTTCAGCATGGCTTCTACTATTTGTTCTGGAACGATATTAGTCTCCAGAATCCTCTCCACTTCAGCACGTTGATCCTGAAACCGGGGGCAGGAGAAGAACACGTGTTCCGCGTCCTCTAGTTTGGGGAGTTTGCCCTCCTGAACCTGTGCAGGTATGCTCGAAAGCATCCATGTCCAGTCAGGAGTTGAGTGATGTAGAACCCAACCTCCCCATGCTGGCGGTTGACCCAACGACTGATGTTAGGTATCAATCGATATGTCCACCTTCCTTTAGTAGAGCTGTCCCACCTCTCCTGCCATTGCCCTAGACTCATGGCTCTTTCATCGCTGTTTCCTGTCGGTTGGTCTTTCTCTAACTTTCTGCGATAAAGCCGTCCCCTTTCTGCAGCCAGGATGTCGATTGGTAGGGTAGAGGCAATCACACTCACCGCATCGTAAGACACAGTGCGGTAGGATGATGCCACTCGAATCGCTGAGAGCCGCTGGACTGATTTCATTTTCCGGCGGTACGATGGTAGCTCGAGCGATTTCTCCCATACCGGTGCCCCGTACAACAAAACAGAAGTAGTTACTGTTGCCAGTAGCTGTCTTCTTATCTGTCTAGGGCCTCCGACATTCGGCATTATTCTAGATAATGCCCCCTGTACCCTAGCTGCTTTCTTGCTGGCCGCGATTATGTGCTCTTTGAAGTTGAGCCGTGCGTCCAGGAGCACCCCCAAATAGCTGATGAAGGGCTGCGACTGTATGTAGGTGTCGCCTATTTTGAGGGTGATGGTTTCCCTTGCCTTCCGACTGCTAACAAGAAGTGTTTCGGTCTTTTGCTCTGCTAAACTCAAGTCCGCTGCGAGCATCCAATGCTGAATTGTGGCTATAGCGAATGAGAAGGTTGTTTGTATCTCCTCTATGTGCTTGCGCACTATGATCAATGCCACATCATCGGCGAATGCCACTAGCCTGACGCCCTCAGGCAGACCGAGCAGGAGCAGTTCGTTGTACATTACGTTCCATAAGAGGGGGCCAAGAACAGAGCCTTGAGGTACACCTCCTGTGATCTTATAGTCTACTTGCCCATTTTCAGTTTGGTACAACAAGATGCGTTCCTTGAAATACGCTGAAACCATTCTGCGCAAGTACTGCGGAACTTCCATCCTGACAAGAGCCTCCAAAATGCGGTCCCAGCGGGCCGAGTTAAAGGCGTTCTTGATATCCAGGGAGGCTATTAGACAGTACTTTTTTCCACCTCTTCTCCATCTCTTTCCCGAGATAGCCTCTCTGGCGATGCTGGTAACGAGCTTCACGGCATCGATGGTTGATCTCCCCTTTCTGAACCCGAATTGGTTGGTGGAAAGTTTCGGCTCCACGTAGGGCTCCAGCCTATCTGCTATAATCCTTTCAAGGAGTCCAACATACAGAGGGGACGATATGATGACGGTTCGTCGGGAGGTTTCTTTCCCCCTTTAGGGAGGAGCACAAGCCTCTGCTTTTTCCACTTAGTCGGGAAAACCCCCTGCTTTAGGCAGGTCTCATACATGTGTAGAAACATGTCAGGCCTATTGGCTATGGCGCATTTTAGCGCGATGTTAGGTATGCCATCTGGACCGGGAGCCTTACCATTTTGGAGCCGGTTGCACGCGCCCATCAGCTCACTCATAGTCACTGGTGGTATATCTTCGTCCCTCACCTGCCACGAAGGATAAGCGGGTAGCTCAGGCTTCGCAGGAAACAAGTGAGTGACAATGCGGTGCAATGATTCGGGGCAGTTCGTTGATGTCATGGGAGGGGCCTTAATTTTATGCATCACGATTTTATACGGTTTTCCCCATGGATCTTGATTAACTTCGTCACACAACTCCTTCCAGTAGGATCTCTTGCTTGAGAGAATGGCTCTTCGTAGTTGTTGTCTTTTGATCTCATAGTCGAGCCTTAGTTCTTCTGTTGTGACCCTGTCGCGTCTCCGTGCTCGTTGATGCAGCCTTCGTGCTTTGAGACACTCTCGTCGGTGTTGTGAGATCGTGTCGTTCCACCAGTAAACTGGTGGGCGGCTGTTGTTCTGCCGTCTCCTTGGCATGGAAGCATCGCAGGACTTGACAACGCTTGTCATTTCCTCTTTGGGAGTGGCTTCTGCGCTTGTTGCTATTGACAATGGTTCCTGCTCCATAACCAAGGCGAATGAATCAGCATCGAAAGCATTTTTGTTCCAACCGAGTGGCTGTGACCTCGCACGACTGAAACACAATCTTCGTTTGGGAGTGGTGTTGATTTCCCAAATAATAGCTTGGTGGTCGCTATTAGTAAACTCCTCATCGACCCGCCACTCACAGCCCCCTTTAATTAGGTTGCTGCTAACGAATGTCACATCGATAATGGAGCTGGCTGTGCCTTTGCGATATGTGCTTACGGCTCCTGTGTTGAGGAGTACCAGGTTGAGCGAAGACATGGTCTCAAGGAGAGCTCGTCCTCTCGCGCTCGTTTCCCGACATCCCCAGTCAATTGCCCAGGCGTTGAAATCTCCTGCGATGGCGACCGATTCACGCTTCCGTACATCCTCCGCCAAGGTGTCCAAGAATAACTCGAACTCCTCGAGCTGTGCACTAGGAGGTGCATAGCAGCTATAGAAATGAACCTCTCCCACTTTGGCTCTCACAAGCCATGGTTCGGGGGTATTTGGGAGTTGTTGGAAGGGAAGTTTACCGCAAGCCCATATCGCAGCTCTGTCCGTTGTGTCATTTACCCAGGACAGGGTGTCGAAGTTTTTGTACTGCTCGCAGATTATGGCTACGTCGCAATCCAATTCCCGCACCCGCAGTACCAGTAGGTCTTGGACTGCTTCGCAATGGTTGAGGTTGAGTTGCAGTACTTTCATTTACGGGCTTGTGCTGCTCTCATCGCCTGTTGGTAGATCGGACATTTCCAACTACCCGCAACGTGCCGGCAGTCTGACCTACTATCTTTCTCTTTGCAGAGTAAGCACTTGGCAGGTTGTTGACAAGCCGAGGCATTGTGACCAGCGCCTCCGCATCTGTGACAACAACTGCTTCGGTCAGTCTTGCCTCTGCACGCCTGGGCGTTGTGCCCAAAGTGCCAGCATTTGAAGCACCGTCGAAGGCTGATCCTCTCGCGAACACGTACTGTGCCCCATGCAAGTTTCAGCTTTCCAAGTGCGATGGATTTCTTGGCCTGGACCTCTGGGAGACAAACAACTGCCGTTTGTGTTGATCTATATGCCCGTCGAAGTGATTTCACTGCCTCCTCAGTGATCTCTGCCAGGCCGTCGATATTATCTTTGAGCAGCTTTACTACGTCTTCCTTTGTACTGATCTCATCCAGGTCTTTAATTTCAATCTCGATTTGCGGTATTCGAGATTGTACAGTGGCCCCGCTTGGGAGCTAATTCTTGATGGCGTTACAGTAGCGCTCCATCTCCTGAGCGTCTGCCTTCGCGAATAAAAACAGGAGATCTCCCTTAGCTGTTCGTCGGATCTTATTGACTTTTTTGCCTATATCCTGCAAGGTGGGATCATTTTTGATATCTCGCAAGATATCTGCATGGGAGCTCTTCTCGCCTTTCTTTATAAGCAGCGTACAATGTGGCGCTGGTTTTTGCTTATTGGTCCTCGGGGCCTTTTTCCTCTTTACCAGTTGCCAGTCAGTCAACTGGTTTGAAGGTTTGTTTCTGGTCTGCGGTTTAAACTTGGATTTTAATTCATTGTTTCTCTTCGCTTCTGAATTGACCACCCTACTTGTTGTTGCCTGGGTGGTTTGCCCGATGTTCTGGCAACCTTCTTTACCGGGCTTTAGCTTGCTAGCTAGCACCGGTTTAAGAGTTTTTGGTAGTGGTGCCTTACTTGATGAGGCTACTGAAGGCGAGGCCTCCGGTGGCGAGGTCCTTGCTACCGAGTCTCCCGGCAGTGATGCTACTTTTATTGAAGCCGCCTGCTTTAGGGCCGCCGGTGTTGATGCAGCCGGTTTTGAGTTAGCTGCTTTTGAGGCAGCCGCTTTTGGGACCTCCTTTTGCTTTTCACCTTGTGTCTGAGTGTTTGACACCTTTACTGGCGATGTCTGTGTTGTAGCAGGTTTCGCTACAGGAGATGGCTGGGTCGTTGACGTCAGATATTTGTCATATTCTGACTTAATGGCGTATGCCAGTTTCTTGATCTCATGATGTACATTGTGCCTAGGCCCAATGAACGTCAAGAGCTCATCGATCTTTGCTCCTAATTTGTTTGGAGCGCCACTCTCATCTGTTGCCCTTTGGGGGACGTCAACTCCACTATTCGCCTTTTGGAGGACTTGGCTGAATAGTGTATTGCTGCCAGCTCTAGTTTTAATGGTCGATGTTGTACCATTAACGGTGTTCTTCTTCTTCTTGTCACTATGTGACGGAACCAGTGATAATTCGCTCCCCCAGAATCCGTGGAGCGTGCACCGGCCACCGAGGCTTTCACTCGATCGGAACCGGTGGTGGGATTATCCTCTGCAGAGGTACCCACCTGGGGTATTAAGTTCACCTTATCACCCATATCCATAAATGGTTTATTTTCGGGGTTCCTTCCCCTATCTGATTTTGGTCCGCCCTGAGGAAATCCTCAGTACTCCCCATTGCTGGAGAGCGTTCCCCTATCCGCCGTATATATATGTGTGTGTGTGTGTGTGTGTGTGTGTGTGTGTAAAACGCATGGTTTGAGACACCAAAATTTTATTACAGGAAAAGCTTCTAAATCACATTTTATTTATACTGATATAGTTCAATTGTTATATGAACAATTTTTTCTATTAAAAAGTAACTTTCGGTTAACGAAGGCATTGTTTGAGCCCTCATTGAACTAACGTAGAGTTTGAGGACAGTCCCCAAAACATGCATTTTGCAAACTGGCGGTAGACGAAATGATAATTTGGGGACTGTCCCTAAAATATGCATTCTCTTAGTATAGTTTGGGGACAATTTCGGGTACAGTTGCTAGTGCATTACTTCTAATCTGATTAAAATTTGTTTGCTCAACATGAACCAATTATAAAAACAAATTTATTATTTCGTATTATATAACTATTTTGTTTAAATTGTCGCTGTATAGACTAATTCTTATTATTAAGCGTTATCGAGGTGAAAAGCTCTGCGCAATGATACTACTAAATAGGAATGTGAGTCTTATAGTATCTATATGCCTAAAGGGTTTCAATTAATAGTATAATAATAAAAATTATTTTCAAGGGTATAATGATACTGATACTAGGTACTCGATTTCTCACACTTAACAAAAATATCATAGAATTGTCAATATCTATTCAGTTATATCTTACAGCCTCAAAACCTTAAGCCGTTTCTTAGGAACATTTTCAATTTTAACTTCAGACAGAACCGAAGGTTGTCACTCAGCTATTTAATAAAATACCACAGCTATCAAAAAGAAAAAAAAACATAGAGTTTCATTTTCTTCTTGCTTTCAATATCCTCATAAGAAATACTCTGGGGTGGTTAGGCCTAGAAACATGACCATGCAAACTACAAAAATCTTTGGAGTTATTTTTCCTTTGAAATTTGCAGACGGACCATTCAACATTTATTTTACTATAACATGGTGATTCGTTGGATTGCTACCATATTTGCCATCCTCATATCACCAAGAAAATGAAACATTCGGGTTTTTAGAAATTTGAAGCCACATTAGGTATTCATAGTATGTCTAAAGAGAAAAGGCCCTACTAGATTACATTTGCAACCTTCAATCTAGATAGCTATTTTAAAATAAGATTGATAACGAGATTACATAGTAAAATAAAAGTAAAATTAAAAATTGAAATAAAATAAAGAAATATGTATTAATGTGCCGATTAACCTCATTATGTACCCCTATTAATATAGCGAAGTAAATACGTGTAATTAGTTAAATTGTACATATGAACTGTAGTAATTTGGTATTGTTTCACATTTATACGAGGCGTTGGCTAAGATTGTGGCTATGCTGATATATATTTTTAAACTCTGCTCTTAGGAGAAGATGAGGTTTAGTGAGAGATTCAAAAAAGTGGATTACTCAGTCAATTTCAGTATGACTTATGTATACTAAATAATACCTAAAACGCACTATTGGGGTGTTATTCGAAAATTTGTGTGACTTCTAGACATTGTTAAATATCAGAGGTGTCTGATGCCACAGCAGGATTTACTTGAAGGATAACTCTTGGCCACCCTTTATACTACCAACAGAATGACTATGATGAACTCTGCTTATCGTGCCAGTTATCGTCAGTCCAATTTTGAAAAAGTTAACTAACCACGGATAATTTTCAATGGAACCCAATAATTCGTTTAATTTTCTTTCATCCGATATTTTTATATATTTCTAACAGTTCCTTAAGATTTCGAGAAATCATAATAATTTTTGATTATTGTGTGTTTTCTTATTATTCATGCAATACTTTTGGTCATGAAAGTCGTAGAGTTTAAATTCGCATCTTCACAACCTTTTCAAAGATATCAGTTGTGTTCTTAGTAATATTTCCTATCAGATAGCTTGCGTAATTACAATACTAAAAACTACTGGCCCAAATAGTGCAAATACATTTCAAAACGCTAATAACATTAAATAATTTGATAAAATTTTAAATAGAATATTTTTAATCATTACATGACAGCTAAACTCTTTTTTTGTATATGTTTTGCGATTTGGGACTCGAAAATCAAAAAATCCTAAATTGAATTACTGAAAACACGACACATAATAAGGGACACATTTTTTGTAACAAAACTAATATAAAATCATTCACTATGACTATTTATTTCACTGATGGTAAGAACTAATTATTGGCTTTATATTACCATTTTATGCAGTTACTCAATTGGCTGTCTCATAATATATATTTTTTTCATTTTTGATACAAACAACAAGAAAAAAAAATCATCATACAGTTCTTTTTTATAACAAAAAAATTAGCCTTAATAAAATATCACGTTTGTACTCCTAATTAAAACATAAGTTGAAATAAATATAATGAAAATCCCATAGAAAGATAATCCTTTTGAGTAGGTAAATGATCTTGCGAATTTCAGCTTACAAATAAACTAAGTTTAAAATAACACACTAATTTAAATACATAAATAATTATTCGATCTATCTATCACATGAAAGTTCTTGACTAGAAACAATATATTGTCTTGATTTCAATGGATTAAAAACTCTCGAAGAGATTTTTCCTTAATAAAATCTAAAAAAGACATTCTGTTTTGTATTTAAATTAAAATGCTCTCTAGCATAAATCAGATTTTTAATTTTCTCTGTTTTAAAAAACTAAATAAATTATTGTTTTCTTGTAATACACAACTTTTTATGTTATGTAATGAAATATATTTGAACAAAACTAAATGGGTGTCCGCATCATAAATTCATACTATTAATAATTACATTTCTTTGGTTATTATAGTTTAATATAACAATATATAATGGTAATTTCTTATGTAGAAAAAATTATTTTATGACTGCTTCGAATCCCTGAAATGTATTAATCCTCAATACCCAGCTAATCTTCTGCATTCACAGTTAGCAACTATCCTTCAAAGTGACAAATTTCATTGTCGTATAAATAAGTTTAGGTATATTTTTTACACAACTTTATTACAGTAATTCATTATTAAAGACGCCACACATCGCCTTCATAATAATATTCTTCTGGTCTATTCTAACAATTGTTTTGGTTTGTTAGTTCGCCGAATCTTTAAACTGTTGGTATATAAAAAATGTGCCAATATTTCGATCGTGTATTTGATGTCTGCTTCGTTATACCGACATTTCTGTGAAAGGCGATTATTCGAAAATCGTCTACGGGCCACTGTGATAAAAAAGTATTCGGCTTTCCAGCCCATTAGATATTATGAAGTTGTATTGTAAATGTTTGAATTTGAATGTTTGAAATTTAATAAATATTAGATTAATATGATACGTCCCTTTCTAATAGAATCGTGTAAGACAATTCATGGCAAATTATGAATTTCTTTGTGTTTTTAATTGTTATTTTAGTCCTACAATTAAAATTCAAAAAATTACAGAACATTTCAAAATTGTATGAAAATAAACTAAAAATGGGAATATCAAAACGTTGATATATTATTCATAGTGTTAATGAAATTGAAGGATATTTGTAATTTTACATTATTAATTAAAAGCTGTTGAATGGGACATCTTCTTTTCTTCTTGGGGATTATGAGCAAAGATTTGGTTATTTAATTCCGCCATATTGGCTATTGACTCTGAAATTGAATTGTAAGATTGTGTACCTAATTAAATTTTGTTAGTCACAACTAAAGTAAATTGTCAATAAAAACAGTTGTTCTTTTTCAAAGTTATCATTTATTATATTACGACTTGAGCTTGGAATAGTGATGTATATTAGATATTTTACAGTTCAGATATACTTTAAATTTAGAAGTAAGCATCAGAACCACACCAAAACTCTTTTTTTAAAGAGCGCTTTGTGTTGTCCATATGGAAATAATCAAAATTTTCTGTTCAATACAGTATTGACTCAATTTTTGCTTAGTTTGTCCACTGTTAGTAATTAAGTCAAAATTCTTGTAGAAAATCATTAACATTGTCACTAAAAAATGTAAAAACACAGATTTGCACCCTAACATCAAACCTTTGTTTAAACACTGATCGCTTGCCTGTCATCATCAAGGAGAAGACCAAGTGTTGAGTGTTTAAATAAAGGTTTGGCGTTAGAGTGTAAAACCGTGTTTTTACATTTGTGACACAGTAAAGGTTCCACAGCATTTCCATTTTCACTAATAGTTTACTAACTGGATTGAGTGATTATATGCAAGAATGGCACCAATCAGTATACTGTATCAATAATATCTTGCGTTCAGTGGAATGAAAAATGTCGAGTAGTTAGAATCGTCATTTCTTTGACAGGTTTTAGTAAACCTCTACGAATTTTTCATGTGATTTATATCCTAGGAATCACAGGGAATCGGCGTTATACACAGTATGACTCCCGATTTGGAGAGTCTGTGATAACAATTTTTCTAAAACTCTTGGGTGTAGGAATACATTTAGCGATAAAATAAATAAATTAAGTTATATGTATTATATACATAAATAACTATTTGAAAATTCAATCAGTTGAGGGGAGCGCAACTGATGAAAGTTCTCGATTAGAAACAATTGGCTTGCGTTCAATGAATTGAAAAATCTCCAAAATTTCGTCTTGTATCAATAATCGTCATTTGTAAAAGTTTATTTACAAGTGGAAGTTGTTCAATTGAGGTGGAATGTAATCTTTATAAGAATGAATTGCTGGTAGTTTGATGTGTAAATGTGAAGTTATGAAGAGAGCGAATTTTGAAACTTTTTTGTTTAATTCTGTACCACTGTGTACCACAATTGAGTTGGGTATTCCACCGTAAAAAATATAATAAACAAAATTATTTGCTATCTCTGTAATTCTAAGGGAAGTTACAATGCATGTTAGTACAAAAGCTTAAAATTATAGTTAGAAATTTAGTACTTACTAGTTTTTTTGATAGTGGATGTATCTAGATCTATCCTTCCGAAAATATTTTCTGTTGTGAACATTCATATTCATAGAGTGCCGTATTGGGACTGCTGATATATTCAACTGTCTTGGACATAATTTCGAATGGAGTTTTTGAGATAAGCCCTATAGCAATTTAGTAATTTGTAAAGTTTGAGTAACCTTTGTGATTAAGGTTCAATAATATCTAATTACGTGACGAATTTCATTTTATTTAACTAATAAACTAATGAGAAATATTAGAAATTTTAGGATATGGATAAAGGTATAATATTGTATGTAAGGGTTTACAAAGTTTGTCCGAAATTGATCATTTCTTATTTAAAATAATTTTTGGAAACTTAGTCTATGGCTGAGTTGAAAAGTAAAAAACAGAATGAAATATTATTTTAAACTGTCCATAACATGCAGTATATTCGAAACTAGCGATATGCATTAAAATATATATTAGCTTCTTCCGAGGTGTCTTTATTTTTGAGAGAAATATTTTCTTGGGGGGAAGGAATATTTTAATGGTTGTTATCACCAATATCAGACGATATCCGAATTCTTTCTTCTTCATTTTCGCTTACTCTTTTCTTCTCAAGGGTCCTTTTAGGTACATGTTCAATATAAAATTTTATTGTGGTCAGTGGATTTCTCTGTTCATTATTAAAAATAACTTCCTGCTTATATAAAAATTTGGATATCGAAGAATAAAAAATTAAGTAATTTCGAAAAGATTGTTGAGGAGGTCTTAAATTATTTTGTCTGTTCATTGGGTTTTCTCTCCTCCAAATTTTTTCCTGCAACAGATAAGTATTTAAAAAGTGTATATGTAGAACAAAGTGTAGTAAGGCAATTTCGTAAAATTGCCCGGATTACTGGCTGTCTGTGCAGAGATTCTTCCTCACAGTTATTCTGAGAGAAAGAGACGTCTACAAAATGATCAACCAGTATTCCTGTATATAAGTAATGTATTGTATATTGTGTAATACTAATCTGTGTTTTTTACGAAATTGCCTTACTACACTTTGTTCTACATATACAATTTTTAAATACTTATCTGTTGCAGGAAAAAAATTGGAGTAGAGAAAACCCAATGAAAAGACAACATAAAAAATTAGACATATTTTTCTCAAGTTGTAAAATAAAAAAAATTATGACTTTTTTTTAAATATTGTAATAAGATATTCGGTGCCTTAGTCAACGATAGCCTAAAATCTCCAAGCCAATAAGACAATTTAGAACGTTGTGAAACTTAAAGGGTTAAGTTTTGATTTAGAAACAAAACATGTTCATGTATTGTGCGAAACTGTCCACGGAAAAATAATAATCAATGATTGTCGGAACTGTAAATATACGAACCCAGATCAGAAACGTCCATCTCTATGTAGATGAAGAAACACTGAATGCGCTAAAATGGACCACCACTGAACTTCAGGTAATAAGGTGTACTATGAGCACTTGCTATACAGCAAAGTAACACGGTACAAAAGTATACATCACGTTAATAATAAAAAATATAATGTTTAAAATATGTAAAGAACATCAGCTATAACGAAAGAAATGTATGTGAAAAAGGCTTAAATGGTCTTACAGGACATTTTCCATACGAAATGAAATCATAGTTTTCGAAAATCAACAAGAAAAACAGTCATGGCTCAGAAGTAAAGAAAAAAAACTAATTAAACATCTGAAGAAGGAAGAGACGAATTGCAAAAATACAAATAAAATGAATGGTAAACTTATTATTGTGTAGTAAAATAAAATTTAAAATTCTTAACAAAATAGGTCAACAAAACTCAATGAAGGAAAGTAATTGAACGCAATTGTTATAGAAATGATTAGCAAAGAACAGAATTGAATTTTAACAGAAATATGTGATCTTCAATGTATTTTTTTCAAAGCGGACAACACTAACATGTCTGAGAAACGCAACAACAGAATACCGACATAAAATGTTTCTTGAAAATATATATGAGAAAGCTACCTTCATATATCTGCATGAAAATACCAATTCTATTAAAAAAAAATTAAAAAATCTGGTGTAACACTAAAAGAAAAATGAGACACAATAAAACTTTAGAAGATCATCTAAAAAGTCACATTGGCTAGATAATAAAGTAATTTCTTATAACTATTTCAAATTTATGGTGCATACAAATGTGTGAGGTTTACATTATTTTAACCAATTTATCCCAATATTATAAGATTTATAGTGTTGTTTTATCTAAAATAACGGTTAACAAAATCATATTATATTTTTTATTATAATTTTCTGAGGACAAGTATATTTAAATTCCCTTCGCTATACAGCAAAAGTCAAATGGGAAATGTTTTAGAGGAAATTTAGTGCATTTGAAATCTGACTTCGGATTTACGATCAATCATTTGGTTTTGAAGATAATCGGCAAAACCCGAAAATGTTTTTCTTCAGTAAATCCGAACCGGTTAATTTGACAGCTGTCAAGATATGACATGTATCAGAGGTCTCTTGTTATCCCGCAAAACCGATTCAACTTTTTTATATGTCTCACAAGTGCATACAAAATTTTAGTTTCATCGAAATATCACACTTCATAAAGTTAGGCCTTATTTTTTTAAGAAGGCCATGACTTGTTTGTATCAAAATAACATTAAAGAATTGTAGTCAAAAAAACATGGTCTTATAAGTCGATTTCCTGAACATATTCATAATTTTATAATGGGTACCCAATTAAAAAACCTAAGTAAGATGAAATTACCAATGAGGTAACACCAAACGTTACTTCCAACATCTCTCTGCCACTTCGTGGTGGTTTGTCAACATCCCAATTATGAGTATTGTGCTTATTAATATTCTATAATTCGTAGACCTACTCTCATCGTATTACAAGATATGATTTATAAAATCCGAATTTATATTACTTAAGGAAACTAACTTTCAAGACAAATGAAATGCATTTGTCTTGAAAATTAGTTTCCTTACCTTGTTGATCTATTATGGGTTTTTGGTACTTATTCTTTCTTAACACTCTCTGTATTGTTTATTGTGACACACGAAATTCCCTTTCAACAGATCTTACCAATGTACTAGAGTTTTCGTTGACAACTTGTAAAATGTTTCTATGGGCATTTTTATTTTCAATATTGTATCGCCTTCTATAACACATCTGACTGATGTTAAAAAATTCAAAGTGTGAAAGTTGTTTTTTAGTAAGTAATACATTTTTCTCTGATTAAAATCATAAATATGAAACACAAATTATCGAAACCTGTTAAAAATAGCCGGTATTCTCTATTCAAATGAAGAAAAGTTTGACATTTAGCGCTGTACTTACATTGAAAAAGAAAATCGAAACAGAAGTATAGAAACCTAGGTAAGAACTGTTGAACGGCAATTTCGTGTGCCAATATCAACGGTAAAGAGAGTGATAATATGTATGTACCATCCATACAAACCCAAAATAGTTCAAGGATTTAAGGAAACTGATTTTCCAAGACGAATGCGTTTCTATGAGTGGTATATTAGAAAGAGTAATGAATATCTCATTTATGTAAATTATATCTTGTAGTCCTATGAGAGTTGATTTACGAATTGTGAAGGTTGAAATAAGCACAATATGTACTTATCAATGTGATATGGAAAACCCTCACGAATTGGCAAAGAGATGTGTACAGACTAGATTTGGAAGTAACTTTTGGTGTGGGATCATTGGTAATTTAATCTAACTTAACTAAGACATAGAATTTCAGATACATTTATAAATAGTATTGCCGGAAATACACTTTCGAAGTTGTACGAAAAACAGTCACCAATTGTCAAAATTGTGCCTATGTAAATGGACGCCAATTTGCAATTCTCTAAATTAATACCTAGTTACGAAGCAGTTAAGAACTTAATTAAATTTTAAACTATTGCATAATGGGGCTATTTTTTATTAATCCTGATTTGTTGAGAAGCCGTTGTTTAGGTTCATATTTTAATGAAAATAAGACATGTTACTTGTTAATCTTGTTTGAGACAAATAAATCATTTTCTCCTTATTTACGTTCATATTTTATTGAAAATTCTATGCGTCATTCTACATTATTTTCTTATTAATGTTAACTTTACGGAGTGTGATATTTTGTTGACACTTAAATCTTTTATGCACTTGTGGTGTATTACTAGACTGGAAATTTTACGCCCATTTTAAAAATTAAAAAATCTAATATAGAGGCTATAAGTAAAATGGAATGTTTGCGGAATGACAAAAAACTATTGAGACATGTGACAAATGCCATCTTATTCGATTAATAAAATGTATTCAAATAATGTCACATCTTAACAGCGATCAAATTAACCGTTTCAGATTTACCGGCGAAAAACGAAATCCGCTATTTTCGGTTTTTTCCGGTTATTGACCAATTGTAAATCTGAAGCCAGGTATCGAATGCACTAGGTTTTCTCTAAAATTTTCCCTATTTAACCTTTGCTGTAAGTATAATAGGAGTCAAGATGTATAGAGACACACAAATCCTAGATCTCGGTCTTTACATCTCGCGTCTTCAAATTTTACGAAATGTATCAAATACATAAAGAAGTGTTCGAGAGGACATTCAATTGTGGGAAGCGCAACTCATGAAGGTTCCCTAATCAGAAACAGTACATATTATATATATTGTCTTGCGTACAAAAGAATGACACCTCGAAGAGAGTATTCAATATCTCTGACAGGTGAAGTTAACCTAAAAATTTCATCGTGACATTCTAACCTAGGAATTACGGGTAACAGCAATTACATGGAACGGCTCCAGATTCGGAACCTCTATGTGCTAGTTTCGCCGAAAATCCTAGATGTCGGTCATTACATCTCTCGTCTTCAAATCTAAACATATTTAAATCAACGTGTGAAACCAAATGTTAATCCTTCAATTAATAGACCAACAAAATTTCTAAATTACATTAAAATTAAATTCAAGTTAATTATACATACAAGTTTACTGAAAATATTATATACATATATATTAATATTATGGAGCACCACACATCCTCAAAATATTAATTTATTACATTCAACTAAGAGTACTACTAAATTTTTTAGTTGAAGAAGTTCATTATACAAACATTTCAAATTATGCCACTGGAAAAACTTCATATTTAAGAACAATAATAGCTTTGAAAATTTCTTTAGCTATTCTGCCATATGTTTGAAAAGAAAATTACAGAAAAACCGAGTTTTGGTAGTGGTTCATGCAATTCCTCTACCCAACATAGAATATCCACTAACGTGATTGATACATCATAATATCGTTACTTAACTATTTTACCGTTAGAATTTTTAATCATACTTATTCTCAGTTATAAGAAATGGATTGTAAAAATTTAAATATTCTTGTGAAATTAAGTAGGTATATCATATATGATTTACACAATCATTCACCAAAACTGAAATATACTTTTCGTCATGGGTACCGAGAAAACTACTCATTCCATTCGCTTAATATTGAAAGAGTTTAGGTCCTACAACGAAACGTTTAAGAATATTAAAGAAACATAATATAATTTTACGGAACACCACCTACATCATATGACAATAGTACCGAATTCAGATCTCAGCTCTTAGTAAAATTTTCATAGTTTATAAATATAACATGTTACAGCATCAAACTTCATATATCCCCCTAAAGTATTAACACCCCCCTAAACGTAGGTAAAGTTTAATTGATCAATTGATTGAAATTACCAGGCTAGTGATTTTAAGAGAGTTCCAAATTTTGACACCCAACAATTGAACCAAATTTTAATCAACTTGTTAAGCCAAAGTTTAATTATTCTTTAATGGAGTAATAAAATTTCAAAACTACAATAAAAACACCACTTTAACAATCCCAAATCTGCTGATAAATTGTTCAATTAAGACCTATTTACAGAACTTTCCCAAGAAGAAACTGTTCCGACCCCCACATAAAAATAATCTGGAATATTTCATAATATGTTTGTTAAACTTTACCAAGCTCCACAAAACCTTGAAAATAGTTATCTAAAATATTACGTTTATTTAAGAATACCACCAGATTTTTTATTTGAAGAATCTCTCTAGCCTGCATAGAATATAGAAAAACGTGAGTGATACATGCTCAAATTACACGTCTAAGATTTTGCAGTTTAAATTATTAATCAATATAACCTAGAGCAACATTAGTCCTGGGCGAGATTATACTTATTATCAGTTTAAAGAAATGAATTGTAAAAATGTAATTCTTCTTGTGAAATTAAACATAATATGATTTACACAATCATCGGAAAAAAATAAAATATAATTCCACATAGGTACCCACAAAAATACTTTATTTCCTTTGTATTCAAAGAATTTAGATTATGTAAACGACATTTTTAAGAATTCCGTAAAACCACTTATTTACTGTACCCTATTTGTGAACATATTACCAAATTCAAATCTCAACCCTTAGTAATGTTTTCAATCTTTATAGATACATGTACAATTTAGATAGATAATAGTCAGTCATTACAGCTTCAAACTTCATATATCCCCACTAAACTACACCACACTCAATATTAGGTAACGTTTAATTAATCAATTAATTCAAATTACAAAGTCAATGTTTTATAGAAAATTCTGAATTGTAATCAACCGATGAAACATAAGTTTAATTTTATTCTACCTAAATAAACTAACACATTTTCAAAACTACATTACTTCAACATTTCCAAGTCTACGGATAAATGCTCAGTCAAGACCTATTTACCGATTTTTTCAATAATTTCAATTAAGAACACCACTATATTTTTTATTTGAAGAATTTTGTCAAATTTCATGTACCATCCTGTTGAATAACAATCATTTGATGCAAAAATGCAACAAATTTCTTTTTTCAATTTTGATATATGTTTCACATAAAAAATACTGCAAACCGGAAACTCCCATATTGATTATACAGGTTCAAGTAATTCCTCTACTCAGCGTATGATATTGAATAACGTGGAAGCAACATCCTTATATTGCTAGCAAACGATTTTACCGTTTAAAGTATTAATCAGCTTCGAAAGTGAAATATTTCTATGAATTAATATACCAACACTTAAAAACGGCCATCGGTAATTCTTACACTCAGCCGAAATAAATGTATTCCAAGAATTTAATTCTTCCTCTGACTACCGACAAATTATACGTACGGTTTCCAATATCAGCCACTGAATGAATTAATTTTACAGTATGCCACACATAAAATGTTTCAACAATACCCAATCCACATCTTAACCATTAGCCGAGTATCAAACTCCGTAAGAATAATAATAATTATTAAATGTGCAACTCAGACCGATAAGTCATGTCTTAAAACTCCAAACTTCATATATCGCCACTAAATAATTTCTCTACTTTAGTCTTACGTATTTATTTAATCGAAAACACAAATGAAATTATACTATATATACCCTTGGATCATTTAACGATATTATCCTAAATAAATATGTCACCAACAACAACTATAAAAAAACAATATAAAAAACTTCAAAGCATAAGCGACTACTATTACGTTGTTTCTATGTATAACAAATGCCTGCTGGATGGCTTATTTCACGTTTTCAAACTCATGCAATGTAAAAAAATGACTGTCTGAAACTATGCTGTAGACACAAATCCTATATATAAACTCATTTATATATAAACCTTTCAAAATAATTTGGGGACAGTTTAAATATCGCAATATACCCAAAATGTGTACCATAACTCCATCTATTGGATTGTATAGAAATTCACTTTGGGCTCAAAATATGCTGTAGATATAAATTTCAAAATGTCCCCAAAGCATGCCTTTTACACAAACATAGTTTGGGACCAGTCGTCAAAGCATGCAGATGTCCCCAATGTATGCCTTGCCTAAAAAAGTGTCTCCATAGTATGCGTCCTGCATATATATATATATATATATATATATATATATATATATATATATATATTGTAATAGAATTTTTACTTTCAGGTTTTGATTACAAATTGACGAATTAAATATTTTCACTCTTAAAATTTACACCTTTCTTCATAAAAATTCCACACAACTTTTCTTCAAACTGCTTCGGCTCTTAAGACTCTTTCTCTAATATAATTATAAGTACCAATTGACTTTTATCAATAATAAAACACAATATACCAATATATTTTGCATTATGAAAACTCTCTTTTTCTTTTAAATAAACATATAAACTCCACAGATGTAACACTAATAAATCATAAATCAAAATCAAACACAAGCCAATAAAATCATGAACATCAACAATTGCTTAATTAATAAATTAATCTAAAAAAATGATTTTTTAACAAATGGTTCTTTTCTGTTAAACAATGAAATTTAAAACCCAATGATTAATCATGTGCAATTTTCAATTTATTGTTTTAAAATAAACCCATTACTAAAATTGAATATTTCTCAATAAATAATTTTTTTTAATTTCTATTTTATATTGTTTTTGAACGCCAAAATAAAATATTTAATTGAACTGCAATTGAAATACCCTTTTCACTTTAAATTGATTTATTGTCCTCCCTCAATCCTCTTGAATGTGTTTCTTTTGTAGACTAGCTGCTGTCTCACCTTTGATGTATCTGGATGATACCTCAAACCCCTGCTTTCATTCAACTCTCGGTCCAATATCTGCTAACCTCTGCTCCCTTGTAGGTATTTGTCTGCACCTTATTATGTTAGCTTCCTTTCTAGATTTGTTAACAAGTTGAATAAATTCTGCTCCACCTCTACTGCTTGGCTCAACTGTTTTCTGCTTGCTTGTTTTGATTATTAGTGCATTACCATTGATTTTTGCACACTTCTTTGCGATATGATTGTTTTCGGTTTACTTTACAATCACAATTATATTGAAATTCTGAAACTTTTTAAGTTTGACAAATTTTGACAACTTAAGTGGTCGTTCTTAACCACCAATAAAGTTTACTGCTGCACTGCTAAATTTTGAATCATCCTCTTGTCATGACCTTCCTCGCTATTATAGTTTTTAATTATAATCCTCTTGCTTATATTTCATCCCATATAATCAATTTTGTAAAATATCTTTTTATTTTCTTAAAATTTGCAATTTTCTAATTTGTTGTTTCCTCCTCGTTTTGCCACCAGTCAGTTCAACAATAACCTGCCTCCAAATTTTATACAATTTTTCATTTTTGACAACCAGTAATACGATGATTCGATTCCGTGTTCTGTCTGAATTGCAACATAATTCCATCATAGGTTATGTCACAATTTCGCTCCAAATATTTTTTGACATGTACAATATTAAATTATTCTTTTATGTGGACATATTAAATTTTCAAAGTTATTTACCCCAAAATGTTTTAACAAGAACCTACAGTTATGATTTGTTACCACTATTGTGCCGAAAATATGAAGTTGTTGAAATTCTGGACTATTGAATTTTTAAATGTCCATGTTTGTGGATCAAAATCAAGGTAAAGTTTTTAATTTTCTATTTGATAAATGTTTTCATTGTGATATATAAAATCAATAGAATATTGCTGTATACCTATTTAAATTCCTACATGTTTTTTAATAAAGTTTTCTAGAAATGTCAAATCTGTTAGATTTCAAAAGATATATTTAACTTGTCATATTGTTAACATTTTGCACTATAGATAACCAGTTCATGGTCTGGCTTCATTATTTAACCATTTCTATAAGATTACTGAACCTTTAATTGCATTTGATGTTGCCATTGTGCTTTTACATTTTAGAACCACTATTACAAATTCTCTATTGCATTCAATATTGGTATTTTTATATTACAATGAACTTATTAATTTAATCTACTACATTATTTTTGAATTTTGATTTATTATATATGATTATTTCCATTTCAATTTTTCAAAAACATTTTAGCTAATATCTGTATATTTTAGTTTGTCAGATACTGCTCAAATGATTTTTCTGAAATAAACAATATCACAATTGTCAAGCTAACTTTTGACAATGTAAGATGTGAACATAAAACTGATAACTGTTACTTTTTTTGTAGGTTCTGTGTGCTTCTAATGTCCATATCATTTTCACTATATAGAGCCGTTTTTATTTTTGATTAGATAACTGGATAACTGGATATTATTTACAACTTATAAATTTTTATATGTACAATAAATTATCATTTTAAATTGTCTCTGTTTCAATTATTTAGATAAGTTTTAATTTTAATTTCACCACTCGATAAAACACTAATATTCGTTTCTTTGTTTTTCCATTTGGTGTGTTTTTTAACACAGTACAATCTTAAGTATCTTTTTATTTCTTTCACATATTCTCGTGCAATATTTGTGTTTTTAGTCTAATTTTCAGTCCTGTTAATTTATTTTTTAAATTCTTCATATATAATTCTTGTAATATTTGTTCCATTTGTATTATAATTTCTGCATTAGCTTTACATAACATTATACGTTTACTGTCTTTATTCAATAAATATTTAATTCTCTTCAATATAATATATAATTCTTCAATTTTCGATTCATATTGCCACTGTATACCAAACAATACTACTTTAAACTTCTTTACCAATTTATTTATTTATATTTGACTATTTAGTCTTATTTTAAACCCATCCTCTTAATATTCAAACTTTTTCTGTTCTTCATGGGCTTTTCCCTGAGAAACCATAATAATCTTCCTTTGTTCATCTTCAGAATACTTCATTTTAATATTATTTTCATCTTCAGTCATTACTTCATTATCTATATTTAATTTTATAATTTTGTTTACTTTTAATGACTTTTATTTTACAACTATTTATATTTTCACTTTTAAATCGTCATTTAAATTAGTTATATCATTATACACTGGAATTTTGAGATTTTGTTTTTTTTTTCATTCTTGATTATTTTTGCAATTATTCACTGGAATTTCATCTTCATACTTGATGATATTAATATCATTTGTATATTCAAATTTGTCCAAAATATAATGTAACGCTGCACATGCTGACTCTATACCAAATGGTACTAGTTTAAACCTGTATACTACCCCATCAATTTGGAAACCAGTATAGTCTCTTGACTCTTCATCTAATGGAATCAGCCAAAAATTATGTTTTACTAAAAAATGAATCTATGGTCAATGTTATTTCATACTGTGGGACACTGTACTTGTTTATGTTCCTCGCATCCAAACACAGTCTAAATTCGCCATTCTTTTTCTTTACCACCACCATAGGAATAATACAACCAGAATTCAATATTTCGATTATACCAGTTTTCAACATTTTATCAATTTCTAAATTGACTTGTTCTCTGTATCTAAATGTTTTAACTTTATTTTTTTAAATCTCTCACCTGAATTTTATGCACATACCCTTTGGCAACTAGATTTTCTTCATTACTTAATTTTTAATATTTCTGAATTAAATTTATTATTTCTTTATTTGTTCACTAGAACTTATCAACATTTCATTAACTTCTATATTTGACTATTTAATGTTATTATTTTCTTTTACATAATCATGAACCTTTTCATGTAATGATTTTGTCCTGTAAAACATTCCACATCGAATTTCCTTAGCATGTCTATGCCTAAAATTGCATGATATGTGAGATTCCGTACAATCAAAAATTCAATTGATAATTCTTCATCACCAAATCTAAACCTTATATTTACCATTTTATTTACCTCAAATAATTATTTGTTATTAGCTGCTACTATATTAATAATTTTTATTTTTATGATATCATTTGCTTTAATTTTTAAATTTCTTAAAATATCTTCATCTATAACACTTCCTTCAGATACTATATCTACTAGAATTTTGAGATTTTGATTATCAACTTCTCCATGAATGTAAATTAGTTCTAAATTTTCATTTATTACTTCTTCCGGTTCCTCAACTTCAATGATGTCTTTCGAATTTTGGTAGGTATATACATTATTCTGTAAAAATAGACTTTTTTTTAATTCTATTTGCGGTAATAGTTGTGGTATACGACTCCTTTAAATATTTTGATTAGCATTGTGTTTTTGTCGGTCAGCACTTGGTAATCTGTTCGATTTTCTGTTCCTTCGTTGTGCTTCACAACTTGGACTTCTTCTGGTGCATCCTCTATTTACTTCAGTCGTATTATTTTTTTCTGTCCTAGGTCTAACTTCTTCCTGGCTATATCTTCTTCGAAGGTTGTTAATTCTTTTGTTTTCATCCTGCTGCCTTCATAACTGTCCATCATAACTTCGTCGATTGTCTAGATTTGCATTTCTTTCATTTCCATTTTGTCTTGAATTATAATTTCGAGTATGAAACCCATTGTTTTCTCTAAAATTATTCCTACCATTATATTGAATACTATTTCTTTGATTATTAAAAGTTCCTGTTTTGGAATCATCTATTGTTTCCATAATTTGTTTTCTTTTTGAGTTGATTGCTGTTCCCATTCCATCTCGTTCTATTTTCCTGATTTCCACTTCTTACTTGATTTTGATTGTTCCCTTGTTGATTATTTTTACTCTTTCAATTCGATTTAAATAATTCACAAACTGATCCACTTTTATAATATTTTGTACCACTATGGTTTCAACAATTCCTCCTCCATAGTGTCTTGCAATGTTCAACACAATTTCTTCTTCCCGCATTGGAGGATTCATGTGTTTCGCAGACGTATCCAACCTCAAAGCATAATCAATCATATTTCCCCTTTTTGCATCATACTTTCCGAAATATAATTGTTCCTTGAATTCCCATTGTTGAGTTTCTCCCCAGTAATAATTTAAAAAATTTTCTTCGAGTTCTTTTAACGATGTTATTTCCCCTTCAATAGACACAAACTATGCCGCTGCACTATCTACCATACCTTGTCTCATCCTGATGTTGATTTCTTCTATATTTCTCATTCCCTGTAATTGAGTTTTCATCGTCCTTATAAATGTGCGTGGACGAATTTTTCCAAATTTTCCATTGAATTTCTATTCTATTGTCCATCAGAATTGATCTTTCCAACACAATGGGTATCCGTCTTTGTTCTATTCTATTGATCCCTTCTTGCCATTGCTGGTGGAAATCTCTACCATTTTGTGAAATCTCTCCCTAAATTTTGAATCTGTTTTTCATTATCCTGACCTTTTTCTTGTACTTCTCTAATCTCTTGCACTTCTTGACATAGGTTCCTTTCCAAAATTTGTATTATACTATCAATTTTGGTGTGCAACTTTTGTTTTGTCTCTTCCATTTTTTTGCCTCCTGCAATTCTTCCCTGAAATTTTTTATGTTACCATTGGAAAAATCCCTTAAATTATTTATTGCATTCAATATCATGCTGAGATCCACTGACATTTCTGATGTTCTTTTCTTCGGTGTATGCACTTGTGATATTGTCACCACTATTCTTCCAACATCTTCCATCTTCATCGTCCTCCACTTCCTGGTTTTCGATTCTTTCCTCGTCATGGTCCATCTTCTTATTTACCCTTTTTGTTATTGCCATTTTTATATTTTAAAAATTATACCTTTTTAATTATATATTTATCAAATTGGGAATAATAATGTTTTAATTGTTATTTAAAATATGTTTGTTATGTCTCCCAAAATTCCCAGAAAATATAACAATACAAATCAAATTAAATAAATCAAATCAATAATATCAAAGTCATCGCTGTCACCAGTAATAGCCAATCTCTTCATGGTTTATTTCGAAGAAAAAGCTCTCCAAATGCCAATCTTAAACCAACGTTATGGGTTCGATACGTAGATGATATTTACATCCTAAAATACAGTATAACTTAAAATTAGAACAAGACAATCGTCTCTCATACCTAGATGTTTTCGCTACTAAAACACCAAAAAAGCAGTTTCAAGTTACAGTTTACAGAAAACCAACACACACCAATAGATACCTGAACGCCATGTCACACCATCACTCAGCGCAGATTCAAGCAGTCGCCAACACCATTATTTCTAGATCATTTAGATTAACAGACCCAAAAACGAAGAAATTGAAATTATAACAGAAGAACTAAAGAAAAACGGATACAAAAATCATGCAATAAAGCAAGCAATAAACCGGAACACACGACAAGGAAACAACAACGACAAGAACAAAACATACAGCCATCCCACCTTATATTAGAGGTACTACTGATAGAATAGGGCGATTACAGAGAAAACAGAACATAAAATCAATTTCCAAGCCGCACACCAACATAGGCAAAATAACACAAAAGATAAAATCCAGATATAGAACCACGGCTATATAGTATATCTTGTGGAGACTGTAAAAAGTCATACGTGAAAAGTACTAACCAACGCATTTCCGTAAGAGCAGACGACCAAAAACCAAGAACAATTTTAGTCGATTTATATATATATATATATGTATAGTTTTGATTTATTTTGTAATATACATATGTAGCTCTCTTGATGGTCCGGGTGTTCGTCCGTTGAAAGTTTTGTCCCTGTAAAGGAACGGTCGCCAAAATCTCACTTGGCATTTTCATAAGGCTTTACCTCTTCTTCCAACACGAAGGGTGGCTGCAGGTTCGGACCTTTCCGGACTACTTCGTATCCGAGATCGTCGGCTAGGTCGTTCTCCGCTTGGTCTGCTCTCCGTGGCGTCTGAAGTGGAAGTGAGCTCCGATATGTGCGCGCCGCTATTTATGCTCCCGAGTCCCCTCCTATTTCTTTGCCCCCCTCCGATTGTGTTGAGGGGGCGGTGCCGTTTGTTTTGATTAGGTGACACCATTGGGTTGTTGCAAATTGTACCGATGGCGTGGTTCTGTTTGTACCGATGGCAGCCGCAGATGTTAGTTAGAAGGGTGGGCGTCCTGATAGTTAGCTACGAGTGACGGAATGCAACGTTGTGCTATTGTTGGGCTCTCTTTTAATTTGTTTTTCTTTTCCCGTAAGATGTTCTTCCAGGCTTGATGCAGATGTAGAGCTTCGTTACGGTTATTGATTTCTCCTTCCTTTCCAATTTCTATAGCTGCCCTAATTGTTCTTCTTTTGAAGTTGTTTTCTGTTGCCAGATGCTTAGAGCCCTCAAAGTTGATTCTATGTCCTGTTTGCTGTTGATGTTGGAACAGGGCCGAGGTTGTGGTCTTGTTTCGTATGCTGAGTTTGTGCTCTTCGATTCGGGCCTCCATCCTATGATTTGTTTGATCTACATATGCTTGCTTGCATTCGCAAGGTATCTTATAGACTCAATGACTCTCTAGTGGACGTTGGTCTTTGGGATTGCCTAGAATGCTTTTTATCGTCTTATGAGGTTTGTAGGAAGTTTTGATGTTGCTTTTCCTAAGGATTCTTCCGATCCGATCTGTCACTCCTTGTATGTACGGAAGGGTGGTCGCTGCCTTTGGGGTGTCTTGTTGGGTTTCTTCGTGCCTTGGTAGTTCTTGTTGATTCAGGGCTCGTCGTATGGTGTTGTTGCTGTACCCATTCCTCCTCAAGGTCTGTGAGATGGTGTTTAGTTCCTCTTGTTTGTGTTTGGCGTCTGCAATGCGCCGTGACCTGCATATAAGTGTATTTGCTACTGCTTGTATTTGGGAGGGATGATGGTGGGATTTAGCATTAAGATCTGTCGGTGTGTGTCGGCTTTCGATAGACTGTGTGTTCTAGCTTCCCTGTTGTTGTTCTTTTTAAGTAGATGTCCAGAAAAAGAAGGCATCCATCTTCTTCCATCTCCATGGTGAATTGGATCCTTTCGTTTAGGGAGTTTGCCAGGTGTAGGAAATTGCTGAGTTCCGTATCCCCATGAGGCCACACTATCAAGATATCGTCTACGTATCGTAGCCAGACTTTTGGTTTCAGGGGGGCTGTGTTTAAAAGGGCCGTTTCGAAATACGACATGAAGAGGTTTGCCACCGCTGGTGAGAGCGCCGAGCCCATAGGTGCACCGTCGACCTGTCTGTAAAGTTGCCTGTCAAAGTAGAAATATGTGTTTTTGAGGCAATGTTCCGCGAGTTGTATGATGTGCGCAGGAAGGTCTTCATTCATGACAATTTGGTCCAAGGCTTCGTCGACGGGGATGCTTGGGTAAAGTAGTTTGACGTCGAGACTTGCGAGGCGGTATTCTTCTTGTAAGTTTAGGTCCCCTATTGTTATGAGAAGATGTTCGGAATTTTTTACGTAGGATGCGGCATTTTCGACTAAAGGTTGCATGGCTGCTGCGAGGTACTTCTCGAGTTGTTGAAGAGGTGAGTTGAAAGCACTGACTATCGGGCGCATCGGGACTCCTTCCTTGTGATTTTTTGGCAGACCGTACAGCTTGGGGCATCTACTGGATTTTTCTCTCGGGGTGAGTCTTTTGCGTATGTCGTCATCTAGTATGAGAGCCTGAATCTTGGATTTGGTTGTTTTTTCCAAGTAGGTTGTCGGGTCTCTCTTTATTGGTTTGTAGGTTTGGCCCAGTAGAATTTCTTTCATTTTTAAGTTGTAGTCATTTGTGTTCATGACTACCGTGGCGTTTCCCTTGTCCGCTGGTAGGATTGTGATGTCTTTGTTTTTCCTGAGGTTAGTGAGTGCTTGGTGTTCTGCCCTGGATACGTTTGGCTCTGGTTTTTTAGCAGACCGCAGGATTCTTGCTACGTCTTGCCTTATTTCTTCGGCTTTCTCCGGTTCGGCGTGGTGTAGTGTTGATTCTACGCCAGAGATGATATCTTCGACCTGTATGATTGTTGGAGTTATTGCGAAGTTGAAGCCTTTACACAAGATCTGTTTCTCGACAGCGGAAAGTGGATAGTTAAAAACGTTGTGGACAACTTTTGTTTTGTTTGTTTTGATGTTTCTTGTTTAGTTTGGCTATTTTGAGTTCTTTGTCTGTTTCTGTTCGAAAGAAAATTAGTTGTTCTGTTGACGTCCAGATTAGTCCGTGGAGGGTGTTGCTGAGTTGCAAGTGTGAAGTCAGTAGATCCTTCTCGGTCATGGCTAGGTGTCGTCTTGTCCGGTGTATTTCCTCGCGCAGTAGCCCTCTTCTGGCATTGTTGAGGATGGTGTCGGTTTTCTTACCATGGGTGTGGTAGGAAAGCTTGGTGAAAGATGGAAGGAGATTTTCGTCTCTGCATTTTATCAGGAAATGGAGATCGCACAGGAGTGTGGTTTTTCTTTTCCTAAGCTTTTTGTAGAGCTTGATGGATTTGAGTGTCTCCTCCCCGTAGAGGTGTACAATGTTTGAAAACAAGTTGGCACGGACGGAACTATGTGTAGCTCTCTTGAAATACAAGCAGTAGCAAATACACTTATATGCAGGTCACGACGCATTGCAGACGCCAAACACAAACAAGAGGAACTAAACACCATCTCACAGACCTTAAGGAGGAATTGGTACAGCAACAACACCATACGACGAGCCCTGAATCAACAAGAGCTACCAAGGCACGAAGAAACCCAAAAAGACCCCCCAAAAGCAGCGACCACCCTTCCGTACATACAAGGAGTGACAGATCGGATCGGAAGAATCCTTAGGAAAAGCAACATAAAAACTTCCTACAAACCTCATAAGACGATAAAAAGCATTCTAGGCAATCCCAAAGACCAACGTCCACTAGAGAGTCACGGAGTCTACAAGATACCTTGCGGCGGATGCGAGCAAGGATATGTAGGTCAAACAAACCGTGGGATCGCGGCCCGAATCGAAGAGCACAAACTCAGCATACGAAACAAGACCACAACCTCGGCTCTGTTCCAACATCAACAGCAAACAGGACATAGAATCAACTTTGAGGGCTCTAAGCATCTGGCAACAGAAAACAACTTCAAAAGAAGAACAATTAGGGCAGCTATAGAAATTGAAAAGGAAGGAGAAATCAATAACCGTTACGAAGCTCTACACCTGCATCAAGCCTGGAAGAACATCTTACGGGAAAAGAAAAACAAATTAAAAGAGAGCGCAACAATACCACAACGTTGCATTCCGTCACTCGTCGTCAATAATATCTATAGTAGTAAAGTAAATAAGTTAATTGTAACATAATAAACCAATATTAATTGTCAAGATGGTTCTAAATTTGTAAAACTAAAACGAAAAATCAAATGCAATTAAGTTTCAATAATTGTATAGAAATGATTAAATAAGGCAGCCACGCCGTGTCCTGATGATCAATAATGAAAAATATGTAAACAATATAACAAGTTAAATGTAGATTTTGAAATATAATAAATTTGACAAATAGAAAATTTAAAAATATACCCTGATTTTGATATATATATAACATGCAAAGTGACAGCACTTAAATTCAATCTTCTATAACTTCAACAATTTCATATTTTAGGCACAATAGGTACAAATCAAAACTTTTAGGTTCTTATAAATCCTTTTGGGGTAAATAACTTTAGAACACTTAATATTTCCACATCAAAATAATAATTTTACATTTCATCTGTCAAAAAATATTTGGAGCGAAATTGTGAAATAACCTAAGAGCGAATAAAGTTGAAATTCAGTAGTCAGATAAAGATGGAACGCGGAATGGAGTTATGGTATTGTTGGTTGTTAACAATGAAAAATTTTATAAAATTAGTAGATAGGTTATTGTTGAAAAGACTGGTGTGATAACGAACAGAAAACATGAAATTAGAAAATTGCGGATTTGAAGAAAATGAGACGATATTCTACAAAATTGATTATATGGGGAATGAAATATAAGTAAGAAGATTCTTATATAGAAAAATGGGAATTAAAATATGCGGATTTAAATTGTCTTTTAAATGTTATTTACGGCATATTCTTGAATATTTATACGTTTTCTTGGGATAAACATCACAATTGAAATAAAAAGCTGTATATTGAACGAAAAAACCAAACGTTTCAAAGACATATAAAGCCATTGACAACGAAGTCAGAATCGACATTGAAACGTTCGGTTTTTTTCGTTCAATATACAGCTTTTTATTTCAATTGAGGTGTTATTCCCAAGAAAATATAAAAATAATGCGGACTCAAAAGTTATAAAATATTAGTTCTATTTCAAAATTAACTATAAAAGCGAGAAAGGACACAACACAAAAATATTCCAAATTTAGCAGTGCAACAGTAAACTTTGTTGGTTGTTAGAAAGTGAAGTTTAGTTGTCAAAATTATAAAAGTTTCAAAATTCAAAATTATTAAATTGTGATTGTAAATTAAATTGAAACAATCATATCCAAGAAGTGTAGAAGCTGAAGTGCACATATAGATGTTAATGCACTAAAAATAAACAAATAAGCAGATAACAGTCAAGCCAAGCAGTGAAAGGTAGAGCAGTATTAATACAACCTGATAGCAAAATCCAGAAGAGAAGCTGGTATTGTAAGGAGCAAATACATACTTACAGGTAGCAGAGGTGCAGATAGACAGCAGAGGTTTTCAGATTGGTAGAAGAGGTTGAGGTATCATCTAGATACATCAAAGGTGAGACAGCAGCCAGTGAATAAGGTATTTCCATTTGAGGTTCAGTTAAACATTTTATTTTTGGCGTTCACTAATAGTATAACATAGACATTCAAAGAGTTTATTTATTGGGAAATAATCATTTTAGTAACGGGATTGTTTTTTTATAAATTAAATTAAAAGTGCATTTGATTGATAATTGAGTTTAAATTTCATTATTTCATAGAAAAAAATCATTCCAAAAAGCAAATAATTGAAGTTGAGGAACCAGAAGAACAAACTGATGAAAATTTAGAAATAATTTACATACATGGAAAAATTAAAAGTGAACAAAACCCCCAAATTCCAGTGTATAATGATGTAACTAATTTAAATAAAGATATAAAAAGAAGGAGTAACAATCTCGTTAAAAAACCAGGGTTCATCTGGCCCGGATGATAGTACCCTGTAAGGGCTTCTACCTAGGGTTACCAGGGGAAGGTAAGAATGGTCCCAATGGTTGGAGGAGCAGATCAGTGGATTCAACAAAGGGTAGGTTGGGCTCTACAGTCTCGACAAGATAATCAACCTAAGGGAAGAATACCCTGAATAAAAATAACCTGGCTCTCCAGGTTGGGGGTTGTGACATCAGGGTAGCAACCTGAAAATGTTAAATGCTAAAAATCCCTTTAAAAAGCCTCGAAATCAAGATGGATCACAACACAAAAGACACGGCACTTGAATTTGGGTTGTTGGAATATCCAAGGGATATCCACAAAAAATAATCAAGTCTTTCAGGAACTTGAACGATGTCAAATAGATCTAGCAGTTCTCAGTGAGACCAAGAAAAAAGGATGAGGCACGGAATACATTGAAAATTACGCTATTCTCTACAGTGGTATGGACAAACACAAGAGGGTCAAAGCGGGAGTGGCCATAGTAGTAAAAAGAACCTAGTAAAGAAAGAAGGAATTGGAGTGCCGGAAATGAACGATTAATAACAACGAACCTGTAAATAGGAGGAAACCAAATTGCAGTAATTGGAGTCTATGCACCGACGTATAAGGCAGCTATAAAAGAGAAAGAACGATTCTACGATGCATTCATATCGGAAATTGGGAAAGTTGGCAACAGAAAAGAATTACTTATAATGGGCGATATGAATGGACGAACTGGAAAGAAAATCTCAAATCAAGTAATAGGAAGATATGGGGAAGACGTCGTAAATGACAATGGCATACGTCTGATAGAAATATGCGAAGAATTCTCCTTAAAGATAACAAATGGCTTCTCCCTCAACAAAAATATTCACAAAATACAGATTAATACAGCCTAAAAGAGATCTAAAATCGATTATGGACTATGTAATAATCAGGCAAAACTCAAAAATAAATGTGTCCAATGTTATAGTAAAACGGGGTGCAGAATGTGGCAGTGATCACTTACTAGTAAAAGCTAGAAACTATATACTAAGAAAAACAGAAATATCACCATGGAACAGGAAAATAGAACCGAACAACAACCACGATACTCGTTAGAAAAATTGCAAGATGACTGACTCTATTGCATTCCTATACAAACTGAGATTAGCTCAAAAACAAGAAAATACAGCAACACCTATGAAAAGGCAGGTAGACGAGAAGAAAAGGCTATATATAAAGAAATATGATAAAAATACAAATAAATAAAGCCAAAAATACTATTTGGGGAAAAAATGCGATTGATGGGTAGCTCAAGATCCCGAGAATCGTGGAAATTTATCAACAATCTAAGGAAAATACCCAAGAGAAAGTTAGAATAGGAGACATTACAGAACACAAATTATTGGAGCATTATTCCAAACTATTCACAGAAGAAAGAGAAATATATAAAAAACAAAACCGGGTGAATGAACAGAGGCAAATTCCTTCAAAAGAAATTCAAGAAATAACGGTCCAAGAAATTCAGAAAGCACTTAAAAACATGAAAACAATACAGCTTCCGGCCCTGGAGGAATACCTATAGAGCTAGTCAAATATGCACCGACAGTATGCCGTGAAAATATCAAAGATATATTTAACAAATGTCTTCAAGGAAATGAGGTACCCTTCGAGTGGAGACAAGGACATTTAAGTTCAATATATAAGAAAGGGAGCCGGAACGACTCTGCAATAATTATAGAGGCATTACAGTAATACCTTCTATAGGTTGGCTGTTTGGGCGCATAATACCAAAAAGAATTAAAAGGAAGTCACCCGAAATTGAGGAGCAAAGTGGATTTCGCCCAGGACGATCTTGCGTTGACAATTAATAGAGAAGAAAATATCTAAAAGCCAAGAACTACATATAATATTTTGTTATAAACACCGTGGTTTCAATTAATTATTGTTAAGAACTAATATTCACTTCACTTTTCTAGAAATTTTTATTTACACGTAAAAATAAAATATTTCCAACAGCTGATTCTAATATTATTTACATCGAAATCATAACGTCGAGAATACTTGTTTGGCGCCATTTCGAAAATTCCAGTCTATTTATTAACTCAGCGATTGATGTCTCATCGGAATGAAGCCAGGGCCGGCTTAGGTAAATTTCGTAACACTGCCCGCACCTTTAAATTCTGATCGTCCCGGTCAGAAATATCCTCTCCATGGTAGGGAGCGAGTCGATCTAAATGAACCACCTTCAACTTAGACCTGGGGTTTCGACGGATCCGGTAGACGATGTCATTAAGCCTCTTGACCACCTCGTATGGACTATCCCGGGTGTAAGCTTTGGAGATTTACTCTTGCTCCGTGGGGGTTGTACAGACAGACTTTGTCCCTCTCTTGGAACCCGACTGAATTGGCCTTGAGGTCATATCGCGTCTTCATTCGGTCACTGGTGCCAACATCCAAGGTCCTGTTGAACCTTTCCACCATTCCGTCTGACTGTGGGTGCAATGGTGTTGTTCTCGTTTTCCTAACCCCCAACATCGTACAGACCTTCTGGAATACATTCGATTCGAAGTTACGCCCCTGGTCTGAATGTAGTTCCATCAGGACGCCTGTTCTACCAGCACCGCCACTACTGTGGCTGCCTCTTGGTTGGGAATCACATATGCCTTAGGCTATTTACTGAAGTAATACATAATCTCAAATGTGGCGCCCACATTGAACTGCTGCATTCTGCCCTTGGTCCGGGTCTTTGGCCGCTTACTGGCTGCACAGGAGTCACATTTTCAGCACCAAGCTCTGACGTCTTCGAAGTAATTTACCCAGTAGTACCGCTGGCGAACTTTGTCTAGGGTTTTATTCATACCCAGATGACCCCGGTAATCCCATCATGTACTTCGGTCAGGATAGCCAGTACCTTTTTCGGTGGTACTGGCCATCCTGACAACCGTCAGTGCTTTCCCAAATTCGCTTGAGCATATCATTCTCTACTTTTAGAGAGTCCCATTTGTCCCATAACGATTTCAGGACGCCCGAGTATCTAGCTACCTCGTCCCATCGAGGCCTGGGTGCCCCTCTCTTTTTGAGTGACAAGATTGCATCGATGTCTGGATCAGCCATTTGGTCCTGAATGCACTGTTCCGTTGTCCAGTCTTCATTGACCTGCACTCGAATCTGTCTGATGAATATACCCTCTCTCTGTTCCGTCTTCAGATAATGTACGCATTCTGCTCTATAGGGTCTTCTGGATAGAGCATCGGCATTATTGTGCAAACGGCCGGCACGGTGTTCCACCTTGAAATCGTCTTGCTCTAATTTCTCCATCCACCTGGCCAGTTGTCCTTCCGGTGTCCTCATGTCCAACAGCCATTTGAGGGCGGCATGATCTGTTAGAATTAAGAAATGACGACCATAGAAGTATTTGTGTAAATGGCCTACAGCCCTTATTATTGCAAGAAATTCTTTTCTGGTGACGCAATAATATCTTTCCGGTTTCGAGAATCCATGGCTGTAGTACTCAATCACCCTCTCTTCACCATCTTGCACCTGGGATAGGACAGCCCCCAAATCTGTGTTGCTGGCGTCGGTGTCTATAATGAACTATGTAGGACAGGCTAGGATTGGGCTGGAACATAGTTCTACCTTCTGTCGTCTAAATGATGTTTCGCAATCCTGATTCCAACTTTCTTAGTGGTCTGCCAATGAAAAGCGGCGGCAATGGTGGCAATCTTGTCCTCGTTGGTGCGGATTCCTAACTCGGAAACGACGTGGCCCAAAAACTCTACTTCTTTTTGGAACAAGGAACACTTCTTCGGATTGAGTCTCAGGTTGGCGTTATTAATTGTGGAGAATACTTCGCCCATGTTCTTCAGATGGTCGTCGAATGTCTGACCCGTGACCAGAATGTCGTCGAGGAATACTAAGCACGTCCTCCATGTCATGTTAATCTGCTCAGGACATACTGCATTAGCCTCTCGAATATTGCGGGAGCATTACATAACCCAAAGGGCATGACCATGAACTGAAACAGCCCTTTAATAGTGGTGAACACTGTCTTCTTTCTGTCGTTTTCGTGTAGACCAACCTGCCAATGTCCACTCTTTAGGTCTAGTGTGGAGAATCAATGGGAACCTGCTAGTGTCGTCAGGTTTCATCAATTCAGGGTAGTGAATAGCTTGTCTTTCTTCGTGACATCATTCAACTTTCTGTATTCCACGCAAAATCGGGTGGTTCAATCCTTCTTTTTAACTAGCACAACGGGAGCAGACCATGGGCTGATGGATTGCTCACTAACTCCATTCTGTAACATGAAATCAATGTTTTCCTCGACTGTCTGTTGTCGCCTCAATGGTAGTCGGCTAGGTGGTATTCTGATGGGCTGAGCCTTACCGGTATCTGTTCGGTGTTGGATGATGTTGGTACGACCGGTGGTTCTGTCTTGACTGTTACAAATTTGCCAGTGCTTCGTGATAAATTGCTTGGCTTTCTTATGTTCCTCTGGTGTAAGGTGTGTCAAGTGGTCAGCAAATTGTTGTAGCAATTCTTTACTAGGCCCTGTCTCCTTCACCGATGTCTGGTACACTTCTGGATTTTGCCACAATTTTTATGGAGGTGTCTGAACTGTTGACACCTCCATAAAAATCAATATAAATTCTTCATTTAGGAACCGAAGAACATCATATTTTGGGTCGAACATAAATTCATGCTGGCTGACCCAGTATTATCCTTAAACTTAAATGCAATCTCTCTAATATCGACGCCATTTTACCAACCCAACAAATAGACAGAGTACGACTTCCAAACGCACTCGTACACATTAACGCAAATGTTGAATTTCTTACTTCTATCATAAACGCTAACGCGATGCCCAAAACAGTAAACTTTTCTGATTTAAAACTGGAACCACTTGACAAAACCCACCCTCTTCTGAATTTCAATACAGGTGACTATCCTGATTCCCAACAGAAAGACAGAAACTCGACCATTATACAACAAATTAGAACTGAACATCTAAATGACAAAGAACGCGAATAAATCACTAATCTTTTTTGGAATTTTAAGACATTTTCATCTTGAAGGTGACGTATTGACTTTCACTAACGAGGTTAAGCAGTCAATTGATACGAATAACACAAAGTCCTTTTTCAATAAATCGTATAGATATCCTCAAGTCCATAAAGAGGAAGTGAAAACCCAAATTGGAAAAATGCTTGAACAAGGTTTCATTAGGCACTCCTCATCTCTTCCCCATATGGGTCGTCCCCAAGAAGCTCAATGCCTCTGGTAAACAAATTTGGCGAGTTGTTATCGATTACAGGAAATTAAATGATAAAAATCCTCTGCCTAATCATTTCCAATAAATCAGCTTGAAAGAGATCATCTAAAGATTTAATTATTACTTTTCATCTATTAAAATTTATCCTGACTGCTTTCCAGTCTCTCTCAATTCCTTAATAATTGATGTTATTTCGTTTGTGTGGCCTGTGTGTCCTGCTGTTGGTGAAGCGAGTAGTAATCGTAATCTATCAACAAGTTCATTTGGATCATCCCGGTGAACATAATCGACTTTATTGTTATCCACTTCCATAAAAACTCCTTTCTCTGCCACCATAGGAGCAATAATTATCTTATATTTTTTCATTTTGCTACCATTTATTTGTTTGTGAGGTTTATGATAACGTCTGTGGGCATTAATTTTTGCAACAATTTGTTTATAATTATCTTCATCTTCTTTGGAGTAACCTTTCTGTCGTTTTTTGAACAATAGTTCATATAACCCCATCCTTTCTTCTTAACGATAATATCGGATGCATCAATATCTACTCTTGAGTCACCAATCATTAGTTTCTCATATCAGTATCTAATCTTACACCATATTTATGATCAAATTCCTTATTGTCATCATCATACTACATCCCATTTATATATTTTCTTGGTTAGGGATCATACTGGTCTAAATAGTCAAGATAGAATTTTTCAGCAATATCAGCGAACCGTCCAGGTGTTGCAGGAAAATGTAATGATCCTATCTCATCATCAGATGTGATTTCTTGAAGAATTGACATTTTATTTTCACTTGGATCGTCATTATCGTCTTGCATTAATCGTAACTGACCTGTAGGTGTGGAAAACTCGTTGAACGTTTGCGAGGGATCTTCGGTGTTTCCTGATGCAGTGATTCATGTTGATGTGAGAATGTTGATGGGTACAACAGTTCATCATTAAAGAAAAAACTTTTTCCTCATCAACCTGGCTAGGATCCTCAGTTTTAAAAAAGTTTTCTCTTCTTCCATCTCACTAGCATTCATTTTATTTTCCCTTCTCTGATAGATTCATTTTGATATTTAGACAATTAATATCTGGTTGTCATCAGCTTTTGATTAGCTTTCAATCTGCTGTCAATTCGCTTTTGATCCGCTTTTATCCGCCATAATCTGCTATTGATCTGATTCATTCAGTTTCTGATATATCTTACGCTTATGATGTTAATAATTATACTGAAATTATTCGTAGTTTCGTATAGGAATTGTTATGTTAATCTCGCTATTTGATCTAAATGTTGCATCAACGTGAACCATAAGATGTGCGTGTAAAAGAAACATCTTCGGAGATTCAGCCGTGTCACCTTCAAGAAACCCCCCAAATGCAAAGACGTGCTGAATAAAATAATGCAATGATACGCATAGGTGGGAATAACTTAAGGCACAGGTAAGTTGTATTTATGGGGTGTTTGTTATAAAAGCAGTCTTAAATTATCTCACATTAGTTAGTTTAATTGCAGCTTTATATAGTATTATAGAAATTTGTTAGTTGAAAGGTTAGTGTGTTTTTTTGTTAATTTTGTGGTAATTTGTTTTTTATATACTTGGATTTCAAATTAATTTATTCCAATTTTGCGATATTATATAAAATAATAATTTTTTTACTCTAACACCTAAATATGTCACAAAATATTTTTACATATCTTAATTATCGAAACATATATAGTGATCAAAATCTATTCTGTAACGTCCCTCATTGATGTTGCTGTCTTTACAGATACATAAAAATCCATATGGTCTGTACCAACACGTGGGAAATAAGCTTTTAAAATGTTCAAAGGACATATCACAACCAATATGATCATTATAAATATGTCTCAAATTTAAATCATCTTGTTTGAAAAGAACCAAAAAATTTGCATTATCTCGAATGAGAAGCTTTGGAATCTTGACATACGTTTGAGACAAGTAAAAAGAGCCTACTAGACTGTGCCTTCCCATAGAGAAATAATGACATATAACATCTTGATTATCACAGGTCACATCATCAAATATAAAAATTGATTTTTTTTGCTTCTGATGCATGTAGAATATTTTCGCTAGCATTGAACGGGTAATAACTGATTGTATTAGCTTTAGTAACTTCTCCAGATAAATATATTTCAATGGACTTTGAATAAAAATAAATATTCTCAAATATCAGTTCGATCAAGTGAATACAGAATACACTTCACAGTTGACGGAAACAATGGACCATTCATTTTATTACTATCAGGTATACTAATGAAATTATCATTTTCAATAGCTAAAGAAGTTTTTTGTTTTACCACCTTCATTCATTGAACTATTACTATAAAATGAGATAAATATTCACAGAACAAATAATATATGTTAGTTTAAAGTTGACAGTTAATGAAATAACATCATGAAGTTATATTCAGGTCAATGTTTATTAAAGTCAGCTATAAAAATTTATCTTTTGAAATGCATATTTCAGGTTATAATTATTGTCGGCCTGGAACAAAACTCAAACAACGTCTATTTCAAGGAAGTCTACCTACAAATCCGCTAGACGCTAGCTGTTTAAAACATGATAAATTTTATGAAAGTGAAAGTGATACAAAATTATGTCTTAAGGCAGATAAGATAGCTGAAGAAGCTCCTCAGAGATTTCATTCTAAAGACGCATCTGTCTGTGAACTATTAAATAACATCGTAAAGGACAAGAAGAAAACCAAAGGCTCAAATAAAAAAAATATACAAAAAAGAAAAAGCTGTTAATAATTAAATTGATATGAATATGGAAATTGAATATAACCGAAAACGTAAAAGGGATACCAGTGATATTCTGAAAATATAAAACGTCATATAATATCTCCTCAAACTCGTAAATTTCGGTGGGCAAAAGAAAATTACAACAACTTAATGATGAAAAAGTAATTCCTAAAAAGTTAAAACTTGATTTAGACGAATCTCTTATCTTTGCCAATCAACAAAATCGAAAAAGAAAGGTTTGCTGTTACTCAAGACGTGTACACACTACCCTCTCAAAGTTTCCTGTACCTAGAAGAAAAACTGTTGAACTCAGAAAATAAATACAGCCCAACATTAAAATGCATTAATAATGGTTTTGATTCCTCTTTGAAGAAATTCGTTATGAGCTTGGGGAACAGTGGTTGATCGAACCAGAAATCCTGGAATCACATCAACGAAAGACCTATCATATTAAAAAAAAAAAACGAAATAATTCGGTGGTATAATGCAGGATGGAATCTTGAAGGTACCCCAAACATGTGTGATGCCAACGGAAATTGTGCAGTAAGCATTCCTCTAAAATTATTGCTTGGCTTTTGTTAGGATTTCAGCAATGCAAAATTTAATTATGGTACGTGCTACTACAGACAGCAACGCTACGGTCAGTTCCGTAACAACAGAAAAACCAAAAGTTCAACTAAGCAAAGTTGATTGGAAAGTACCTCAGTTGTCATTATCTCAAGATCACAAAATCCAATTTTTGCAGTATATAGAACGTGGAAAAGATTTACCTACCGATTTTCTTAGTTGGAAGTTGTTGGAGTATCCACTTTTACAATAAAGTCAAAAACATACATTGGGAGTGAAAATGACAAGTCAACTGGCCAAGATACAAAATCAAACTTCCATAATTTGATGGAAAATTGTCATGGAGTAATTATCGGCGCCAATTTGAGGCTGCAGCAAAGCTAAATGGATGGTCGGCAAAGAAGTAGGCAATCACATTAACCTTCGCCGTAAGAGCTTAGGGGATGCTACAGATAACTTGCAAACTTCGAATATCTCGGAGCATGAAGACTATGAACAACTGGTCAAACATTCAGGTCGGAGGTATGGACAGACACGATTGGAACACGTTTACCACTTAGAACTGAAAAATCGCCACCAGAAAGAGAGTAAATCTCAACAAGAGTTTGAAGCTGATATTGCCCGTCTGGTTCGCCTTGCCAGAAAATGTTATAGGTAGGTTAGCAGTTCAAACGTTTTTGGATGGAATTCGGGATCAGGAAGATAGACCAGCATTGATACTAGCTCAACCGACTCAATTAGTGGATGCACTGGCTCGAGCCCTGGAATTCGAGGCTGCGAAAAATTCCTGTAGAGGTCATGGCAGACAATGAGAATTAGAAGATGGCGGAATTGATAAAGCCTCTGTAAAAAACAAAGGAAGTCCTTACCGAAAGAAGGCAACTGAGATGTCGGATGTGTGGTAAGGTAGGACATATAAGGATTCGTTGTAAGGGTAGCAACGGAGTACTTCCTTGTCAGAATATCGCGTTGGAAAGAGTCACAATAATGCTGATGCCTCATCAAAGAGACCAGACTCTGATTAAATTATTGTAGACATATTTTTACCATGTTTACCTGTTCTGTTCTCTGTAGAACTACCGCCGTTGATGACCATTGACAATCAGAGAAAAGGCCAGAAATTAGATCCAGAGTTAAAAGAGGTCATCCAGTGGACGAAAGAAGACCGCATATCTATGTGGCAAGAGATTTCTCGATACGCACCGACCATAAAAAAATAAAATCATACTGGACTCAGTGGAACTCCCTCGTCCTGGAGAACGCACTTCTAAAGCGCGCGCTATAAACTCCAGAGGGGGGTCGGAACAGAAAACAGATTACAAACCCTAGAAGTAGGAGACCGGAAGTTTTTCCGAGAACTACTACTACAACCGGAGGATATCTTTGAGTGACGAAAACACTGGGAAAGTTAAGAGAACGTTTCTAATGGGTAAACTGCGAAGCAGATGTCAAGGATTGTTGTCGAAAATGTACTGTTTGTACAGCAAGTAATGGGTCCCAGAAGCAAGCAAAAGCTCCCATGTAGCAATATCCGTGGGCAGTCCCTTTGAACGAGTAGCCATTGATGATGCTTGTCAATGTCCTGAATCTGACTTCGGAAATAAGTACATTGGTGTGGTGATGGACTATTTAAGTAAATGAGCAGAAGCTTATGTCGATGTCCTTGTCAAGGAATGGATCAACCGTTTTGGTGTTCCTCTGAGTTGCATTCACGCCAAACTAGAAATTTCGAGTCTCCATGAAGGAAATTTCGAGGCGGGTCTTGGACCTGCTGAAGGATTCCAAGAAGAAATATATAAATACGGAAAGCTGATGGAAGGAGTCATTCAGTATTTACTCGCAGTATAGTAACATCATGTGTTCAAGATAAATTGCAAATAGTTGTGTGAATATACATAAAAGCATGGAAATAAATTATAGTGATTTCGTGTGTTTTTAAATAAATCCTAGAACCCGAAGAGTAAATAAAAACATTACAATATATGTTCTTGTTAATATATATGTCCCTTACCAGTAAATATTTAGAGATTATATTGTTGAAAAGTTGTAATGAAAAATAATAATTTGAAAACCATTGTAATCAGATAGTCCCCAAACGAGATTTGGACCTGTTTACTATATGTAGTTAAAATCAGAGATCTGCTAGAGGTTCAATTCTAAATTCACCATGTTGAACTAGAAAATGTAAAGGTAGCAATGATCATATAAAACAGTTATTGTTTTATGTTAATATTACCATAGTATGTAGCTGTCAATTATCTAATGCAGTTAAAAGTACTCTGCTAACTGTTCACGCATTTTCTGTGATCACACTAAGTCTATCACAATTGGGTTAAGGTTTTTATTTATGTATTCGTCTTAAAAAATAATTTGCCACCTATGAAACTAATCCAATAATCTCTGTTAAAGATATCAAACATCTTGACTTATTGACCTGTGTACGAATTTTGATGATTGCTTATGATTTATGTTTAGTAAACGGTAGGTAGAAAGAAAAAATAATGCATTAATTTATATTTTCTGAGTTATATTGAAATAACATCAAATTTAATACACATATGGTATTAATGAAAATAGTTTCTATCACCATTGTTGACTGTATATTTTACACAAACATATCCACTATCACTAAAACTTCGGCTTAGCATTTTTTTATTCTCCAAGTGACCAATATGGTTGAAATGAATGTTACTACTTAAACAACCGTGAGAGAGACTTAATCCTAAAAGATTTTTTGGTTCAGATCTGGAAAAAGTAGCAGTCTTGTTGTCCTCATTTTCTGTGATGAATTTTAGTGGAATATGTGGAGAGGGAGATGAGGCAAAAGATCTATAATGGTCAATAGTATACACTTCAAGTTGAGGTATTCTGTCATTAATATAACTGTTATCAGAAAACTGTTCATGAAATGGTAAGGCCTTCACTTTGTCGTAAAGAGTAGATTCGTATGCTGAATTAATGAGTTTGCTGTTCATTTGTCGAAAAGATGTGGGTGGACTAATCGTTAAAATTTTGTCGCGGTCAATTGTCTTAGTCGAATCATTTGAATCTGTTGAATGCTCTGAAATATTCCATATGATAGGATTTAATTTTCTGCCTTCAGCATTTCTTTCAATTAATTCTGGAAACTTGCTTATAGTAGAAATAGTTCTTGTGTTAAAAAATCTTTCTTTTCCAGAACCATTGTAGTTACAAAGAGAACCATTAATTGAATGTTTTCGGGCTTGACCTCTATATTGATTGAAGTTGGTACGGTTGAGTTCTTCACAGAGTTCTTTCTTACCTAATAAATTACAAACGATGTTTTTCAATGCTGCTCGAAAATCTCTCAAATGGTAAGCGTAGAGTAATGGATTTCCTGCTGAATTAAGATGAGATAAAATAATACAACATAACATAAATGTTGAATTTACGTGGAAATCTGGCCTAAGAGCTAAAATAAAGTTTATCGTATAGAGAGGTATCCAACAAATCATGAAGAAAAGAACTATAATAGCTAGGTTTTGCGTAGCTTTGACTTCATTCGTCTGGTGGACTCCTAACATCCTAACCATAGTACCACCACTTGTAAATCCCTTGGTTGATCTTCCATTTTCTGGATTGACAGTTACTATTCGTTGCAACTGAAAAAAATAAATATTAATAATTTTCTTATATTGACCAAAGTACTACTATAATAAACATAATACTATTTGATAATATTGTTATAACGTATAATTTTTGCTCCACAAAACCATGGAACAACATCTCTCAAGGTGGCTAGCAGCGACCAGCGAGATTGATATAAATATATACCCCTATTCTAGTTAGTCTGTTGTTCAGCCGTTTTCAACAGGATAGGACAGACCCCTGTCAAAGTAGTGTTTGGAAAGGAAGCAAGGGTATCGTATAATTTGGCCCTTTAGCTCACTAAAGGAATCGCCCAAAGAAGTTAATGATTTTGCCAAAAATTAAAATTCTTTATTTAAAGAAAATATAACAATAATACAATTCTCGACAAAGATACTTCAGCCTTAAGTTAAGTCTTACAATTTTGTATTTCACTAGCGCAGCTGGGACAGAAGGACCTTAATTAATGCTTACCTAAAATGTAGTCCTAAGTAAACTAAGATCATGATATGTGTAACGGGAAAGTCATCGGACACAACTAACACTTTTAAAATACACAAGTTAAATATATATTAAAATTCAGGAGAAAGCAATTATACTTAATCCTTCAGAAATTTAAATGTCCAACAAAAAAAAAACAATTCAATAATAAACAAGTGAAAGTTAACAAAAAACAAGCGAGTTCTAAAGTATGACGCTAGGATAACTTTACCATCAATAAGTAGTTCCAAGAAAACAAAATAATATATAGTGATATTTGAAAACAGAGAAAGATGTCCCTAACCAAAATCAAAGCAAAACCGATGGCTAGCGCGACCAACAAACTCATTTAGCAACTTTAAATTGCAAGGTGTTAATGAAAATTGATTTTGGAATATATAGTATTAGAATGGGGTAATAAAACACCTAATAATTTTTATATGTGAAGGAAGTGGAAGATTTAAGTTGTAGAAAAGGGGTTAAAATGAAATTATATATCCATATTTCCTGTTGAAGAATGTGAGAATATGAGTTAGCACTGATCTCGGCAAGAAGATAATCGGTGTTTAGGCACCAAACTCCTCTGTCTCTAAGAATTATAGGTTGTACTTTAATCTCCATAGCATTTTTGATCTTTTGGATTTTTTAAATAATTTCTAGGTCTTCATAGTACTTTTTTTTCGTCTATAACTGCCAGATAAAGTAGATAAAGTTCTGGATCTACAATTATCGTTTTTTAACCTTTGGTTATTACAATGTCCGGTATTCTCAAAATGCCATTATCGCCTCTGATTCGAGGCTCGTAATCTACCGCCCAGCCTGTGGCGATGTCAGCTATGATGTTGACTATGTGGTTGTGTCTCTTAATGCGGTTGTTATGAGTATTGTAGCAGTTTTGGATTATGTGGCAAACTAATCTATAGTATATATAATCAACCCTCTGAGTTGGGTGGCACGTACTTATGTTTGTCCCGACCATGACTCATGACGGTCCAGGATCCAAAGACTTTTCAAGTGATACAATAAGATAATTATGCGCTAAAGGGACGATATTAATGGCATTCGTTTTTTACTAAGTTATTTTCGGCAAAAGCTCTAGTATATGCTGGTGTAACACCCGGTAGTGTTAAACAATTAATTTTTTTAGTAATTATTTAATCCTTTATTTGTCCAAATGCGCTAAATAAGCAGTTATTTAGTCGAGTTAAGAAACTATTCTAAAGACTGATTTTAAACACGCCATCTCAGAACGAACCAATGGACTTGCGGGTAATCGGCAAATAGAGGAAATTTGTTTAAATTTCGCAGGAACATGATATCAAGAAAAAATCAGTCTTTATTCAGACTCGGGACTAGGTAGAGTTCGAGGCCGGAACTCAAGAAAAATAATCGTACGTGGCGCGACGGATTTAGGGGACATAAAAAGGTTGGAAACCAGACTCCTAAGGGAGGAACATTTCACCTGTCCAAATAGGGCTCTAGGGAAGTCAATTAAAGAATTGTTTATAAAATTATCGCCGAGGGGCGGGAAACGCGAGAGTCGCGCGTGTGTTTTGAATATTAAAGTTTTAGCTAGCTAGACAGTTAGTTTGAGGTATATTTTCTTTTTGATTCACAGGTACACCTTTTTGGGATTAACGGATAATTCGCATCTTTACATTTTCCTAACAAAGGAGTGTTAGTGCCGAAAACCTGTGAGTTTTTCCGTAGAGTTGTAGGTCCAAATTCTGAACCTAGGGTAGAGGTTTCTTAGACCAGCAAACGCCCGGGAAGAAAACTCGCGATATTGACGACGTAGCGTCGGAGTACGCAATGGTATACTGTGGAATTTTAAAGATTTCATCAGACTCAGATTTTTTTTATATTCCCTTGGGATATACTCATAAATTCGTTGGATAAACTGGCTCACCAACGTATGCCGATATAAGGGAACACATATTGTAGTAGGAACCTCTAATGGCTTAACTAGGGTTGAATTGCACCTTTACTCCGCCGTACTAGTGGGTGTAATTACATTGTAGTATTGTTGTCCTATAAATTTACTGTTGTAGTTTGAGGTTAGTTAAAAACCATAATTTTGAGGGATTACATGTTTTGTTGTATTGTTTAACTAACATTAGTTCAATTTTTTCATTTGCCTTTCATTTACATTTTTGGGTTTGAATTATTTATTTCTTCCTTATTTTTTTTATTTTTTAATATGAGTCATTTTTTTGGTTGTTTACTTTTAACTCCTTCCTTCTTCCCATACAACCACCAGCATTTGCGAAGCCTGGGGACTTACCCGCTTAGAGGAGGCTACGTGACGAAAACCAGAAGCTACCAAGGACTGAGTGTTCGGGTGGTGGCAGCATTACCCTTTTCTATCAGGTTCTTTATTTTTTTATTATACAGTAAGCCGAGGGGCTATATTTGTTACACTGCCAAAAAGGGAGAAATGTTGTTTAGCCTGTTCATGAGAGGAATTTTGAAGCTAAATGAAAGCATTCCTTCCTCTTGGGACATGGATATAAGCGTTAATAGTAGAGGCTGGGAGATGTAATATTTTTTTACTGCACGAGGATGTTATGAAGTACGCTACTCCAGCGAGGAATGAGGTATGAGTTGAATAACAGAGTTGTTAATTTAGGAAAGTTTATTAAAAATAATAAACAAAATACAGATAAAAGTAGTAAATCAATGGTAGATAAACTGAATTATGGTACATGTCCCAAAACCTACATCGGTCGCACATAGGTATAGTAATTAAAAAAAAACGCATAGCTTCTGAAAATCATCAATTTGACGAAGATTCCGAAATTTTGCTTACAGAAAACACGAGTTTAAAATTGAATTATTTAGAAACTTTAGAAATTAATAACCTTACATATTGAGGCATTTTGTTACATGACCAACTAGATACAAATTTCTCCCTTCTCCTAAATCTTTTTAATGGTTCTGTATGATATTACCATAAATATAATTAATTTGGCGTACAACAGTAGTTGTTTAAAAACATTGTACACCTGACGAAGCGATAATATGGCGAAACACTTGTAGTGTAAAATATTTTTCGTGTGAAAATTTTTGAACAATTTAGTTTTTTATTTACTGTAGGATAGATTTTCATAAAGTATCGGCCTCAACGATTCAATTATATCATTTATATTATCAGGTCCTCTTGCGTTTGATAAATTCTCTCTAATCGCTTTTTCGATGTCCTGTGAGGTAATTTTATTGCATATTGTATGTCCCAGTCTATTGGTCTTTTTGATGCATTTATCTTTTTCAATAAGGTTAAGGTACTGGTTTTTGATGGATTCAATATCAAAGGTTTGATTGGTAAAGGTTTTAGTGACTAGTCATTTTTTGTTGGTCTTGTCAAGCTGCTGGCATTGTTTGTATAATAAGGCTCTAACACAAGATTTGTTGTTGGGGCCATATACACGTTTGGGTAGAATGTTAGGTTTGGGCGTCTTTTGCTGACAATGTATTTTTAAGAATCATGAGGACCCGCAGTCCAAAATCTACTATTTCTCTTTAGTGGTAGCCGAAATATCTCAAATTTTTAGGGTTATATGTTCGTCCTCGGAGCGCTTCATTTTATAGGATCCTCTGGACGTTGATGACTGGAACAAGTTCTGTTTCATCAGTTAGGTCAAGTGCTACTCTTGCGTTTGATTTTGATGTCGAATGGTTATAAGAGCTAATGGGCAAACTTGGTTGGTGTTGAAGGAGTTATTGCAGGAGAAGGGCAGTATTAGATAATATTGAACGTGAGGGAGGCTGATGTAGGGTGAATTAAATGTTAAGAGAGATTCTGAGGGTTCTATTACTAGTAGAAATTGTATTTTGAATGCTGGGATTAGGGGTGGCTTGGTTAATACTGTTAATTAGAGTAAGGGATTGATTGGGTGAGGGCTCAGGCCTACCAGGAGGTGGATTATTGTTGGGTGAAAATAATGGAGGAGATTCATAGTAAAATTGGATAATCGATAATAAGGAGAGGCAGGGTAGTGTCAGGTGTGTTAATGGAGGACTGCGTTTGGAGGCTAGCAGGTGGTATATGGGAAGGGCATCTTCGACGTCGTTTTTAGTTCGGGCCATTAAATCTTCATAAGACTTCCGTCTTCTTTTACGTTTAATAAAATAACCTCCTGTGATCTGTGGGGAAACTTTTCAAATAAGTACTTATTAGCCGCCCGAACAGAATACTGTATTTCAGAACGAGCATGTTCATAGTTTCCTGGATTGGCTATTTTTGGAATTTGCTAGCTTCGTGATTCATCTCTGAAGTTGTATTCCACGGGATGTGCCTTCGCAAAGTGTAGACGAATGCCTAAGAAAGTTGAATATTTTTCTCCACACAGTTTATCTTCTTTGGTTTGCAAAAGGCTACAGGGTCGCCTTCGATGACTTTGGAGACTTCTCTTAGATGCGTATGTTATTCCGAAAGGGCAAATAAATTCGTTGTTAGCTTCTTTCATAATAGTATTGAAAGCTGAACCCTCCATAGAAATTATTCTTTATCAATTAAAATGCAAACGAATTTTAGAAAGAGAAACGAGCTAACCAAATAGTGGGAATGGTTGAGATGCGGGGTAATTTAATAGAAGACACACAATTCATTCCAAGATTATTTGGAATATTGAAATTGAAATTTAAGTCGTTCTAGTTGGGGAAACAACAGCAAAGTTGTAAATAGGTGTCACAGTAGTAGTGAAATAGTTAGTATGTTATTGTAAAATTGAGTCACGTTCACAACGAACGGTTATAACTTTCTTTAGACTGCCTTGTCTTTATTTCCTCCTTACGCGTATTATGCCATATAGAACGACCGAAAATCTGTAAACAGCAAATATTTGTCGGAGAGTTTAAGAAGATCTGCCTTGGCGATCCATCAAGACATAATAAGATTCAACCGACCGAAATCTAGGCATCTACCTAAATAAATAAATAAATAAATGCTTTATTGTCCAATAGTCTCCTATTTACAGGACAATTTAAAAATACAACATTGCGGTACTAACTATTTGATTCAGGGTACATGTAAAAATATCACAATAATTGCATATATTATTAAAATTATTGCACATAACATAAACTGGTGATTTCAACAAAATGTTTGTTCTGGCTCTTGGTGACCTTAGCGCTGGGTGTTTCCTTGAGTGAAACGTAGGTACATTAAAATTAATTTGATTTAACAATTCCGAACAGTCTACCATATTATTTACTAACTTAAACAAGAATACAACAGATGCACAATTTCTCCTTAATTGCAAAGAAGACAGCTGAAAACGTTTACATAACTCATCATTACGTATATTCTTTTCTGGATATAATCCATCACCTTTAAGAACCAAAAATTTCAGGAATTTTATTTGGACCTTTTCGACACGTTTGCTGTGAATATCATAATACGGATGCCAAATTATACTTGCATATTCAACTTTAGCACGAACATACCCAAAATATAATGTTTTCAACGCGGAAATATTAGTAAAGTCTCGGCAGTTTCTCAATATAAATCCGTAAGACTTTAATGCTTCAGATGTTTTTACAGATATGTGTTCTACAAAGGTTAATTTATCGTCAAAGATAACTCCCAAATCCTCGAAACTAGTATTTCGCCTCAACAGTGTACCTTGACTTGAATAAGGAAATTTGATGGCTGAAGTTTTTCGGGTATAGGTCACTACTTTGCATTTAGAGTTAGATTATTTCTATTGCACCAGTTTTCTATAGATACTAATTGGCTCTGAATATTATGACAATCATTTACCCCTTCTATTGTAGAAAAGATCTTGAAGTCATCAGCGAAGTCGATATTGAATTACATAAATCGTTAATAAACAAAAGAAATAGCAGAGGTCCTAAATTCGACCCTCGAGGAACTCCTGATTTAGCTAAGAATGAGTCCGATTCGAAGCCATTATAAGACACGTAAATGTATCTGTCTGATAAATAAGATTTGAGGAAATTTACTGCTTGGATAGAAAATCCAAATCCTAATAACTTGTTTAACAGAATTCTATGATCAATTCTGTCGAATGCCTTACTGAAATCTGTATAGATCACGTCGACTTGTGTGTTGGTGTCCAGTGCTTCTGAGATATATTGAGTAATTGCTACCAGGTTGGTTGTTGTAGACCTTTTATCAATAAATCCGTACTGATATGGAGATAGTTGATTGCGTACTAGTGGAAATATGCTATTATACAGTATGACTTCAAATAGCTTTGAGAAGTTTGACAGAATAGATATAGGTCTGTAGTTCTCTAATATATTTTTCTCACCATCCTTAAAAATGGGGCAAACCTTTGCTACTTTCCAGGCTTCAGGAAATTTATTGCACTTGAGACAGGCGTTATATATATTTGTTAGGATTCCCGATAGCGCTCCAACACAATCTTTTGCTATAAATGACGGAATGTTATCGGGTCCAGAGGTTAGTTTATCTTTTAGTTTCTTACTCGCTGATAATACTTCATTCTCAGTAATGGGGTAAAAGTTTATATGAATAATACTATCAGAGTTTGTGGGAGGTATAATATTGTCAGTATTTGTGTTTAAATACACACTAGAAAAGTATTGAGCAAATGCATTTACTATATCTTTCGGTTTATCCTATTGAATGTTTTGATAATTTACTATCCCAGGGATCCTCGAATTGTGCCTTCTCGTATGCACATACGACCAAAATTTATTAGGATTTTTTACTACTTCTGACTGAATACCTTCAAGGTAGTTGTTATAGGCGCTTTTTATTTGAGCTTTGACAATTTGTCGGCGTCTCTTGAAATCAGTAAGATGGAGTATATGGCCCTGTTTTCTAAATTTTTTGCGATATTTGTTTTTTAATTTAATATTTTTGATGATATTACTATCATACCAAGGAGGAAACATAAAGCTTTTTGTAAAAATTGTCTAGCAAGTTGTTAAGGTCGGAAGAGTTTTGCGTAATTATATTCCAGTTCGTTTCGTAGATGGTCCTATACATTGCAGGAAAGTCTTCTTTTTTAAAGTTATAGCTATGAGCCTTTAAGTTAGTTTTACATATGGAAGTTTTGGTTGGCATGTTAAGCACATTAATGACCAAGGCCGGATGATGACTGTCTTCAGGAACCAATGGGCACTAATCATGTACTACCATACAGGAATTTTGAGATACTACCAGATCCAATAGTCGATTTAATTTATTAAATACATAGTTGAATTGGTTGAGTCCGTGTGTATGCATAAAGTTGAATATAACAGACGATTTTGGGTCCCCATGATTTTTGTCATTAAAATGAGGTACATTGAAATCTCCCAGTAATATCAGGTTCTCAGAGTTTACACAATCTAATTGTTCCAGATGATCAAATAATGCTTCAAATTCATCAGAACCTATCTTATCAGGTATATTCATTGAGATTAAATATAAAACTTTGCAGTCTAATTTACATTTTACAACTAATACATCTATATCAGGAAATTGGTGATCAATTAATGTTACATTAACTATTTCTGACGTTATGTTACCTTTAACTGCCACAAGAACACCACCAGTTGCTTTTTGAACGAGTTCAAATTTTCTGTCTTTTCTATATACTACACATGACTTAGGAAATAACTCACCACTGCAAACATTAGGATTTAACCATGTTTCTGTTAACACTATTACATCGAATTTACATTCACTAATTCCCGCATTAAACTCATTAATTTTACTGTTTAAGCTACGTACGTTCTGATAGTAACAAGATAGGTCATCGTATTTGGGTTTGGTGAGACTGCTGGAGCTGTTCAGTTTAAAGATTTAACTATACTCGGAACTCTATTGAAGTATTTGATTTTATATGTCTCTTCACCCTCAGCGTTCTTTCTTGTCACTTCTTCACGGAGGTTTCTGTAATGATCCAATTCCCGACGTCTGCGATCAACAGATATGACAATCCTATTATAGTTACTGTTCTTTAGTCGACTCGCCTTTTTTATAAGGTTAATTACTTGGTTTTCGTGGTCTAGTGTAATTTTAAGAGGTCTTACTTTATTATCGGAAAACGTCCTAATCTTGCAGGAAGTAAGTATGTTTGGTTTCGTAAAGGCAGGGTCGACGGTTTTTAAAACTTTTAGAGCCTCAGCCATATCTACCTGTTAAAACTGCCCAACAGGTTATTACTGATGACTTTAGCATACATAACGACTGGATAGCAAACTGACAGAACAAAATTAATCCATCCTAACACTCCATTTTAAACTAAAAAATCACAATATTTCAAAATGCCCCGTAAAACCTAGATCCGATTAAACATTATTCGTACTACTTATTATAGAAGTGGATTTACTTTATCAAAAAGGGGGATGCGACCAAGTCCAAAATGCGATTGCGGTGCCGCTTCTCAGACAATAACTCACATTACCCACAAAAGTTCGAAAAGGGCTCGGGTTCAGTTAATGATTTCCTGCAAGCAACACCCCAGGCCCTCCAACTCAAAGATAGTAAATTTAATATTATATAACGAGGTAATCTTAACTCCAAGAGTCTAGAAGAAGGTCACTTCTATGGGTTTAAAACACAACTATTTTTAATGTAATAATCCCAGAAATATGAGTTTAAAATTATATTTTGGTAAATTTAGTACAGGATCCCCCCCCTGGAAGCATCAAATCGTCCCCCACCCCTGAAGCATCAAATCGCCCCCCGGAAGCAAGTGTCTGGATCCGCCCCTGCTCCAACTAAATATGGAGCTGTGATAATACTGATAATATTTATAAATACTTCTATACTTTTATGTATACACTCACTGTTTTTTAAGTTTTTTTTGTGATTATATATTTAATATGTATAAAAAATAAATAAATGCCATAAGCTAAATAAAGAAATTTCCTCCTTAGTTCTTTTTAACAGATGTTGACTTATACGCATTAATATAAAAACAGTATTAGTGTTTAGTGTAATTAAGATGAAAGGTCAATAGTTTTAAATGCACACAAACACCTGAAATATTACAGAACGAATACTAGTTATGACAGAGGGTATATTAATTTATTATATATATATATATGTTATATCACACTTTCAAAATTTCTCTTTTTAAAAAAAGATTTTATTTATAGTTGCACAATTATTAACTTTTAATATAAAACTTGAAAATAACAATATAATACTTTATAACAATAAAAAGACAAAATGAGTGTTAAACTAAACTAGACAGAAGTGTAAGTAATAATGAATGCAGACATAAGGCAATTGAACAATTTATAATATTAGAATGCTGACTAAGCTGTCGCAGCGTTTGCTGTTCTCACGGATGTACGTCGTCGAAGGTAACCTGAGACGACACGTGGATGCTGATTCAGCTTGGGAACTGTTGCTAGATGGTTTCACATAAGTCGATGGAATAACTTATATAACAACTCCCATCCATATAAAAAAGTTGATGCTACAGCATCGACTTTTAAGGGAGGTTCTGCAATTCCATATCCCCGACAGGACTAAGGAGGCTATGGAGTTTTACCCTGGGCTTGATGGTTGATGGACCTGGTGGTGGTGCTGGATCGGCAGGGTGGCTGATCGTTGGAGGCTTCTGGAATTTCTTCCTGATGATGTTCATGGAAAGGAGGGCAACCACAATTGCGGTTGTTGCCATTGTGATGATCGTAAACCAGGAGGTGTGTTTCTCCAAGAATGGTTGGTCTAGGAGCTTTTCCAATTCCCTGGAGTATTGTCTAAGCTTATGGTTAGCGATATTCAGGTCTCTGGCATCCAATTCTTGTAGTCTCATGGGTTTCAACTTTGGAAGCTGACTGATGGTTGGCAGGTTGTCGCAACAGTTGTAGGGGATGTTGACTGGGTGACTCTTAAGTGTGATGTTGTCAACGTTGTTGGTGGTCCTTCTGGCATGGACCATGGTGTTTCCGATGAAGGCATTGCAACTGGGTTGGATGGTCAGTAGAGAATTTGTCGATATGGATTGGGTAACGACATCTTCTCCCTTGCACTTGATGTTGATGGGCAACTGTCCGGAAATCGAGATTAACCAAAGGTTCAGATCAATCTCTTGAATATTATACTCTTCGGCATATAATATTAAAGGCTTGCAAGTTAAAGGAAGGGCTGCTGGCTGTCTAAGAAGCTGTGCTTCGCAGAGGGCTTCTTTGTCTATGGTGTGTGGAATAACTTTGGAACAGATCTTATGTTCTTTAGATAATGGCTTACAGTCACTCAAGTCTTCGAAAGATGCGTACAATAGCGAATCGTCATCTCTCGCGATATATTTTAATTTTGTTGGAAGAATATGGTGAAGTCCTGTTCGATAATCCAAAACTGGGATAGGATACAAGCGGTATAGTGTATAAGTTTCAGGATTGACTAAAGGGATTTTTAGTACAAAAACAATTTTTGTATTGATTTGAAAAGCTTCCAATTCTATTAGATCGATGTATCGAGCAACATTTGAACTATAGGTTGGAAGTGGTAAGTTATTTTCATTAAGTGACTGTGATATTTTCTGAAGGGAATCGACCAAATCTACTGGGTTTATTATTGAACTATGTAAAATTTTTAGGCGGGCGAAAGAGACTGCAGTTAATACAACGTTGAGAGTATCTTCAATGTATACGTAACTTTCCATTAAGCTTTCACACAAATCCAAGACATTGGCTTGAAGTTCATAAAAAGCAAGATCGTCTGTAATGAACTCAATTGACTTCCTAATTGCTTCAATATTTTCCGAAAATATTTTCTCTTCGGACTGAAATTTTTGTATTGTGGTGTTAAGGTTCTTAATGACCGAAGTTGTTACGGATAATTGTCGTTTCATTAAGTTCTCAATTTGATGTTGGTCTTTAGTTATTTTATTTATAGAGTCACTAAAGTATTGTCCGTCTGTTGCATCTAAGTTACCGCAAATAGATTTCCAAATTGATCCCAGTCCATTAATTAGTCCGCGTTTCTTTCTGTTGGTACTATAAGTCTCAGTGTCAGCGAAAATTTCTGTATATTTGATGTTAACAGATTTTGATATTTGTTTCAGGAGGCTTACGTGAGTCTGTACTTTTGATTTGAAGATTTTAATGTTAGTTTTGTTGTCGTTAATAGTTTCTAAAAGTCTGTTCAGTATATTGTCATTGTTAGAAATAGCGTCTCGAAAGGGGTTTAGATCTTTGTAAACAAGGAGTGTCCATTTCTCATTAGAAATTTTAAGGGTGCCTTCTTCATGGAAGAAAACTCCTATAGTATTGTTAACAGGCGTAATGGAGTACTGTTGAAGGTTCACGACTGAAAACAGTCCACAGAATCTGAAAAAAGGGATTTATTCAAAATAGGGTTTTAGTCTGTCAAAGTTAACTTTAGTTATTTGGTTTGTTTGTAAATTTATGACGGTGGCAGAGTTTTTTCGTATTGCGGTAATTTCGAAGGGGCCGTTGAATTTGTTTTCGGCTTTATTTTTAATTTGGGACTCTTTTACGTAGACTTTGTCGCCTACTTCGTAATCGGGTTGTTTAGTAGAAACGTGTTGGTCAAATCGCACTTTAGATTTTTCTTTCTGTCTTTCGGTTTTAGCACGGGCGAGTCTGTAGTAATAGTCCATTCTGTTATTTAGGTCTCTTACGTATTTCGAAATCAGTTTTTCCTGGTTGTAAAGGGTTTCTGGAGGCCTACTTGAAGTGTGCCCAAATATGAGTTCATAGGGCGTGAAACCGGTGGTTTTATTTTTTGTGTTATTATAACAGATGATGGCATAAGGGAGGACGTTAAATGGATGTTCGGTTGGATGTTCCGCTGTATTTGCCCTTATCATTTCTGCTAAGGTCGCGTGAAATCTTTCAATAGAACCGTTTGACTCGGGATGTTGAACGCTGGAGAATGTCAGTTTTATGTCGTATAGTTGGCATAAATCCCGCATTAAAGTGTTGTCAAATTCACGTCCATAGTCACAATGGATGCGAAGTGGAGTCCCGTAATGTTGAGAGAAAATCAGAAGGGTGTTTACGACAGTTGAAGCTGTTTTGTCGTTAATGGGGTAGGCTTGCGTAAATTTCGTGAGTTCGTCCCTAATAGTGAGTGCATGATTTCTAGATGGGTATTCAAAGATGTCAATGTTAATACGTTCGAAAGGAGTCTTGGGTGTTTCCGTAATAACAAAAGGTGCACTTAAGTTTTTCCTACAGAACTTTACCTTTTGGCAAGTTTCACAGGATTTGATAAATTGTTCTACAGTTTTAATTAAGCCGGTCCAATTGTATTTTTCCCTAATACGTCTGATAGTTTCGTTAATGCCACGATGGAGGTTGTTTTTACCAGAGTGGTATTGTTGTATTATTATAGGAATTTCGTCTTCGGTAGGAGTTGTAACAATGTTTTGGCAGATTTTCAGTTTGATTTCTTTGTCGGAGAGAATGAAAGATAAAATTTCAAGAATGGGAAGTTCTATGTTATTTTCTATGCAGTATGTTTCGGAGTCGTTGAATTGGTCTTGGTTGGTATAAATAATTTTGAAAAGATGTGAGACGACAGTTTCAGGGTCATAGGGTAAGGGTACAACTAAGTATTTTCTATGCCTGACAGATTTACTGGCCATGATGTTAAGAGTGTCATTACTGAAATTAGGTTCTTCCTCGAAAAAGTCATCAATAATTTTGTCGTGTAAGTCGTTAGTTTTGTTTTGCCAAAAGAATGTAACTATGCGTTTGTGGGACTTGTCTAAAAGTTGAGAATTGGATATTTCAATTTTAGAGTAATCGATTATTGACTCAGTTTTGTAGAGTTGAACAAATCGATTAAACTCAGCGATAATTCTTTCGTCATGTTCGTCGTCATTGTCAGAGTTTTCAGGTTGTTCGGAGTCAGTTTCGTTGTTAGCGAAAATTTTGATTTTGGAAAGGAAATCAGCACATTGCTTGAAATGGTTGATTTTGATGCGAGAAAGAGCATCTGCGTTTTGGTTTACCTTGCCGGGCTTGTACTCGATCTTATAATTGTATTCCTCTAGCTTAAGGCGCCATCTGGCTAGACGACTGCCAGGATCTTTGATGGAAAAGAGCCAAGTAAGCGGACGGTGGTCACACAGGAGTGTAAACCTTCTCCCAAAAAGATACGGTCTGTAGTGCTTAACAGCCCAAACTATGGCCAACAATTCTCGTTCGATGGTGGAATATCGTGTCTCTGCAGCACAGAGGGTGCGAGAAGCGTATGCAACAGGGAGATCTTTTCCCACAGGGCCTTGAGAAAGAACCGCTCCAATAGCAAAAGCACTAGCATCAGTAGTGAGCAGGAAGGGTTCTTCAAAGTTTGGATATATCAAGATTGGGTCAGATACAAGGGCTTGCTTCAGTTCATCGAAGGAAGACTTGCAATCTGCGTCAAAGATGAATTTGACGTCTTTTTGGAGTAGTTTAGTCAGAGGTTTAGAGATCTTCGCAAAATTTGGTATGAAGCGTCTGTAATACCCAGCGAGACCAAGAAAAGATTTGATGTCTTTCGGAGTTTGGGGTTGCGGAAAGTTCTGAATACATTCAACCTTTGAAGGGTTTGGTTTTACACCTTCTTGTGTGATAAGATGGCCAAGATAAGCCACTTCTTTACGAAGAAATTCGCACTTATCAGGTTGAATTTTGAGGTTAGACTTCCGAAGTCGTTTAAAAACTTCTGTTAACCGGGAAATATGTTCATGGATGGTCGGAGAGTAGACGATGATATCATCCATATAGACGAGACAACGTTCATTCTGTATACCCAGAAGAATATTGTCCATGACCCTCTGAAAAGTAGAAGGTGCATTTTTTAAACCAAATGGCATACGAACGAATTCGTAATGACCATTTTCGACAGAAAAGCCAGTCTTAGGAATATCTTCCTCTTGGATTTCCAACTGGTGGAACCCGGAAGCGAGATCCAGTGTCGAAAAATATTGACACTTTCCAAGTTGGTCGAGAAGATCAGAGATATTTGGCAGAGGATATTTATCATCTACAGTCAATTCATTTAATTTCCTGTAATCGATAACTACTCGCCACTTTTGTTTACCAGAAGCATCGAGCTTCTTGGGGACGACCCATACAGGGGAGGACCAAGGAGATGAGGAGTGCCTAATGATACCTTGTTCAAGCATTTTTCCAATTTGGGTTTTCACTTCCTCTTTATGAACTTGAGGATATCTATATGATTTAGTGAAAACGGGCTTTGCGTTATTCGTATCAATCGAATGTTTAACCTCGTTAGTGAAAGTCAAGACGTCACCTTCAAGATAGAAAATGTCTTGAAATTCCAAACAAAGATTAGTGATTTGTTCGCGTTCTTCGTCATTTAGATGTTCAGTTCTAATTTGTTGTCTAATAGTCGAGTTTCTGTCTATGTATTGGGGTTCATGATAATCGTCTGTATTGAAATTCAGAAGAGGGTGAGTTTTGTCAAGTGGTTCTAGATTTAAATAAGAAAAAGTTACTGTTTTGGGCATCGCGTTAGCGTTGATAATGGAAGTTAGAAATTCACCTTTTGAGTTAATGTGTACGAGTGCGTTTGGAAGTCGTACTCTGTCAATTTCTTGAGTTGGTAAGATGGCGTCGATGTTAGAAAGATCGCATTTAAGTTTAAAGATCTTTTCTGTGCGTGCCTCAATGGTTATTTTGTTTTGTGTAGGTGTTTGTGAAGTAATATTAGGCTTAACGTTGAGTGTGTCGGGTACATCAGTCAAGGGTTGATCGTTATCGGGAACTTTGTGTAAAGGGATGGTTTTAAAATTTGTTATTAGCTGTTTAGATTTTAAGTCAACTATGCATTCATAGTGTTCAAGAAAATCTAATCCTAGTATGCCGTCAAACTCAATGTCCAAATCGTATATAAAAACTTTATGTGGGTTACGTGGAGCGAATGGAATTAGGGTAGATTGTGAGATAGGGATTTTTTCATGGGTAATACCTTGAATCGTTACCCTTTCAGGAGATCTTTGGGTGAAATTCTTTACGGTATTTTCCTTGAAGATAGAGATACCAGCTCCGGTATCAATAAGAAGTTTAAATTTAGAAGAAGCGTCAAGAATGTAATAAAGGTTTTTAGAATTAACGGTAAGAAGGGGGCTTAGAGAAATAGTTGCTCCGGGAAGTTTAAGTCGGGGTTCAAATCGTCCAGATTGAGGTTTTGAATCTGGGTTTCGACTTCGCACAAAGTTGTTGTCGAATCGGGAGGTTGATCTAGGCTCGGAAGCGCTAGAAAATCCTGATAATCGTGACAATTAAGAGGCTCGACAGGGGTATCGTCAAAAGTTTCTTCGAAGCCTGAATAATTTTGACTATCATCCTCGTAGTCATAAGTATTGTAATTATCGGTATAATAATCCGAATATTGTGAGTAACCATCATTTTGATGTTGATTGAAATGATGTGTCCTTTCAGGACGGTTATTCGGGTTATTCTGTATAACCGAAGGACGAGAATAATTTGGGTTCATTTGAGACCTAAAAGGGGGTCTCTGAAAGTTTTGTGGACGAAACTGTTGTCCTTGTTGAACAGGGGGTGTGTTTGAGGGGAAATTTGGCCTTGTTGGTTGGTTAGGTCCAACAGGATTTGGCCTATGGTTTTGGTTGAATTGTTGAGAACCATTTTGATTTTTCAATCGGCAATTTGCGGCTATGTGGCCTAATCGACCACAATGAAGACACTTAAGAGGTTGTGTCGGCTTTCGTGTTTGAAAGTTGGGTTTTAGAGGAACATATTTGTTCGTTTTTTGATCCTCGAAATAAGAAAGTTGAAGCTCTCTCCTAATCCGGGAGTGTGCCTCTAGAAGGTCTTTTGGGTTACTGGCACGAATTACCTGACCTAAACGGGGTTCTAATCCCGTAAGAAGGGTATTCATCACCATTGTATCCACTAGAGTGGTCTGGGCGTCTTTTTGTTCTGGACTAAGCCCAGCGGTTTTGTGGATACAGGAGTGCATTTTCGCACTCAAAACTTGGAGTCGATTATAAAATGTCAGTGGGGACTCATTTGAAAGTTGTTTCAGACGTTGTAGGTCATGAATCAGGGAAGAGAGATCACGAGAATCTCCAAAGTGTAGGGTCAAGAGTTGTTTAATTTCAAGGTATGATCCGGGATTCCTTGAATTAACTAACTGCGCCGCTTTCCCTTTGAGTTTGTTCTTTATATGGATCACTAATAAATATTTTTGATCCGCCGTGGACATATTATATGCGCAATTACACGCATCTATAAAGGTTCCCAAGGAAATTTGGTCGCCTTCAAATTCGGGTATAACGGAAAATATTTCCGTTAACCGATATCTTTCGGTTTCATTGATTACCGGTGTTGGAGAAGCTTGTGCCATTTTTATATTAGTCGATATAAAAGAATTGGAACAAGGGTGTAAAGTTTATAGAATAAAATGTTAAAGGGTATAGAGAATTAATAAAATGTAGAATACGTTAATGGGAATAACGATTGTTTAATTATAGAACAGTATGGTAATCAATTAAAATAGTAAATTCAAATAAATCAGTTATTCAAAAAAAAACAATGAAATAGGTAAATCAGATATACCAATATCAATAAAAATAAAATAATTCAGTTAATGAAATAAATCAATGTTTCATTTGAATCAAATATATCAAAATAAAAATCAAATTGATAAATATGTAAAATCAAATAATAAAATAAATCAATATTAATCAAATCAAATAGATTATATCAAATATTAAAAATCAATGTTCGATAAAATAAATCAAATAATATTTACTTAAAACGAATGACGATTCACCATTACTTACATCAACAGGAACATTGAAAGCGCCGTGTTCTACGTTTGATTGCAGTGAGGACTTCTTTCAGGTTCGTTGTTCCGTTGAGGGATAGGAATCCGCCGCTACCAGTTAGAATACTCGTGTTCTAGTAACGTTAGACGGATCCTACTGACTGCGCCAATTTGTTATATCACACTTTCAAAATTTCTCTTTTTAAAAAAAGATTTTATTTATAGTTGCACAATTATTAACTTTTAATATAAAACTTGAAAATAACAATATAATACTTTATAACAATAAAAAGACAAAATGAGTGTTAAACTAAACTAGACAGAAGTGTAAGTAATAATGAATGCAGACATAAGGCAATTGAACAATTTATAATATTAGAATGCTGACTAAGCTGTCGCAGCGTTTGCTGTTCTCACGGATGTACGTCGTCGAAGGTAACCTGAGACGACACGTGGATGCTGATTCAGCTTGGGAACTGTTGCTAGATGGTTTCACATAAGTCGATGGAATAACTTATATAACATATATATATATATATATATATATATATATATATATATATATATAATATTTAATTGCAGCTATAGATAGTTATTTCTTCGCGAAATATTTGATATTCCGCGTAGTTAATAACTGATCCCTGCCGGGATCGATGGTAAAATGACGACGTTTCGGCAGAGTCACATCTGCCCTCTTCAGGTCGGTATTCGAGTAACTAGAAGCGAAAGCAGAAGGCTACGAGAATTATGCGGACCGACCTGAAGAGGGCAGATGTGACTCTGCCGAAACGTCGTCATTTTACCATCGATCCCGGCAGGGATCAGTTATCAACTACGCGGATGAATTCCCGGAAACCACCTAAAACATTTAGTGCCCGCGAAAACTTAAGTGAAATCAAAGATATAAAATTGGCGCAGTCAGTAGGATTGTCCAACACAGTTAGAACACGTGCATACTAACGACTGTGGAGATTTCCAAATCATCGTGGACAACACCTACCTGTTTAAGACAACAACTGTAGCAGCTAACAGCAGGAACCCGCAACGATACAGCTAACCAGTCGACGCTTCCGCAGAACAAGTCCTATGCCTGGGGTACTAATAACGTATGTAGAAACATCTCGTTTTTGATTAAATTATTTATCAATTGCAACGATTTTTATATTTATTTTTATATTATTATTATCAGTTCTCTTGTTTAAAATACACATATTTCTTATTCCTTTAAACCATATTTCAAGCTATTGAATAATTTTGAAACGAATTTATTATTATTCTGCATTATTTCGCTTTATTTTATTTTATGTTCGCAAACTGTTGAATTTATTTAATCAATTTACTCATACATAATTTTGAATTTTGATAAATGTTTGTGTGACTCTACTTACTTCCACTTTTCTGCTTTATTTAATTTTATTTTTCGTAACACTTGAATATTTGAAATGGCAACTACAAGACAAGGTGCTGCGACTCCTACTGTAGAGCCATACAAAATATCAGAAATTTTCGCAATAATTCCGGAATATGACGTAAACCCTATATTCTTAAACACTTTCATTTCTTCATGCCAAACTGCATATAGTATGGCAACCGACTATCAACAAGTGCTTTTAATATTGCACATTAAAAATAAACTTCGCGACAGAGCAGCCGAACTAATAAATTCTCACAACCCGACTCAATTAACAGAAATTCAGACACTCTTAGATAACCACTTTGGAGATCCTAGAGATCTCTCAGCCTTGATTAAGGATCTTCAAAAATGAGGCAATTAAATACTGAATCCCCCATAACATTTTCAGCCAGACTACAAACCCACCAAGCAAATATGCTTGCTGCGGTAAACAAACAAAACTTGACTCAAAAAGAAAAACAGGCACAAATCGACTTGATTGAATCCATGGCACTAAATAGTTTAGAGCCGAAGATAGGACAACTAGTTCATGCTAGCGATCCTAAAGACATTCTGACCGCCGTTTTACGCATAAAACGGGAACTCCAACTGCATCACTTAGAATCTCAAAAGTTTTCGAATTTTATAAACCACCTACCTCCACGAAAGTCCAGCCAGTTTCCAGTACAAAAACAATGTTCATTCTGTAAAAGAATGGGACATACTGTTAACGAATGTCTCACCAAATCGATTCAAATGCAATAAAACCAAAATTACGGACAAAACTTTTCGAATATACGTCCTAACCCATTTTCACAACAACCGGGCCAATTTCAGAATCGGCCACAATTCCAACCCAATACTCAGAATTTCCAGCAGAACAGAAACTTTCAACAACCTCGTCCTTCGACCAATGGACGACCCCAAAGTTCAGATCAACAAAAACCTAATTAAAACTTTTTCCGGCAACAACGAACACATCACTTAAACAATTCTTATAATTATGGGTACGACCAACCCAATACTAACGTATACGTATTTGAAAGTTATGACCAAGATTACTGCGATTCAACACAAACTGATTACGACTATTACTCAAAAACAGGTAACGCAGAATGTGACAACTACGTTGAAAACAAACACGAATTTTCCCCCGTAAATTTTCAGAACCTACCTTTCCAAACGGAACCCCCGGAAATCACAGAACCTCAGACCCAAATTCAAACACTAAATCTAGACAATTTCGACCCGAATTTCAACTTCCCCGAACAGAGCTTTCTATAAGACCGCCTCTGACCGTAATTTCTAAAAATCTATACTATATCACAGATTCTTCTAACACATATAAACTCTTAATAGACACCGGTGCGGGTCTTTCTATTTTCAAACCAGACACTTGAAAACGTTTCAGAGAAAGATTTCAGGAAAACGTAGTAATTCAGGGAAATACCAACCAGAAAATCCTTATAAACGAATCGACCCTCGTCCCTTTCAACGTAAAAGATCCGCATAAGGTTTACATTTGCAACCTTTACATAGAATTCGACGGTTTGTTAGGCTCTGACTTTCTCGAGCACTACAACTGCATTATTGACTTTGATAAAAAACAATTAATAACCAACTTTAAGACACTTTCGCTGTAAAAAGTGACAGACGATACAATCAATGCCACTGAATCTATACAATGTCCGCCTTCCTATACTTCCATTAATACTGTTACAATTGAACCTCGCACGGAACAAATCTTTAAACTTAGCTGTGAACTAAGAAACACCGAAGCCTTACTAACAAGTATGGAAATTGACAAAGTCCATCTCCCTAAAGCAAAGGTAAAAGTAAATTTTTCAAATCTAAAACTCGAACCATTACAAAACTTTTCTGTGAATTCTCTCCCACAAACTACTCCTCTGAACTATAACGAACCCGGCAGACAAGAAGAAATCGTTAAACAACCCCGACTAGAACATTTAAACGACGAAGAGTAAGACTTAATCTTACAATTATGCCTCGACTTTTCAGACATATTCTACCTCGAAGGTGATCATTTATCATTCACAAACGAAATCAAACATAGTATTAATACCAACAACGCGAAACCCGTTTATACAAAATCTTAGCGTTATCCCCAAGTTCACAAACAAGAAGTTAAGTTGCAGGTACCAAAAATGCTCGATGAAGGCATAATACGACCCTCTAATTCGCCTTGGTCCTCTCCCGTCTGGGTAGTGCCAAAGAAATTAGACGAACTTACAGTCAATGACAAGTACCCTCTACCGAACATCTCAGATCTATTAGACCAACTAGGCACTTTCACCCCTATACTCATTTACCCAAATTTTGACGAACCGTTTGTACTAACTACAGACGCGCCAGCGCTTTTGCTATCGGCGCAGTATTATCTCAAGGGCCAATAGGTAAGGATTTACCGATTGGATATGCTTCTAGGACCCTTTGTAAAGCCGAAACCCGGTACTCCACCATTGAGCGAGAGCTCTTAGCCATTGTCTGGGCGGTTAAGCATTTTCGTCCGATAATCTATGGCCGTAAGTTTCTATTACTGACCGATCATCGCCCGTTAACCTGGCTATTTTCTATAAAAGATCCCGGTAGTAGACTTGCCCGATGGAGACTCAAACTAGAAGAATACGACTATGAAATTATTTACAAGCCTGGTAAAGTTAATAAGAACGCTGATGCTTTATCACGGATTAAAATTAACCATCTTGACGAATGTTCATCATTTCAGTCAAAATCGAAACTAACACCCTTCAAAGTCCTACCCCTAAACGACTGAACCCGAACAAAATGAAATATCTCTTGAAACTATGTCCGAAGAATTTAAAACCTTTATAGAACGTTATAAAACCACTTTTTTAATTGACTACAGCAAAATTGAATTCTCCAACTGCCAACTACTAGACAAAACAAATAAAAACATTTTAATTTTCCCCCAATCATCCAATCTTCAGGAATTTCATCATGACATCTTCGAAGATATTTTCGAAGAAGTTGCTGACCTTTAAAATTAATATATTCACCAGCAAAACCGTAAGCAGAAGGCAATATTTCATAATACCACTTGCAAATGATTCTGACATTGTAAATGAAGTTCTTTTTGCATCACTATACAAACATCAAGATACTTTATCTCCATCTAAAACGTACTGTGATGAAAACAATCTCGATCTTCCAATTTTAGAGATGCTCTCTTCCATTTTCGCTAAAAAAGAAATCAAACCGTCCGCCGTATTAAGGAAATGTACACCTGGCCAAGTTTCACAAAAGACATTGGAAATTTCGTTAAGAACTGCGAAATTTGTCAAAAAACTAAAGCGTGTCGCAAAAACCTAGACAATCCCCTCGTCATTACGGAAACGCCTAAAACACCGTTTGAGCGAATTAATATTGACATACTAGAAATACCTAACATAAACCATATCTTATCTGTAAAAGACGAACTGACAAAATACTCACAAGCTTATGCTTTGGCAGACAAATCAGTCAAATCAGTTGTCAGTATTATGATGTTATGCTTCCAACATTTTGGTACGCCATTGCGTATCCATTGTGACTATGGTAGGGAGTTTGACAATGCCATATTCAAAGACTTGTGTAAACTGTACGACATTAAACTAACTTATTCAAGCGTATTACATCCGCAAACAAACGGCTCTGTAGAACGATTTCATTCTACTTTGTTAGAAATGATTCGAATCCATAAAGCCGAAAACCCAGATGAACATCCTCTAAATGTACTCCCGTTTGCGGTTATTGCTGACAATAACTCGACAAACAAAACCCATGACTTTTCGCCTTACGAACTAGTGTTTGGACATACGTCCAGCACACCACCAGAAACCACCTACAACCATAAGGAACTGATTAGGAAATATATACGAGATTTGAACAATAGCATTTCCTATTTCTACAAAGTAGCCCGCGAAAAAACTGACTTACAAAAGCAAAAGGCTAAAGAACGTTTTGATAAACACGTATCCGACAAACTTCCCGAATTTAAAATTGGTGATAAACTTTACGTCAAGGAATCCCAAATTAAAGACAAACTTCATAACAAATTCAACGGTCCATTCCAAATTTTAGACATTCACAATAATTCAGCCACACTCTTAAGTCTCAAAACAAACCAACGTACGAAAGTTAACTTTGACAGAATGAAACTCTATTCTGAAAACTAACATTCTTATCAGATTACTACTGCTGTTCGGATCAGCAGTCTCACAGTTCAACATCAAACCAATAAACAACACTCTTGGTATTTACTATCACGACGAAACTGGAATAGTCATCTCCAATTATAAATGGACATTACTAGTTCATCGTAACTTGACGATAATGAAAGAAATTTCTGAAAACAACAACAGAATCCTCAAAACATTAGAAAACACTGTCGATCCCATCCCAGGTTTCAAATTTCATGACACAAGTGCATTCCGAATTGATGTACAAACTCCCATTAGTCTCTTATCCCAAATTTCAGATTCAATTAAAACTAAATTTTCAGAAATATTCATGGACACTAAAAGATCCAAACGAGGACTAATTAACGGTGTAGGAACTATCTTTAAAGTCATCACTGGAAACCATGACGCAACCGATAGCGCATTCTTCACAGATAGTATCAATAAACTTAACCAGGGACAATTACAAGTAGAGAATCTCCTAAAAAATCAAATAAGCGTAACTACTTCTATTATCAAAACTTTCAATGAAACCATTCAGAAACTCCAAATTGACGAAGCAAGCTTTAACGAAAACATTGACGCAATCAATTTGGCAATACCTACTCTAAACGACAAAATAGTCCTTATCCAAACAAAACAGTCATTTTTGGGAATATGCGAAAAACTAATGGCAAGCTATTTATTTCTTGAGGATAATTTCAATGATATTTTAAATTCCATAACATTTGCTCGCTTAAAAATAATTCATTCTTCAATAATCACACCTGATCATTTGATAAAGTCACTACAGAAAATTTCGCAAAATCTTGTCAAAAACAATCTACCGTTACCTGTCAGATATTCAAGTGTCGCCCAATATTTGGAAGTAATCGAATTAGAAGCGTTTCAAACTAATTCAGATTTAGTCTTTATTTTGAAAATTTCTCTTGTAGAGCAACAACTCTACCCCGCTTACCACTTATATCCTTTCCCAATTTTAGATTACAGAACAGGTTTTCATCATATACTTTCATTCATCATCATCATTCATATATTGCGCGAAATGACGATTCTCTAATGTACATACCCATTAAGGATTTGAGTGTATGCAAGCCACTAACTCCACAACAAAAACTGTGTTCTGAGTTATATGCCTACCCCATCGACTCCAACGCATCGCTCAACTTATGAAGAACATCCGTAGTGTACCGGAAAGTTGCCAAGTCAGATACTCTATGTATATGAAGACTAGATACGTTCTGACATATGTTTATGTCATCTTCTGTGTATATATATATATATATATATATATATATATATATATATATATATATATATATATATACCCGGTATATATATATACCGGGTGATCAATCTGAAGTGTCCGGAGTTGGCAATACTGAAATTCTTGTGGCAACAGTGTGCAGTTGGTATTGAAAATAAAAGACACAGAATAATGAGTTGGCACAATTGTTGATTGAGCTTTTCGTGTCAGTTCGTGTTGACATAGGATTGTGCATAGGATAGGCCATAACATAACCTCAAACATTGTAGAAAATGCAAACAATGAAATAACTCTGGCTTTTAATTAAAAAGTTAATTAAAGAAAATAAAGTTTTATTATGTAAAAAATGCAGAGTATGAACTCGGATCAACAGCTTGACTTTGATACCAGAAAACGTCTAGGAATCCCAATAAGGAACAACTAACAATAATCGACTATTAAGGAAAAAAATGTTTGAGTAAGAAGTTTACATCAACTGGTAACCATAATGGTGATGGTTATAATTTGCAAAAACTAAACTCTCAAAATATGCAAATAATAAATGCCACATTAAACTACCTGCATTATTGAGTATGATAAATATCCAATCCACAGTTAATGAATTGCATTAAGGATGGGAATCATTGATAATCAGGAAGTATTAGTCTTAAATATACCTAGACATGGGATGTAATTGGTGCAAAATTAGTGTTGATTTTAATACAAATTAATGCAAGAATTGTGTCATATTTTTAAAAGTATAGGAACAGTGCTGCCTACCTTTATGTTATTGCTGGAGGGCTCATCCTTTAGAGTATTCTGATGAGAAAAAAACAATTTTGTAAACTGCTGCACATATTATAATGAACAGCTAAATAAAGAGGGATAGACGACAGAACTGAAAGAGTGGTGTCTATAAATTTGTAATTACGAACAAATTTTAATACATGTTACAAGTATATTTTGTTACTGCTTATTTTGGAAATATATTGATAAAAAATAGTGTCATATTACCTTTTAACTTAAAATGTAACCTGCCTTAAACACAGGTACACCTTTACTTTAATCACTGATGTAAACTGTTGAGTAAATATGTTAAACAATAATAAATATGAGAAAATATATGTTGAAACATACTGTTTTATTAACATAGGCATTATTAAAAGTAAATTTTCACAATAAGAGAGAGAGCCCATAGCAATTTAATACTGAACTGGAAAACAATGTATTGTTAAATGACAAATTAGCAAGTCATGTTTGTAAAAAAAAATTACATCAAGTGGTAGGTACCTTATAAGCCTAATGGCCAACTTCAATACAATTATATTATGCAAAAATACAGTTACCAGCATTGAGTATGACATATGTAATTATAGTCATGCAGGCTTAATAAATGACATTAAGGATAGGAATCATCTTGATAATAATCATGAAGTAAAGGAAATGCTGTAGAACCTTTGGTGTTTCACACATGTAAAAACAAAGTTTTGCACCCTAACACCAAACCAAACTTGGTTAACTATTTGATGATGGCAACTAAGAGTTATTGAAAAGGCGTTGAGTGTTTAAAATAAAGGTTTGGTGTTATGGTGCAAAACAGTGTTTTTACAATCATGAAGTAAGTTTTATTTATGGTCGCAGTCCTTAAAAGTGTAGAAACAGCACTGTCTGACATTAATTGTGTTGGAGGGCACTTAAAATGTTGTAAATAAATTATAAACGTATCAAGAGGGATACCAGATAGAACTAATAGAGTGTGTTTCCATATATTTGTTATTGAGAATAAATTGCAATATATATAAGAAATTAGTATAGCAACAACATTTTTTATCTTCAGTTAAAATGTAACCAGTCTTACATACAGGTATATGAGTCAATTAGAGTAGCATGAAAATTTAATTAACAAGTAATTTTGTAAAGATTGTTAAGGAGGTCTTGAATTATTTTGCCTGTTCATTGAGTTTTTTCTCCTACATTTTTTTCCTGCAACAAATAAGTATTTAAAAATTGTATTTGGAGAACAAACTGTAGGAAGGCCATTTCATAAAATTACCCAAATTACTAGCAGTCCATACAGAGATTCTTCCTTACTGCTTTATCATTTTGTAGAATCTCTTTCTCACAGAATAACTACAGACAGCCAGTAATAGGGGCAATTTTACGAAGTTGCCTTACTTCACTTTGTTCTTTGTATACAATTTTCAAATACTTTTCTGTTGCATGAAAAAATTTGGAGAAGAGAAAACCCAATGAATAGGCAAAAATAATTTAATTTCATCCTTTGATTAAATAATAACAAAACGATGAACATGTATATGAGAAAATATTTGTTTAAATACCATGTTTTATTAACACAGGCATTATTAAAAATAAATTTTTATTATCTAAAAATAAAGTGTGTGAGCTCAGGATAAACGAACCGATTGTCTGTGATAATTGTCACAATAAGAGAGCCCCTAGGAATTTAATACTGAACTGAAAAATAACCTATTATTAAATCACATATTAGCAAATCATGTTTGTAACAGAAATTTACATCAAGTGATACATTATGAGCCTAATGGCCAAATTCATGATATTATATTATACAAAAACTATACATAAAATGGTCTAAATAAATAAATGTTGATTAAAAAACCCAGAATTACAGGTACCAGTTGACTATGATATATGTGAGTATAGTCATGCAGGCTTAATAAATTACATTAAGGAAAGGAACCATCTTGATAATAATCATGAAGTAAGTTGTATTTATGGCCACACTCCAAAAGTGTAGAAAAAGCACTGTCTGACTTTATTCTGTTGGAGGGCACTTTCTTAAAATGTTGCAAATAAATATAAAACATCTGATCGAGGGATACAAGATAGAACTGAAAGTGTTTCTATATATTTATTAAGAATAAATTCCAGTAAATGTAATAATTTAATTAGTACAGTAATAAGATTTTTAACTTAAAGTTAAAATGTAACCAGGTATACCTGTTAGTTTGAGTGGCATGAACAATTTATTAATCACATATACTGCTTGTTAAATAATGAAAAATAAGATGAATATGGATATGAGAAAATATTTGTTTAAATGTCAGTATACTCTGTCATGTCTTATTAAGACATATCTATAAAAAAAGAACATAACACATCAAACAATATTTATTAAGAATATATTTTGGTATCAACTATATTTCACATTTTACAATAAATGTTCGATGTTACCTCCATAGTTTTCTATGCATAAATTGATATGTCGTCTCATATTAGTAAAGATTTTTATAACATTTCTGAAAATGTATTAGTTATTGTGGCATGTGCAGTATCCGCGGGAGCTCTATCTTGGGAATTCCATTTGTAATTCATCATTATGTAAACTGTTAATAAATGGTTCCAACATTTATTTTCTGTATGTTAGTATAATCTGTCCCTTTGACATTGATATCCATACTCCTACCTTAATAGGACGAAGGTCAGTTTCAATAAATGTATGGGGATTTTCAGTAGACCATGTTAAAAAATTTTGAGAATTAATATATCCCAATAAATGAACCCATGCTTCATCGGAATAAAACGTTAGATCCAAATTTTTATTACCAATTGTTTCGTTAAACCATAAACAATCTTAGTCTCGTAAGTAATTTATTTTTTAATGCTGTTGATGCACTTCCATAAGAATACCCACAATTACAAAAGTTATATATACAACATTAATTGAAGAAACAACTACTATTCCTACCTGTTGAGCTGCTAAGTTTCTTATAGACTATGCGGACTATTTTCAATTCTGTCCCGTACATCATCGAGGACATCTTGTGTTAATACCGTTGCTGCCTTTACAGATTTACGTTTTGGAACACTCCCAGTTTCTTCAAATCTCGTGACAATTCGATTTAGGTGTTTTCCAACGTTTCAATAGAAATTTCTACATGAGGATATTTTTTAATAATCTGTTCAAAACAGCACTACGAAAATGTGCTATTACAATAAAAGTATCCGTTTGCACGGAAAATTACATTGTGCTGTCTTGAAAGAGATAGTTTTATATACAATAAAAAGACGTATAGAGAATAATGAATAATTACTAGAAATAAAACAATTGTCAAAAACCCGCCAAATATCACAGTGCTGTGTTGACACTTGACATTTCGAACACGTCAGTCGTAAGTTCAAGGGTCTACAATAGACGAACTGCACAATCCCCCAAAGTAGGGAAAAGCGGGCTGCCAACTCCGGACACTTGATATTGGTCACTCGGTATTGTGTGTCATTATTATCGTTTGTGTAATATATAATGGTTAATCCTAAATAATAAATTGTCCTAAATTATTTCATCAGGTTATGGGCCCAGTATTGTCTGCCGTATAGTGTATTTTGGATAAAATCAAGAAAACAGTTACCTAGCAGAAGTTTACGACGTGCATAATTGCGGAACTCAAAGGTGTGTTTCTAACCTTATTGGATATTGTAAAAAATGGCTAGTAATTATTCAATGATGTCAATTGAGAAGCTCACAGGTCGCAATAATTGGGCAAGTTGGAGTTTTGCTGTCAAAGCGTATTTGCAACATGAAGATTTATATGATTGCATTTTGAGAGAACCAGATCCAGCCGATCAAAGCAAGTTAAAACAAGATACTAAAGCCAAACCAAAATTAATACTATTAGTTGATTCAGTATTATATGTACACATTCAAGAAGCCCAAAATGCCAAACAGGTATGGGACAATTTAGCAAAAGCATCAGTAGAAGACTATGTAAACAAAATAATGACCGTGGCACACAAATTAAGAAATATAAAATTTGATGTGGATGATGAGTGGTTGGGCACATTAATGCTGGCAGGATTGCCAGATATGTACAAGCCTATGATTATGGGTTTAGAACGTTCCGGTATGAAGATTAGCGCTGACTTGTTAAAAAATAAATTGTTACAAGAAATTAAACCATCAGATAATACTGCACTTTATACAAATACTAAAAATTATCAGCTCAAAAATGATCAGCAAAAGCATAAGAAAGGCCCAAGGTGTTTTAATTGCAATAAATATGGCCATCTAAGTAAAAATTGTTGGCATAAAGAATCAAGTCCTAAGGAAACAGATAAAAAATCTGGATATGTGGCAGCATTTTCTGCATCCAGAACAAATGATTTCAAGAACTGGTATGTGGACTCTGGAGCATCCATGCACATGACTATGCACAGGGCTTGGCTCACAAATGTCACTCCGTCATCTGTATCAAGCATTAGAATTGCAGACAATAAAGTACTGAAAGTTGAATGTTGTGGTAATGTATGCATTAAAGTAAATGCAAAAATGGCAGCACTGAAACAATACAGGTGAGAGAAGTTTTATATGTACCAGATCCGAAAACGAATTTGCTATCTGTAAGCAAAATAATTAAAAATGGATGCAAAGTAACATTTGATGAGGAAGGCTGTCAGATTTATAATCCAAGTAATGTGTTGGTTGCAACGGCAAATTTAATAAATGAAACTTATCAGTTAAATATTGATCAAAGTAAAGACATGCAACTTATGCTGGCTACTAAGACTGATGATGATGCATATTTGGCATCAAAGAATGGGTCACTTGAATTTCACAAGTGTTGGTAAAATACCCAATTGTACAGAAGGAGTGAAGTTGACACTGAGAAAAGCAAATTCTATCTGTGTAACTTGTCTTGAAGGCAAGCAAACAAGACAACCATTCCCTACCAAAGGCTCCCGTGCAACAGGTTTGCTAGAGCTTATCCACACAGATGTATGTGGACCAATGAAGCATGTTTCATTAGGAGGTGCAAGGTTTTTTGTTACTTTTATTGATGACTTCTGAAGAAGAGTACATGTCTACCTTATCAAACATAAGGGAGAAGTTTTTGGAAAATTTGTGGAATTCAAGAACAGAGTAGAAAATGAGCTGAATAGAAAAATTAAAATTTTGAGAAGTGACAATGGAACTGAATATAAAAACAATAATTTTGAAACATACTTAAAGAAACATGGAATATGGCACCAAACAAGCAATCCATACACTCCTGAACAAAATGGACTAAGTGAAAGAATGATCTTAATAGAGCGAGCTAAATGTATGATTTTAAATGCAGAATTGCAGACCACATTCTGGGGAGAAGCAATAGTTACAGCTGCATATATCATTAATCGCTCACCCAGTTCTGCTTTATGTGATATGACGCCCTATGAAGTATGGACTGGAAAGAAGCCAAATTTGAGCCATATGAGAATTTTTGGATGTCCTGCTATGGTGCATATACCTAAAGAACACAGAACCAAGCTTGAAGTAAAATCACGTAAACTGATCTTTGTTGGTTACAGTGATTGCACAACGGGGTACCGATTTATATAACTCGAAACAAAAAAAGGAATTGTAAGTAGGGATGTTGTATTCCTAGAAGCTTCAATTAAGAGAAATAAAGTTAATAATGTATCAGAAAAGCCAAATACCATAATAAAAAAGAAAGAGGGTTCAACTATACAAAATAAAGTTGATGTATCTGAAAATGAGAAGAAAATCATCGACTTATTATTGTATGAAAAATTTGTAGAACCTGAGGAAAGAAACATTGATAGAGGGATTAATGAAACAAGATAAACACAGGATACATCTCAAAGTATTTTGGTTTTAGATGATTCCAATCAATTTGAAGATATTCATGATGAATCATATTTACCTGCTGAAACAATTGATTCTCCTCCGCAACCAAAGAGAGTTTTGAGACCACTTCAGCATCGAATACAACATAATGCAAATAATGTTGATCAGACTCCCACATCACTTATGTGTATGAGTAATGAGTCAACAATGAGTTTACTAAACTGTGATCCGCAAAGTTTTGAACAAGCTCTTAACAGTGACAATGCTGATGAGTGGAAAACAGCAATGAATGTATACTATGAGTCATTGTTAAAAAATAATACATGGACACCAGTTAACTTACCCGAAGGAAAGACAGCAATTCCCAGCAAGTGGGTTTTTAAAACCAAGTTGGATGGAAATGGTATTGTTGCACGTTATAAAGCTAGAGTGGTAATCAAGGGTAATAAACAAGTCAAGGGCATTGATTACCATGACGTGTATGCTCCTGTAGTCCGTTATTGTTCTATAAGATATTTAATCAGTCTAGCTGCAAAATATGGACTTAAGATACACCAAATGGATGCAATTACAGCTTTCTTACAGGGTGAAATTGATGAAGAGATGTACATGTCCTTACCACCTGGTTATGAAGACAAAAATAAAGTAGGCAAATTAAATAAGTCTATATATGGATTGAAACAAGCTAGCAGACAATGGAACAAGAAATTAAATACTGCATTAATAGATATTGGAATGAATCGTTCAAACTTAGATCCATGTGTTTACTATCGCATTATAGATGAAAATGATATATTGTTTATAGCGGTATATGTAGACGATCGGTTATACTTCTTTAACAATGAAGAAACATCACAAATGATGAAGGAGAAGTTACTAAAAACATTTAGTATGAAGGACTTGGGAAGAGCAAAGAAGAGTTTTGAGATACCTGAAAGCAACCATGAATATGAAACTAACTTACAAAAGGAACATGTGTGAAAATATTGTGGGTTATTGTGATTCAGATTGGGCAAATGATGTTGAAGATCGACGATCTTACACAGTCTATGTATTTTTATCTCAGGGTGCAGCAATAAGCTGGAATTCGAAGAAACAGCAAACCATAGCTCTGTCAACAACTGAGGCTGAATATATGTCATTGGCCTCTGCAACACAGGAAGCTCTTTGTTTGAAACAGCTAGAAGAAGAAATTCAACCTAAACTTAAAGGCAGTCCCATTACAATCTATTGTGATAATCACAGTGCAATTAGTCTTTCAGGAAATGCTGTATATCACGCAGCACGTACTAAGCACATTGAGGTACGCTATCTTTTTGTGCGAGAGAAGATTGCTGCTAATCAAATCGCTGTCAAATACAGATGCACGAGAGAGACATGATTGCTGATGTTTTGACGAAAGGACTTCATCGTACCAAGCATAATAGTTTCACTACAGCAATGGGATTAATTATGGAGCACCTGCGTCCAGGAGAGGATGTTGGAAATATGGACGCATGCGCATAACGACAAGTCAAATACTCTATGTATATGAAGACTAGATACGTTCTGACATATGTTTATGTCATCTTCTGTCATATATATATATATATATATATATATATATATATATATATATATATATTGTGTGTCATTATTATCGTTTGTGTAATATATAATGGTTAATCCTAAATAATAAATTGTCCTAAATTATTTCATCACAAAGCTCCGTAGTATTCAGTGAAGGAAACAATGTCCAGAGATTAGAAACTAACACGTGGATTGTTATAGTGTCCGAGCCCTTACATCTGACAATTAACTGTGCGGGAATAGATACTAAGACAATAAGTTTAACAAACAATACCATTATTCGCTTACAATCAGAATGCAGTTCTTTCGTGGAAATCACAAAAATACAAGCGGAACCCCAAAAACTTATAAATATTTCCGACAATTCAGACCCTGTATTAATCTTTTGCAACTGTTGCAGTTCTCATCCCGAAAAACTAGATATTCCAGAACTCAAGCCCCTAAAACAGGATGACTTGAATATGGACGTACTCTCCATAGCGAGCCATAAGTTAGATCAATACTCCAGGGACTTAGACGACCTTATCAACCAGCCATTTGTAAACAAAAATATATCCTGGTTTACATACGCTACGATTACAATAATCATAATCACTGTTGTTGCATACGTTTCAATTAAAATCGTAAAACACTTCAAGAAGCTACCAAGGGATGAAAACCCCACTGCAGAAAACCTAAAGACCTTCCCAAAACCACCAGACTCGTGCCAAAATTGAGGTCTGTGATTCAAATAGATCCCAAATGGACAGCCCAATTTGATTTAAAAGTTGATTTTGTAACATCAACTTTTCTTTATAAGGGGGAGCTGTTAGGTGTGAATTGTAACGGTATCATATTACGCTGACAGCTTCCTGGTACTTCGATGTTAACGTGGGAACGCATCGTGTGAATATCTTTTCGGTGACTTCAGCTTTTATTAAATCATAAATACAACTGAAGCGATCCCACGGTCGTCATTATTATATTTTATTCTGTCCAGTTAGTTTTAGTTTAAATTTACATTTCATTATTTTTCCAAGTTAAAAGTGTTAATTTTTCATTTTTATGTTTTGAATAAAATAATTTTTTTTAAAAAGTCTAAAGTGAAATCAAAGATATAATATATATATATATATATATATATATATATATATATATATATATATGTTTTAGGTGGTTTCCGGGAATTCATCCGCGTAGTTGATAACTGATCCCTGCTGGGATCGATGGTAAAATGACGACGTTTCGGCAGAGTCACATCTGCCCTCTTCAGGTCGGTTCGCATAATTCTCGTAGCCTTCTGCTTTCGCTTCTAGTTACTCGAATATATATATATATATATATATATATATATATATATATATATATATATATATATATATATATATATATCACTGCTATTGAAGAAATGGTAAGACATTAAAAAAACGATTAAATGGAGAAAAAGTTGCCTATTTCAGTGCCCATTCGACTACTTAAAGCAAAAATCTTTTACCGTTCTCAAGTAATACGAGGAAAAGCAAAATATAATTTTTTAATTTTTGCCTTTACTACTATTATTTTAAAGAATATCAAAAGATGTTAAAGGGAGAAGTTTCAACACATACTTTTACATAATGGGGCGTCATCAATTCGGTATGAGTCGTTACTTCTGGGACATCATCAACTTTTTTTTTTAATAAGGACCTGTACTTTTTTGTTAGAATATCGATAAAACTCCGAAAGACCAATACATTAATATATTATATGTTAGGTTTTATTCGACGTTTTGAGAGAAAAAGTAATTGCTTATAGCATAAATAGTCCAATTATTTTTTTTGTATGAGAACAAAGCGATGTTTTTGGAAAAATCTAAAATATCAAAAAAATCTGGTTTTCCTTTTTGTAAATTGTAAAGTAAAAATTGGTAAAATCAGGAAAATCAAAGTTTCTCGTTGATGACTTGTTATAGTTAAACCATATGCTTTTGAAAGTTGTAGGTATGTCGAATGACATCGTTAAAGTTCTAGAACATGGTTGTGGTGCTGTGCAAATTACAAAAAAAAACATTAAGCATTGAAACCGGGTGACCGCTTTTGTTTTGCGAAATTTTTCAAGATGGGTCTCTAATAATTTTGTTAATTTTAAAAATTCCTTTTTTTCGACGCCATTTTGTAAGCCTGTGCGATAGTACATTTAATGATCCAGAAGATACAAATCACAAACATGCAGTCATCCTAAATTGAATTGTTGTTAAAATTCTGAATATTTTATCACGACATTGTTTAAGTTAATTCAACAAGTAAATTTATTTTAATAATATTAAGCATTTATTGCTTTTCCATTTTCTTCTTTGTACATGTATTTTTTTCAGTTTTCCATGTTTATCAGTAAATTGCTTTTTCTTAGAAGTGATTAATTATTGTATAAATTATAATTACTCTTTTGCTGTACGCAAAGCAATAGAAGAAAAATTGTCGACTGTATTCCATAGACCTTGCTATTACCCAGACTTTTGCATTCACATGTTTCCATTACAATTTATAGTTTAAAAGTAAGCAAGGAAAACTTAAATTAAAAAAAAATCGATTTATTTATATCGCGTACCACGCAAGAAAAACAATTAAAAAATTATAGGTTTTCTTGACATGGGAAGAATATTCAACTGGACTAATTAGGCTATAAGGAGGATCGCACTAAAAATTTTTTACTTTGATGATTATTTTTTCTCCCAAAATGTCGTATAAAACATATATATTTCTTATTTATTTAAAAAAAATAGATGATGGCCCTGTATGTTACCGAATATTTGGATGCTACGTTAAATTACAGGTAAATTTTATTATCCACATCTCAAAATTTAACCATTCTCCAGATATTTTGCAATGTTTATGTCAAAAATGCAGTCCTACGGATAATCGTCAATTTTCACTAAGCTACCATCTGTTTGAAAACGGTTTCTTGGTATATCTTATTGGAAGACTCAAGCCAGCAAATAGCGCTGAAAAAATCATCTCTTTTTCTAAAGGGTGTTCTTAAAAAATAGCGAAAATGGCATTCACGATTTGCTTAAAATTCAAAATTTTCAAATGGGTTGGTCGGGATCTTATTCAGCACTAAAAATGACGGTAACTTTGGTATGACATTCCCTATATGTAAACCTCATAACTTTCGATTAAATAACAAAAAACCGTTTTCCACACATTAAAATATGAGTCGACTTTGAAAAAATCAAGTTAGCAGTGGCCGCTAGAAAAATAACAGGCGGCTACGAAATGTTTTTTAAAATTGCCAACAATACCTGCACGCATCAATTACTCTAACGAAGATTACTTCAAGACACATGTAAACACAGGCAGAGGTATTCAGAAATAACAATGAATAGAGCAAAACAGTAAGACAAGAAATCAAATCAGTTAACTTGAACAGAAATCAATGGGTAGAAATTTACAAAATAAGACAGTTTCTCTGAGGAAATGTATTACGTACCTTACTTAAAGCGTCAATAATAAAACTATCTAGAATACCAGGAAGAATTGATACAAGACATGCAAATTTAGTATAAAGGTAGAAAATAGAATAAAGACCATAATTTAGTCCAAAGAATTTGTTAATTAGTTTGCAAATGTTATAAACTAGCTAAAAAGGTAAAATAAATTTAATAAAGGAATAAAAAATACAATACATATGGTGGAAAGACAGTCATACAAATAAATAATGTGAAAATACAAAGCAGGATATAGCTCCATAAGAAAATTCACTTATCTAGTCAAAAATATGTTGTAATAGATAATAAATTAGGTAATTAAGAAAGTTAAGGGTGTGAACAATCTAAAACAATTAAATAAGTACTGCAAAACAAATAAAGACAGTGTAAAGTGAATCTATAGTGAACAAACCATGTCATAAGACAAACATTCTCGAAGAACCAATATGAACACTGTACCAGTGAAACCTTCATATAATTAGGAAATAAAAAACTATATAGACTAGAAATTGTTAAACAGATATTACTTTTAATGCATAATTCGTTTGAAAATTGAAAAAGAAAATGTCAGATTGCAATAACATACGAAGGTCACAATCTTCATTACAAAGCAAAATTAAATCAGCTTTAAAAAGAGATAATTTTCAAAGCATATAGTTAAAATTAAAAATTTATTCAAATTGTTGATTAAAAATTTCCAAAATCGAGTTAGCTGTTTACCTCAAATCTTGGCGTCGTAAATGGCAATTGTTCAGAGGAAATAAATACAGGTGACACACTAAATTCCGGAGATTCTGCATTTTACCGTCGTGGAAGATGTTACGGTCAATCTAACATTTTCTTAAAAAAATCAAGGAGCCATCTGATTAGAATAATTTGGCGTAACTCATAACCAACTTATAAGTTGTGAGGTTATGAATAATCAATAGAGTTCAATATTGCGAATTTTGTAAACTAAAATGAAGTGAAGTGCTATGCAACACATAAAACAATCTAATGAAAATAAAGTGGTGAATAATGTTCCAAACAAGAAGAAAACTGTAAAATTGATATATGGAAAATATGATAAGAGCTGTTGAAATTAAATTATGGAATTTTATAAAAATATATAAATAAATGGTTAATTTAAATAAATGAAGAAAAGAAGATCACATGGAAGAAAATGGAAAAATACTATGCCAGAAAAAGAAAGAGTAAAGACCAAAGTTAATTAAGGTAAACAATTTTGTAATTTTAAATTTCTACATAGTAATGGCAAAAGGTTAAATGAATGTTTGTTTATGTATATTTAGTTAAGGATGATAGTTAGAGGATTCAAAAGAGAATTCTGGAGAAAATATGATTAGTACAATAGTAAGATTGAATGCATTGAAAGATTTATATGATATTTAAAATAGTTGTTAATAAAGTATCTTGTTATTGTTTTGGGACAAGTGAGTTTTTTTAAAGAAAAGGTTAAATGAATAGAGTAGAATATTTAAAAGAAAGTAAAATGAAATACATAAAGAAGTGTTTGAGAGGACATTCAATTGTGGGAAGCGCAACTGATGAAAGTTCACTAACCAGAAACAATATATATTACAAATATTGTCTTGCGTACAAAGGAATGACCCCTCGAATAGACTAATAAATAAAAATAGTTAAAAAAATCAATTAAAGTTTAATAGTAAATAAAAAAAAAGATTCTTAAAGTCCATTTCAAAGAGGAAAGATGATAACAGGTAAGATAACGTAGTGTCTTCTGAGAAGGAGTTGCAGAAACCAGATCAGAAGATAAATAAAAGTTAATTGATTTGATATTTTAAATTTGTTGCATATAAAGTTTGAATAAAATGTTGCATTTAATTTAGTTAAGTATGAAAAAAAGTTTGTCTATTTCCAATCCATTAGCCGAATGAATAGTTAAAATGATAGTAAGCCCTATGAACCCACACACACAAATTAAATTAGTAATAAAGAACATATGAAATTATAATAAATATAAATATAAATATGTCCCTCATAAAGTAAAATTAAATAATAATTAATAAAAAAAGCACATCAAGGTAAAGAACGATAGTAAATTGGCGCCCAAACTATAGCTAAGGAAATGGGCAGTACTAAAGTAAAAATGGGACAGAAAAGGGACTGAACCTAAATAAATTTCAGTACTACAACGATCGCTTTGAAATAAAAAATGGTTCTCGAAATGACTCGGGAGCTATATATATATATATATTGAAAAATCCTAAATACGTCTGATTGTCTCATTAATTCCACGATGGACAGTACTAAAGTAAAAATGGGACAGAAAAGGGACTGAACCTAAATAAATTGTTTCATTTCAGTACGACAACGATCGCTTTGAAATAAAAAATGGTTCTCGAAATGACCCGGCAGCAATATATATATATATATATATATATATAGGTATATATATATATATATATATATATATATATATATATATATATATATATATATATATATATATATGTTATATGAGAAGTGCACTAACTTACAATTTACACGTTAAAGTTACCATAGGTGCTTGAACCGTAATTGACTTCACACAAGTATCATATTACAACTTCCTAGAATTCTTAGAAATCACGTAGACGCTTTGTTCACATGAAAACTGATGACATAGCGTCAGCATTTTTACGTTATAAATGTAACCGAAAACAATTCTCAGTGTTCATTATCTTCATTTAACTTCATACCTATTTTCATTTTTAAAAAGTGAATTTAGTGAAACCAAATCTAAAATTGGCGCAGTCAGTAGAATATTCCAGACGTAATTAGAACAAGAAACATTCTAACTAATTACGGTGGTTTCCTAACCTTCGCGGATATTCCTACAAAGAACTTACTTGGACACCAACTACCGAGCTCTACAAGGGAACAAGCAGCGGCTAACCAGTGTTCAGTGATGGATAGAACAAGTCCTATGATAGGAATAATTACGTAAGCGTTTAAAAAGTTATAATATTTAATAATTGTAGAACAACCAGTTCTATCATTTTTCCTATTTTAAATGAACCATCCTAAATATTTACCCAAGAACGAATTTTGAAATTTTATTTTGATAGTTTAAGATATTCTAAATATTTATTTATGTTTATACCCTTATTTAATTTATACTTATTTTAGAACCAGTAACAAAAATTTATTTCTTATATTTTTCTTCATTTTAATTACAATCGCAATTATTTACTTCGCTTTTCCCAAGCTTTGTATTTTGCTAATATTGCACAATCTTGAGTAAAATTACAAAATGCCAGAAACTAGAGCTGTAGCACAAAATGTAGAGCCCTACAAGCTCTCAGAAATTTTCGACATTATTCCCGAATACGATGGGAACCCAATATTTTTAAACACATTTATCTGTTCTTGCAATACCGCATATAACATGGCATCTGATAATTAACAAGTTCTGTTAATTCTCCACATTAAGAACAAGCTCCGTGGACGAGCGGCTGAACTAGTTAATTCACGTGACCCCAGCCATTTAGCAGATATTCAAAGTCTATTGGAAAACCATTTTGGAGATCCAAGGGATCTCTCCGCCCTTATTCAAGACCTACAAAGAATGAGGCAATTACCTAACGAATCTCCATTGACATTTTCAGCTAGGCTAGGCACCAAGCAAAAATGTTATCAGCTGTCAATAAACAAAATTTAACTGTGAAGGAGAAACAGGCCCAGATTGACTTAATTGAGTCAATGGCTCTAACTAGCCTACTTACGGGTCTAGAGCCGAAAATTAGCCAAATTGTGCGAGCTAGTGATCCCAGAGATATCCTGACCGCTATTTCCCGTATTAAAAGAGAATAATTACAGTTGTCTAATCTGGAAACTCAAAAATTCTCAGTTAACCAAAATGCACCCCAACAGACTCGTAAACCGAATAATGGTCCACCCCCAAAACAATGTTCGTTTTGCAAAAGAATACCAGATATAATGTGAATTTATTATCAGGAATTTTTATATAATCACGGATTCATGATTTATATTATTTTTCGATTTTATTAACATTACTTTTAAATAAATACAGATTTAGGATTTGAGAATTTATTATCAGGAATTTTTAAATACATTTATGATTTTATTGGCATGAATTTTTAAATAAATACAGATTTTTATTCATCTCTCAAGACGTAAAAAATTCCTGGTTCCACCAGGAGTAAACTAATAGTATCTGGGAGTCCTCCTATTGCTGAGCGCTGAGTTCTACCTCCTCCACGGGTGAACTGAGCCTCTATGAAATCAGTACGACCGCCCATACCTGCACGTTTCATTTGGGGTGGCCCTATATCTATTTCTACCCCATTTGGTAATCGATGGCTAAACAAGCAAGTGTTTCCAAACGGACATTTGGGTTTGCTTTTTCGGAAATACCTACATCGCATTTTCTTCATTTTTTCGTGTTTCTCAGCTATATAACGATCTTTTTCCGCTTTCTGGTAATAAACCTCAGATTGATAGACATAAGGAGACACAATACGGCATTCTGGACAGCCTCTGCGAATATTCAATTCAAAGTCTTTATTTTGATGCCATCTTTTTACGCATGGGAAGCAGAAACAATGGTTACAATTTGGCAATAGCCCAAAATTATTAGTTATCTCTTCCAAACATATTCCACACCTTTTATTCATAGTGAATTGAATAAGACTGCACCTATAGCCACAAAAATCTAATATTTGTAGTGTTTGCTGTCGTCACACACTCACGACAATAAGTTAAAAGAATTTATTTCTTTTATTCAGTCTTGAGTTGAAGCTGTAACAATCCAGTCATGAATTTGGAAAGTTTACTTGATGACCAAGTAAGATTTAATATGAGTGCAGTGTCAACGAGAACTATACAACCGAAAGATTTAACTGGAAAGCTAAATCCCAAATATGGATGTTACATGGTACCAGACGTTTTAACAACTGTGATCACCTACAACGGACGCACTTGCATATATGCGGCAGTACCAGAAATTTTAACAATTAATATTACCGATACCGAGACCACTCTCAAAATTGGTGAAACAATTATACATTTAACGGTGGAGAGTTACACGGTGCTTAAAAAATACTTGGAATTTGCATATGGTTTCCATAACGATCCTTCACATGGAAAGGGTGAACCTGACACTGTATGGGATGATTGCCAGCTTTGTTCTGATGGTATTTCTTTGGATTTGACTATGTGGTTGGATGATGTACAAAAACAAAACAAAATATAGCTTTAATTAATTTAATAATATACTATATGCTAATAAACATATTTAAACAGTTGTCTAGTTTTAATATATCCATTATTTTCACCTTAATTAAATTTCAGACGCTTGAAACAAATTTTTCCAAGTCTCAAAATTATTACGCTACGACAAAATCAGAGACTCGAAGGAGTTGCCGTTCTTGCGCAGGTAGGCGCTCGCTTACGAAAACTATAGACTCGAAGGAGTGGACGTTCTCGCGCATGCAGGCTTAAGCAAAAGATTTTAAATTTTTTTACAGACAACAAAATACCAAGATTTTAAATTTTTTTACAGACAACAAAATATCATATCCCCCATCCAGCCCCCAAATATCTAACCGAACAACGCCCAAAAACCCTCGCCCGCGCACCGGGCATGTACTATACATTTTCAAATAAACATTTCTCGATTAACCGCATTAGCGCAGCTCGTTGGACACCTGACTTTGTAATCAGGCAAGCCGCGTTCGATACCCGGCCAAGTATTTAGCTTTTTTTCTTTGTAACCACCACAACCAACAACAGATGGCGTGCACCCTGCAACCCACGCAACCCACAATACAATGCTTTCATTTATTAACAACAGATGGCGCGCACCTCTGCGACACACCCAAATGTCTTTCGCGCACCCCTACGACCACCCCCAATGTCTTCTTCTTCCCAATGTTTTCTTCTTCTTATCCAAACAACAACTACCAACAGCTCGGCAGCAGCTCCCGGCGAGAACTCGATGACTGGTTACCTTTATGCCCACTTCCGGTCCAGAAACCGCTTTGTTTAACTACTCCTTGCAACTGTTGCGATACAGTTCCAGAAAAGGTACAAATTCCCGAGCTGAAACCGTTCGACATAAGCAGCATCAACGTGGAGGAACTGGACGTTGCAAACCATAAGTTAGAACAGTACTCCAGAGACCTAGATGGTCTTATAAATCACCCTTTCCTAACCAAGAACATCTCTTGGTTTACGTATACGACAATAGCTGTCGTCATGATCATTTCAGTGATCATGATTTTCAACATCACCAAAAAGAAAATTGAAGAGCGCCCAAAAGCCCAAGAAAATACAGACCAACCGACGACGCCTTCATCGTCTCTAAGAATGCTGCCTAAGCTAAGGCCAGTATTAAAACCAAACCCGATCACAGAGACAACTGTATAAACATTTCATTTATAATAATGTATTTTTTGTATGTTGACCCATATTTTATGTATTACCCTTTTTATTTTATTTACTAACCATTTATCGTTGTTATATTATATAAGTTTGATTTTTGACTTATTATTGACACTAACATATTTTATACTAACAATTTTAATTTCATTTTCGAATTACCTTTGTAATGTTAATACTACCATTTGATATTCCTAGCGATATTATGTTATTTACAGATGTTTCATTTTTATTAAAAAGTTGATGTAAAGCATCAACTTTTCATGTATAAGGGGAGTTGTTATATGAGAAGTGCACTAACTTACAATTTACACGTTAAAGTTACCATAGGTGCTTGAACCGTAATTGACTTCACACAAGTATCATATTACAACTTCCTAGAATTCTTAGAAATCACGTAGACGCTTTGTTCACATGAAAACTGATGACAGCGTCAGCATTTTTACGTTATAAATGTAACCGAAAACAATTCTCAGTGTTCATTATCTTCATTTAACTTCATACCTATAATATTGTCTTTGTAACTTAAACATATGAATTTTTTGTAATAAATATATTTTTTAAAAGTGAATTTAGTGAAACCAAATATATAATAGATATATTATATATAATATATATATATATATATATATATATATATATATATATATATATACTAGTGGAAAAAATTAAAGTATCAAAAAATAATTCCAAATTTTTTGACGTTATTCAAGTGTCTGGTTTTCGCCTGAAAATGGTCGTACCGGACTTAAAAAAAAGTATTTTAAAGCTTGAAGTTTCTGGTTTTGAGACCTGATGATGAAAATTTTTTTCAAGCAAACGTGTATCGCTCAATCCTAACGAATACCATAAGAATTTTTTTTTCAAAATTTTTTCTATTTTTTTTGGCCTATGAACATTTGAAAATTTTTTCGGAATAAATCACTCTATTGATCGGATAAGTTGTTTATTCAGCTTTAAATTGTTTTTTTGAAAAGTTCAATACGAACAGTTGTCGCTAAGATATCGAACTTTGAATGGAAAAGGATCTTTTTGTGTTTAACCATCAATATCTCAGCAACCGTTGATCGCACAAGAAGAGTAAGAAAGGTTCTGAAATCTTGAACAAATACTCCATAAAAATCAGCAACGGTTTTTTGAAAAAAAAAATTATTTTTTACATTAATTTGAAAAATCAAGAAAATAAGCACTTTTGTTGGCTTTTGGGATCATCAGGCGCTAAATTGGAAATATCAAGAAAACCAGTAATGTTAAGTGTGCCTTTTACAGTTCAATATGCCAACAAAAACCGTACAAAGTTTCGTTTAAATCCATCGAGCTGTTTTTTTGTTTCTTCGATCGAATTTTTGAAAACCTTGAAAAGTTGATGATTTTGATTTTAAATGATCATAACTTTAGCAAAATGCAAAAAACTATATTTTTTTCTGTTTCTTATACAATATCATTTATAAATCTAAGATATTTAAGATTATGGGAAAGAGAAATTGAAAAAAAAAATTTTTGGAAAAAAAAAATTTTAACAAATTTGTATTCTTTTTTAATGACCCAAAAAAATGGAAGAAATTTGAATTTTTTTAATGACTCCAAACATATATAACACGATTCTGTTATTGCATTCCATTGATTTTCTTGATTTTTAAACTTCGACTGAATTAAAATTTTAATTAAATTTCAAAGTTGATATACCCAATAGAATTTTGAACTCGATCTAGACGCTTTTCAGAAATTTATTATCGTTAGTTTTCGTGAACTCTTAAAACGCTAAAAAAACAGGTTTTTTCAAAACCACTCCTTCTGCGTTACAAAAAATTTCATAAATTTGCAAAAAAAAACAAGTTGCTTTCCGATCATGGTTAGAAGGTATTTATCAGAGCTAGAGGTTGCTCGTTTGATTACTCTGCTCGAAGAAGGTTGCAGTCAACGTGATGTTGCCATCCGGATGGGTGTTAGTCAATCCGTCGTATCTCGAACGTATGCACGATACCGGGAGACGAACCAATACATTTGTCGTACTGGACAAGGATGCCATCGTGTCACGACTGCTCGAGATGATCGAGCAGTTGTCCGACACGTTCGACGTGAGCCTTTCATCAGTGCGAACATTGTGGCGAGAAATTTTGCAAATCAGGTACAACAGCGACACCAAGTACGAAACATTTCTTCCCGTACAGTCATCAACCGTCTTCGCGAAAATGGGTTAAATGCACGACATCCTAATCGTGTACCCATGTTGACAGCGAGACATCGCCGAGAACGTTTAGCGTATGCCAACGCACATCGGGCTTGGACATTGAGACAATGGAGAAATGTTTTATTCATTGACGAATCCAGGTTCAACTTACATGGGAGCGACCGACGTCCGCTTGTTTGGCGCCGTCGTGGTGAACGTTTTCGCCAGGACTTTGTTCGTCTGACTGTCGCCTATGGTGGTGGGTCAGTCATGGTCTGGGGCGGCGTTTCGCGAGATTGGAGAACACCTCTGGTGATTATGCGCGATAACTTAACAGCTCAGCACTATATTGACCAAATTTTGAGACCAATTGTACTGCGTAGACGGCAACGTCAGAGGGAGTTTATTTCTAATGCAAGATAACGCACGCCCACAAACAGCCAACATCACCAGACGCTTTTTGGAACGCTATGACATCACTTTGCTGCGGCATCCACCAATGAGTCCAGACCTCAATCCCATCGAGCATGTTTGGGACATAATGGGTCGTCGTTTGCGCAGTGAGTATCCAAATGTGCAGAACTTGGCCACATTAGAGCGTGCACTTCTGCAAATTTGGAACACCATTCCTCAACCTCAGATTACCCGTTGCATCAATATGACTGAACGCTTAGCAGCCGTTATTGAGAACAGGGGTGGCAATACCCGTTATTAATATACCTGACGAACGGGCAGACAAACATACATACACATACACACAAACACTCAAATACACAAACGCATACAAAAGAAGCGTAAATCCGATCGGGCAACCTTCACGGGGTACGCTTTGGGTCATTAAAAACAGAATACTAATTTGTTAAAAAAAAAATTTCCAAATTTTCCAAAAAATTTTTTTCAATTTCTCTTTTGTTTTCCTACAATCTTAAACAGATTTATGAATTATATTGTATAAGAAACAGAAAAAAATATAGTTTTTTGCATTTTGTTAAAGTTATGATCATTTAAAATCAAAATCAACTTTTCAAGGTATTCAAAAATTCGATCGAGGAAAACAAAAAAACGGCTCGATGGATTTATACGAAACATTGTGGGGTTTTTGTTGGCATATTGAACTTTAAAAGGCACACTTAACATTATTGGTTTTCTCCCTAGATTTTTCAAATTAACGTAAAGAATAAAAAAAAATAAAAACTTTCAAAAAACCGTAGCTGATTTCTGTGGGAAATTTATTCAAGATTACAACACCTTACTTAATTTTCATGTGCGATCGGGGGTTGCTGAGGTATTGATGGATAAAGACAAAAAGATCCTTTTCCACTCAAAGTTCGATATCTCAGCGAGAAGTGGTCGTATTGAACTTTGCAAAACAGAAATTTAAAGCTGAATGAACAAATTATTCTATCCATGTAGTGGTTGATTGAAAAGAAAAAATTCAAGTTCGTACACCAAAAAAGAAAACCAAAAAAAATTGAAATTTTTTTTGTATGGTATTCGTTAGGATTGAGCGGTACACGTTGCTTGAAATTTTTTTCTCATAAGATCTCAAAACTAGAAACTTCAAGCTTTAAAATCCTTTTTTTTAACTAAAGGGCGACCATTTTCAAGGGAAATACAGCTAATTGAAAAACGTCAAAAAATTTGGAATTATTTTTAGATCCTTTAATTTTTTCTACTACTATATATATATATATATATTGAAAAATCCTTAATACGTCTGATTGTCTCATTAATTCCACGATAGAGGTTATTTTTCCGCAGTAGTAGTGTCGCAGTATAACGGGAATTTCTTCTTGTGAAGGGGTTTTCACAATGTTTTGATAAATTTTTAGTTTCAGTTCTTTGTCAGCGAGTATAAAGGATAGCATTTCGAGAATAGGTAGGTCTACTATGTTTTCAAGACAGAAAGTTTCGGATTCATCGAACTGATCGTGGTTGTTATAGAAGATGTTAACAAGATCTCAGACAACTGGTCCACGAATAAAAACGTAAAGGGACAATTAAATATTTTCTATGCCTTACAGTTTTACTGGCTACAATGTTTAGAGGGACAGTAGTGAAATTTGGTTCTTCTTCAATGAGTTTATTATTATGCCAGAAGAAAGTGACTATTTGTTTATGGGATTTGTTTAAAAGTTGGGCGTTAGAGATTACAATATTTGAATAATCGATTATCGACCCGGTTTTATACAGTTAAGCAAACTGCTTAAATTTGCCATTCGTTCGTCATGATCATCACGTTCTTGATCACTATCGGAGTCTGATCGTTCTGGGTTGATTTCGTTATTTGCGAAAATTTTGATTTTAGAAAGTCTGTGCATTGTTTAAAATGGTTAATTTTAATTAGGGAAAGATCGTTAGCGTTTTGATTTACCTTGCCAGGTTTGTATTCTACCTTATGATTATACTCTTGTAGCTTAAGGCGCCATCTGGCTCGACGACTGCCAGAATCTTTGACGGAAAAAAGCTAAAAAGATAAGGCCTGTAGTGTTTGACTGCCCAAATAATGGCTAGCAGTTCCCGTTCGATGCTGGAGTATCGTGTTTCTGCAGTGCAGAGGGTACGGGAAGCATATGCTATAGGGAGATCTTTTCCCACGAGGCATTGAGAGAGAGAACGGCTCCCATAGGAAAAGCACTAACATCAGTGTTCAGGAATGGTTCTTCGAAGTTTGGGTCAGGTACAAGCCCTTGCTTCAGTTGATTAAAGGAAGACTTGCAATCTGCGTCGAAGATAAATTTGACATCTTTCAGTAGGAGTTTCTTTACAGCCTTCGAGATCTTAGCAAACTTTTGGATAAAACGTCGGTAATAACCGTAGGGACTAAGAAAAGATCATCAGCAGTAACATTGAAAGATCCGTGTTCTACTTCCTTCGCAGTTAGGACTTCTTCCAGGTTCTTGCTGACAGAAACGGTAGATATAGAGAAAAAATTTCCACCATGTTGTGTAATACAATTACTCAATTGGTTCCACCGCACGCACAAAATATTAGATACTGGAAACAGCTTAGCTTTTATTCTACAATGTGGTTGAAATAAGGGGAGTGGAATTAGTTATACGGGATGATCCAAAAAAGTTATATTGAGTGGGAGATAAACAATTCCATATACCAAGTGGTTGCAAAAGGGTAGAATATTTATACAGTTTGAATACAAAATCTTAAAAAAATGCGTTAGGTACCCAGTTAGGATCTTTGAAATGGGTTGAAGACATGTTAGAACCAGTTGTTTATATAGGGTGTTTGAAATATAAGATGGAGTGGAATTATAATTTATGTTGTGGTTTATATCCAGAAGTAGTTGCATATACAGGATGGTTGAAATATGTAGCGGAGTATAATTACAGCTATACAGGTGGGTTTAAAAACTATCATAAGGTAATGTTATGATCTATAAGCTGTTCCATTTATGATGATTGAAATATAGGGGGTAGTAAAGTTCTATGGATACAGGGTGGTACAAAAATGTTATATTTGGTGGCAAATGAGTAGTTGCATATACAAAATGCTAGAAAAATTTTGTTATATAGCAGTTGCATATATGGAGTGCCTGAAATATGGTGCGCAATAAAGTTATAGTTATACAGTGTCATTCAAACAAGGTTAGAAAAAGTTGTAAATGAAGGGTGGTTTAAATGAAGTGTGGAGAGATATTATACTTTAATATGTCTTGAAAAAATATGAGGAAAAATTGTGAAATAGCGTTGCAAAGATAGAATAGTTGAAATATATGGTGAAGAAGTATTATGATAATTATTTAAAAAATGTTATATTGGTTGCCAATAAGCTGTAGCGTATACAGGGTAGTTGTAATACATACAAGGTGATTCAAAAACATGTTGAACCAAATTGTTATTTTCGGTGCCTCATTAGCAGTCGCGGTTTTGGTGAAATATATTGGCATTGATGGATTTACAGTTATATATGGTGCTACAAAAATGTTATACTGGGTGGCCGATACGTAGTTGTAAATAGCGGGTGGAGTAGATTTATAGTTTAACTGATTGGATAATTTTTTTGTAGGATAGAACATGAGTTGTTGCATATATGCAATATCTGAAACATGGATCGAAGTAAAATTATAGTTCATACAGTGTGATTAAAACAATTTTAGAAAAAGGGGTGGTTTAAATACAAGGTGGAAACAAATTATACTTTCAAGGGTGGTTCAAAAATGCAGTTGCATATATAAGATAGTGAGTGGACCAGAGTTAAGAAATGTTATATTTGGTGGCTCCTAAGCAGCAGATGAACAAACAGGGTGGTTGAAATATTTTGTAGAGTAAAATTATGGTTATACAGGGTGGTTCAGAAAATAAGTTGTAATGTTTGACAAATTGGCAGTTGTGTATACAGGATGGTTTTAATGTAGATGGAAGTAGAGTTAGTTATACAAAGCAGTTAAAAAAATGTTGAATACAATTTTTATATGGCCAATAAGCACTTCCAGTTTGGGTGAGAGTTTAAATAAAAGTTTGGTGTTAGGGTGCAACATTGTGTTTTTATATTTGTGACACACCAAAGACTCCACAGTTATTTCCATTAGAATTGATCAAAAAAATTTTAAAAACTTGTTATATAAGGTAGACCATGAACAGGCTTCCGCGGTCATTACTATGAACAAGGCTAGGTTCCGGGTGAGAACCGCGTCTGAATTTTATTACATACTCGACGTTTTGACTCCTGCTTTGGAGCCATCATCAAGAGACAAAAGTTACCACTAGGTAACTGAACAGTTCAGTTACCTAGTGGTTGAACCACCCTACTTCCCGAATATATTTCACCCAAACTGCAAATATATATAGGCCACCCTATATTGCAACCATCCTGTATATGCTGCTGTTTATTTGTCACCAAATAAAACTTTTTGAACACCTTTTCTCTACCCTATATATTACAGCTAGACCTGGTCTACGCTGTATAACAGTTATTTGTGATATTTTTTAACCACCTTTTAAAGTAAAATTTCCCTGTACTCTATATTTTAATCAACCTTTATATGCTGCTTTTTCTATCATTGTGTTAAACATACTCTAAAACTATAATGTTGCTTCTACCCATATTTCAGATATTCCATATAGTAGAATGCAACTGTTCATGGTCTACCTTATATAACAACTTTTTAAAACTTTTTTTGATCAATTCTAATGGAAATGCCGATGGAATCTTTGGTATGTCACAAATATAAAAACACAATGTTGCACCCTAACACCAAACTTTTATTTAAACCCTCACCCAAACTGGAAGTGCTTATTGGCCATATAAAAATTTTATTCAACATTTATTTAACTGCTTTGTATAACTAACTCTACTTCCATCTACATTAAAACCATCCTGTATACACCACTGCTGATGTTTTAAAATGAATATTTTAAAATATATTAAAAAAATATTTTAAAAAATTTACCCATTCCCCCGTTAAAAAATCCCTAATTCTATTATTTGGCCCCCAAAAAATAGAATTAAACGGAAAATAAATTATTACTCCCATAGTAATTTTAGGGAAAAATTATACAATTAAATGGAAAATAAAGATTCAATTTTCAAAAGCATCATGTAATATATCAGATAAAAGGCTCATTATGTGAATTACAAATATATCATATTTTTAAATCATTTGTTTAATAGATATTAATAAAATTATTAAACATCGACTTAATTCCCACTTTAGAAACTACAATATTTAAATTTTGAAAAATATATTTTATTTGTATTTTTTAATAATTTGAATAACAGATTTAATAATTTATAATTTAAAACTTGACGTATTTTGCCCTTTATCTTCCAATCTACAAAGCCTCAAAACCCAGACAGTAGATTATAAAAGACTTCTCTGAAAGTTTGTTAGTAAAATAAAACTCTAATGTTAATTTTTGGGGGCCAAATTAGAAAACTAAATACATATGTATTCTGATAAAAATCAAGCGAATCCTGAAGCAGATAAAATAAAAAGTCTATGTGAGGAAACTCAAAGTGTATACTTTTTATAAATTTAAAACGCTTCCTTTAAAAGATATAGGGGTAAATATAAGAAAATGCACTCATTCCCTGCTTGTCTGAAACTGGAATATTAGAATATTGAAGGTCGTACGGAACCCTAAGTATGCGAGTCCAACTCGCACTTGGCCAAATTATTTTTTGCATATATACCAACGTATTAATTAACCGCCAGATCCATACAAGGTATGTCCTTGTCTCTTCAATGCATAAACAACATCGATATCTGTGCCTGTTTTCCTCTTGGCATGTTCAGTGTATGTGACAGCATCTCTTATAACATTTTCAAGGAACAGATTAAGTACACCGCTAGTTTTCTCGTATATCAATGCTTTTATACGTTTAAGACCACCACTTCTTGCTAAACGTCTTATGGCTGGTTTTGTTATACCTTGGATATTATCACCTTTGCCTCTTCCAGTCATTTTGAAATAATACAAGAGTACACTTCATGGTTAGTAGTACTTGTTATTCCTGTAAAACAATGCAAAATCATTGCTAATGTACAGCATCCATTGCAATATGTTATTGAAAATATAAAATGAATTTTAAGAAATTTACCATATAAAAATAATGGCAAGTACAAAAATTAAAATCATTTGAACCATATATGCAACAATTTTTTTGTGAAATAAAAAATCAGTAAAAATATTCTATATTAGATTTCCATTTTGGTGGTATCATACTGCTATAAATTTTCTGTGCCCTTAGACTAATAGTTCCAACATCCACTACTAATCTGCCCCTGCCATGCGGCTTCATTTATACCTTATCCTAGATAATTTCGATTGTTCTCATAGTATACTTGTCAGTCTAACGATGACTAGCTCTCGAAAGAAATGGCATTTTAAGTACTTTTTTTATATCGGCAGTCGTAAAGACTCGAAATATATTTTTGCTAAACGTTTTGTTTGTTCGGTGAATTATTTTTTATTACAGTAATTAATTCCTTTATTAGTAATGTCAAATTAAATGTTGATAGGAACGAGTCATACCACATTCATCTTTGCTTTCAGATTCCGGCGAATGCGGCAGAACACCTCATACTACTTATATATGGTTTTGGAGTTTATCTGTATTCCTCTGAGGGTTGTATAGCCATTACAACTTATTTCTGAACCACCCTGTATAACCATAATTTTACTCTACAAAATATTTCAACCACCCTGTTTGTGCATCTGCTGCTTAGGAGCCACCAAATATAACATTTCTTAACTCTGGTCCACTCACTATCTTATATATGCAACTGCATTTTTGAACCACCCTTGAAAGTATAATTTGTTTTCACCTTGTAATTAAACCACCCATTTTTCTAACATTGTTTTAATCACACTGTATGAACTATAATTTTACTTCGATCCATGTTTCAGATATTGCATATATGCAACAACTCATGTTCTTTCCTACAAAAAAAATTATCCAACCAGTTTAAGTATAAATCTATTCCACATGCTATTTACAGCTACTTATCGGCCACCCAGTATAACATTTTTGTACCACCTTGTATAACTGTAAATCCATCAATGTCCAATATATTTCGCCAAAAATGCAAGTGCTTATTGGGTATCGAATATAAAAATTTTGTTCAACATGTTTTTGAATCACCTTGTATGTATTACAACTACACTGTATAGGCTACAGCTTATTGGCAACCAATATAACATTTTTTAAATAATTATCATAATACTTCTTCACCATATATTTCAACTATCCTATCTGTGCAACGCTATTTCACAATTTTTCCTCATATGTTTTCAAGACATATTAAAGTATAATATCTCTCCACACTTCATTTAAACCACCCTTCATTTACAACTTTTTCTAACCTTGTTTGAATGACACTGTATAACTATAACTTTACTGCGCACCATATTTCAGGTACTCCATATATAAATTTTTCTAGCATTTTGTATATGCAACTACGCATTTGCCACCAAATATAACATTTTTGTACCACCCTGTATCCTTAGAACTCTACTACACCCTATATTTCAATAATCATAAATGGAACAGCTTATAGATCATAACATTACCTTATGATATTTCTTAAACCCACCTGTATAGCTGTAATTATACTCCGCTACATATTTCAACCATCCTGTATATGCAACTACTTGTGGATATAAACCACAACATAAATTATAATTCCTCTTCATCTTATATTTCAAACAATTGGTTCTAACATGTCCTCAACCCATTTCAAAGATCCTAACTGGGTACCTAACGCATTTTTTTAAGATTTTGTATTCAAACTGTGTAAATATTCTACCCTTTTGCAACCACTTGGTATATGGAATTGTTTATCGCCCACTCAATATAACTTTTTTGGATCATCCCGTATAAGTAATTCCACTCCCCTTATTTCCACCACATTGTAGAATAAAAGCTAATGTTTCCAGTATCTAATATTTTGTGCGTTCGGTGGAACCAATTGAGTAATTGTATTACACAACATGGTGGAATTTTTTTCGCTATATCTACCGTTTCTGTCAGCAAGAACCTGGAAGAAGTCCTAACTGCGATAGGAAGTAGAACACGGAACACGGATCTTTCAATGTTACTGCTGATGATCTTTTCTTAGTCCCTACGGTTATTACCGACGTTTTATCCAAAAGTTTGCTAAGATCTCGAAGGCTGTAAAGAAACTCCTACAGAAAGATGTCAAATTTATATTCGACGCAGATTGCAAGTCTTCCTTCAATTAACTGAAGCAAGCGCTTGTACCTGACCCAAACTTCGAAGAACCATTCTTGAACACTGATGCTAGTGCTTTTGCCATTGGAGCCGTTCTCTCTCAAGGCCTCGTGGGAAAAGATCTCCCTATAGCATATGCTTCCCGTACTCTCTGCACTGCAGAAACACGATACTCCAGCATCGAACGGGAACTGCTAGCCATTGTTTAGGCAGTCAAACACTACAGGCCTTATCTTTTTGGCTTTTTTCCGTCAAAGATTCTGGCAGTCGTCTAGCCAGATGGCGCCTTAAGCTAGAAGAGTATAATCATAAGGTAGAATACAAACCTGGCAAGGTAAATCAAAACGCTGACGATCTTTCCCTAATTAAAATTAACCATTTTAAACAATGCACAGACTTTCTAAAATCAAAATTTTCGCAAATAACGAAATCGACCCAGAACAATCAGACTCCGATAGTGATCAAGAACGTGATGATCATGACGAACGAATAGCAACAGAATTTAAGCAGTTTGCTTAACTGAATAAAACCGGGTCGATAATCGATTATTCAAATATTGTAATCTCTAACGCCCAACTTTTAAACAAATCCCATAAACGAATAGTCACTTTCTTCTGGTATAATAATAAACTCAATGAAGAAGAACCAAATTTCACTACTGTCCCTCTAAACATTGTAGCCAGTAAAACTGTAAGGAATAGAAAATATTTAATTGCCCCTTTACGTTTTTATTCGTGGACCAGTTGTCTCACATCTTGTTAACATCTTCTATAACAACCACGATCAGTTCGCTGAATCCGAAACTTTCTGTCTTGAAAACATAGTAGTCCTACCTATTTTTGAAACGCTATCCTTTATACTCGCTGACAAAGAACTGAAACTAAAAATTTATCAAAACATTGTGAAAACGCCTTCACAAGAAGAAATTCCCATTATACTGCAACACTACCACTGAGTAAAAGTAACCTCTATCGTGGAATTAATGAGACAATCAGACGTATTAAGGATAGGTAAAGATCTGTAGAAAAAACTTAAGTGCTCGTTTTGTCATAACCGAAACACCAAAAACACCCTTCGAACGTATCAACATTGATATTTTCGAATATACAACTAGAATCTATTAGAGATGAACTAACCAAATTTACTCAGGCCTACCCTATTGGTAACAAAACAGATAAAACTGTAGTAAACACCCTCCTAATATTATTCCCACATTACGGTATACCCTGTCGCATCAATTGTGGCTATGGACGTAAATTTGATAACACTCTAATAAGGGAACTGTGCGAACTATATTACATAAAACCATCCTTTTCAAGCTTCCACCTTCCCGAATCAAACGGTTCTGTCCAAAGGTTTCACGCGACTTTAGCGGAAATGATAAGGGCAATTACAGCTAAACATCCGAACATTCAACGTCGTCCCTCACACAGTTATATACTACAACAATACCAAAAACAAGACTACCGGTTTCACGCCTACCAACTGATTTTCGGATACACTTCTAGTAGGCCTCCCGAAAACAATCGACGATCAAGAAAAACTCCAAATACGCTGGGACCTTAACAACAGAATGATCTCCTATTACAGCCCGTGCTAAAATAGACCTACAAAAACAAAAATCGAAAGATAGGTTTAAGCAACGTGTTTCAACTTACCAACCGGAATACAAAGTAGGCGACAAAGTTTACGTGAAAGAGTTTCAAATTAAAAGCAAATCCCTAAACAAATTCAATGGACCTTTTGAAATTACCGCGATACGAAAAAACTCTCCCACCGTTATAAACTTATAGATTAACCAAATCAGTAAAATTAACTTTGGCATACTAAGACCTTATGTCCTGATCCTCCAAAAAACTTTCATACACCCGTTAACAATACATACTTAAAATTTCTAACGACAAATGGACATATCTTGTCTTCAAGGACCTCAGACCTTTAAGAGATACTATTTCAAATAATGACGCTATACTAAACGGAATTCTAGAAACTATTAACGAAAATACAACTGACACAAAATCATTTAAACCAAAGGGACAAGCACATGTGAGCCTCTTGAGACAAATTTCAAAATCCATTAACTCTAAATATGCACACATATTCGCTGTCACTCAAACTTATGGGATTAGTTTGCAAAGTCATTTCAGGAAACTTAGATCGGGCAGATGGTGAATACATAAATGATTGTATAACCAACATTACTAAAGACCAACACAAAATTCAAGAATTAGTAATAAAACAAATATTACAAGCTTATCTATACATTACAAAAATTCCAATCACAAGAGAAAATATTCTCAAATAATATCGAGAAAATAAAAAGTCACATTTACAGATTTCGAATGATCTTGATTTTCATGAATTCCAAATCAATATCTTGGATCTGTGGATCTTTAGGCTGCGGTTACAGTGGATGCGAATTCGTGCGAAAATTAGTTCGTACGAATTCATAGGAGCTAGTACGAATTCATCAAAAGTGAACAAATACGTATGCCGAAGTACACGCGGTTACATTGAATACGACTAATACGTACGGCGTCTCACGAATTCGTACGACTGTTTGTTTTTTCGTCAGTTAGTCGTACGAATTTAAAGAGAGCATCATGTATATTGAAACATTAATTGCACTTGTGGAAGAAAGGCGGTCTTTGCGGGATCAAAAGTCTAAATAATACCATAATAGGGAATTTTAAACAAAAAATTATGGAGGGAAGTAGCAGAGGAAATAAGAGTAACAGGTATGTAATTTTTATTAAATATATATAGTTACATTTTTATTAGATATGTTACATTTTGAATATTTATTTATTTATTTATTTATTTATTTACTAGTACACCATCCAACAGCCATAGGCCAAATCAAGGATGAACATTTAAGTTAGTGTACAGTGCATCCCATTTTGGTTGAGATTGCCAGGTTACTCGGTTGTTATTGAAGATAGAGTCTTGCGGTTTTCACATACCTTTTCTACTTTTTTGTGAAATCATATCAGATTTTGCATAAGTGTTTCCATTTATGAGATACAGGGCGATTTTGATAATTTATACTTTTTGGACCCCTTCTATATCTACGAAGTTATTAGAAATACTCTTACGCTAAGAACTACGTCTAATAGAAAATTTTGCATAGAATCCAGTGGAGTACTCCATTTTTTTTTCCGAGTATGGTTTTGAAGATACTACACAACATTATATATTTTTAAATGGAACACCCTGTATTTTATTATTTCATTGAATTCGTTATTTTTTTCCCTTTAAAATAATGTATAATACAATACACACGGTATTATTAGAAATGCTAAAAAACACTAAAAAGCTGAGTTTTGCTAGTAGGCCATGCATTTTCCTTTTAAAAGTACAATCAAACAAATAGTTCCATTTGAGATTTTTTATAGGAGTTTATCAGCAAAGAAAAATAATGTTAACAATAATTCAATAACATGAAATACGAAATTTAGGTACCTAAAAGCAACTAATAAATAGTTATACATCGTTCATTATGTATAACAAACAGAACAAGTATTACAAATCAAATATCTATCTTAAAATTAATTTTGGACACTATTTATTACCTTATTGATTTAACTGTTCAAATTGTTGTCCATTTTCCCTAACACATAATTGGCAAACCTTTCCATCTCGCATGAATCTATTTAAAATTATTATAGAATTCCGCCTTTCGGAACAATATTTTATCTAGTGAGCGCTGGACAGAAAAGCGCAAATCTAATCAAGCTGTCATTGTTAGTAACTATTGTGTTTAATCGTGTTTGAGTTTACAAGATCATTATATAAATAATTATTCGTGAGTTTGCTGGTTGATAATTGATAATGGCTGGAAGAGAATTCGTTTTTCAAAATAACGAAAAATACGATATGATACAATGTTTAAATCAATGTTATGAGAATGTTGAAGAAGCTTTAGAACTATAATTCCACAGGTATAAAGTACGAGTAGTTTACCATATTTCATGAAATCGCGTTTTTAAAACTTTCAGATATCCAGAGAGGCATCAACCTAGTCGAGCAACTATATTTAGACTAAAGAATAATTTACTAAGTTTTGGTGCATATTCTAAACCTCGATCAAAGGTGTATAACAAAGAAAATCGAGAAATGAATGAAATAAATGTCCTAGCTAGCGTTCATGCCTATCCCCAGACTTCTTGTGCGAAATTAGAAAATTACACTGGAGTTTTTCAATCACGGGTCCAAAGAATTTAAAAATATATATAAATTTAAACCTTACAAAATCAATATTGTCCAGCACTTTTATCCTGGTGATGCAGCAAGACGGTTAAATTTTTGCAATTGGTTTTTAGACCAAACCCGAAGGGACAATGATTTTGTAAGGAAAGTTATTTGGTCAGACGAATCTCATATAAGCAGTGCCGGTATATTTAACAGGCAGAATACAAGATACTGGTATGATGAGAACCCGCACTTAATTTTTGAGCGACAACAGCAGGGTCGATTTGGTTTTAATGTAGCCTGTTTCATACTGGGGACAAAAATAAAATACCGCATTTTTGAAGGAACCCTTACCGCCAATAGGTACTTGACAATCCTAGAAGACTTATTACCCGAAATAATGGAAGATGTTCCCCTCGCCTTTCGCAATTCTATACACTTTCAACAAGATGGCGCCCCTGCCCACAATTCTAGATTAATTGGGCGCTTTTTAGAAAATAATTTTCAAGGATGTTGGATAGGAACACATGGACCAATTAGGTGGCCTCAAAGATCATCCGATTTATCTATATTGGACTTTTTTTATGGGGTTATTTGAAAAATAAAATATATACCAACAGACACAACAGTCGCGAAGAACTTCGTGCCGCAACGGAGGCAGCTTTTCGGGATTTACAAAGGCAACCTGTTATAATCTTAAATGCACTCAGGCGTATTGAAAAGGTTTGCCAATTATGTGTTAGGGAAAATGGACAACAATTTGAACAGTTAAATCAATAAGGTAATAAATAACGTCCAAAATTAATTTGATTTGTAATACTTGTTCTGTTTGTTATACATAATGAACGATCTATAACTATTTACTAGTTGCTTTTAGGTACCTAAATTTCGTGTTTCATGTTATTGAATTATTGTTAACATTATTTTTCTTTGCTGATAAGCTCCTATAAAAAATCTCAAATGGAATTATTTGTTTGATTCTCCTTTTAAATGGAAAATACATGGCCTACTAGCAAAAAACTCAGCTTTTTAGTGTTTCCTAATAATACCATGTGTATTGTATTATACATTATTTTAAAGGGAAAAAAATAACGAATTAAATGAAATAATAAAATAGGGTGTTCCATTTAAAAATATATAATGTGTAGTATCTTCAAAACCATACTCGGAAAAAAAATTGAGTACTCCACTGGATTCTATGCAAAATTTACTATTAGACTTAGTTCTTAGCGCAAGAGTATTTCTAATAACTTCGTAGATATAGAAGGGGTCCAAAAAGTATAAATTATCAAAATCGCCCTGTATCTTATAAATGGAAACACTTATGCAAAATCTGATATGGCCATCCTGAGTTTCACAAAAAAGTAGAACAGGTATGTGAAAACCGCAAGACTCTATCTTCAATAACAACCGAGTAACCTGGCAGTCTCAACCAAAATGGGATGCACTGTACAGTTGCATTAAAGTTACTTAAGATTAAATCAAGTAAACGACCATTATTATTTAGTACCTCATTATATTGCCTTAAGTTCATAAATGCTGAAAAACGTTCAAGGGTAGAAACATAGCTGTTTCCAAATGTAACATCAGAATGACTTTGGTAATACTATGGTATACTGAAATCTCCCAAAATAAGTAAGTCATCGTCGCTATTATATAATTAATTATATAATTGGGATATAAAGTCGTACAAACATTCATAGGTATCGAGGCTTAACTGTGGAGGAAAATAAACAACAATTAGATATACTCTTCTATTTTTTGCAAAAAAACTCTTACGCCAAGCATATCCACATCAGTTATAACAGATGACAACTTAGATAAATCAATGACCTCTACACAGTATTTGTTTTTAATTGCAAGCAATACACCCCCTCCCTTTTTAGTTTTAGTAGTTTCAAAGTCACGAAAGTCATGAAATATTTCAGAGTCGTAAACCGATGATGATAGCCAAGTCTCCATTAAAGCAATAACATCTTGATTACAAGTTGCCGAATGGTTATAGACAGAGATAAGTTTTGTATTTAACCCCCTCATGTTTTGATAATAAATTACAAAATTATGTTCCTTACCAACATCAGAACTGCTTTTTAATTGCTATTTACACAGTATAATATTTCTGTAGTGCTCCAGTTTCTTCTGATACGTGGTACATTTAGAATGATCCCATGCACAGTGTCGATAGTCAACATTTTTCACATTGAGACAGTTTATACATTTAATTTCAGAGTTAGGTGGACAATCTTTAATATGGTGCTGCATTGAACACTTAGGACAAGCAATGTCTCGATTACACGAATGTTGATGGTGATTTATTCCACTACACTTATAGCATATTTTCAATTCAACGGCATCGTAAACAGGACAGACATCAAAGTTCACAAAAACATTGTGGAGTTCTAGAACTTTTACATACGTCTCCTTATCAAGCTCTAAAATTGCTTGATATATGTTGTTATTCTTCTTAGTTGGCCAAATCTTTATAACATTACATACATTAGCACTTTGCACGGTGCTATTCTGATACTTCAAAAATTTAATTAATTCGTCGGGTGGGTACCGTTCTATCATACCTGCAATCCTTATCCTGGGGTTCCGGCTCTTAACTTCCTTAACCTCATAGCTGTTCCATAATTTTAAGTTGGCCACCTCCTTGAATTTTAATACATCAGTAGTGTTGCTGCATCCTATTAGAACTCCCCCGTCACTAACGTTTTTAATTTTCGATACTTTTATATTTAGATCCAATGGTTTAATATTGCTTATAATATCAGATTTTGTTTGAGCGTTTTTTTGAGAAAAATTTTTAGGCTTTACTACTACCATAGATTGAGTATCAGCAACTTGAGCAAAAGAAGGTTTTACGGTTTCAGTTGAGAGGTTACCAGTGTGTTCCTTAGCCATGTATAATATATCTTTCTTTATATCTACAAACATTTTCTCAACATTTTTAAAGACTTCCGTTAGTCTCAAACTAAGTCAATTGCTTCCGCAATACAGTTATTAATATCACTTGCCATAGGGTAACATTTTTCACAAAACCACAGAAGACCCGTAGTTTTAATATACTTGACAACATCGGGAGCTATTCCAACGCAGGCCACGTGATATTGTTTATTACAAAAACCCGCGCAAAATACACCGATTTTTGTACGTGTTATTGACGAATCGCACTTGTTACAACTCATAATAAGCCATAAATGTCTGTTTTATTCAGGGTAATTACCACTAATGTTTTTATATTTGTAACTGGACTTATTCTTATATCACACACATTTTTATTTTTGCTGGTTGATACTCATTAGAGTTTTTCACCGGAGCTCTGAAAACACGTACCTACTGACTATTAATACACAGGACCGTATTCCCGAATATATAGATTTCAATTACCATTTAAAGTAAGGCTATTTATTTCTTCAGATATTCCTATTTATTTTAATTAACATGATTAAAATGTAAAAATTTGTTCCGAATATCATAAGCTGCATCAGTAGATCTATTAAAACATCGTGGTTCGGTGTTTTGTTTTGAATTTGTTCAGTTCTAGTGTTTTCCAAAACATATGAGGTACCTTCTAAATCGATAATTATATTATGTAATAAGCAAATAGTCTTTACAATTAAATCAACTTTGTCAGGATCAATTTCAATTTCGGTTTTTAGAATTCTCCATTTTGCAGTTATGATACCAAAAGTATATTCAACAAAACGTCTAGCTCGAGAAAGGCTATGATTAAAAATTTTTTCCTCTGGAGACAAGTGTCTTTAAAGGATATGCTGCGTCTCCTACTAAAACAGGTGGTACAATAATATCTGTATTGGGTAGGACCTTTGGTGCAGGAATGTTAAAAGTACCTTGTTCGAGATGATGGTACAATGATGTATCTGCAAATATTCCAAACCTTGTAACACTATAGAAAAGTACTGTTTATAATTAAAATAATAAGATCTTGAATTGGGGGGACATTTGATTCTGATATGCTTGCCGTCAATGGCTCCGATGCAATTAGGAAATTTCCATTTCATATAAAATTCATGTGCAATTGATAAAACCATTGTTTCAGTTGGAAAGGGCATATGTTTTTCAAAGTATCCCATATGGCCTCGCAGGTTTCACAAACAGCTTGTCTAATTGTTGTATGTGACATTCGAAATGAGAAAGCCAGTAGCCAGAAACCTGAAAAAAAATAATTTTTTGGGATGAAAAAATAGTCTAAAATGATTAACAATGAAAAGAAATAAAAAGTACCAATAAAATAGACTAAGTTCAACATTCTTTATTCAATATTTTGTTACAGATGGTGTAGTTCGTCAGAAGTGGAGGGGAGTAAGAGCCACTTTTAGAAAAGAGCTTGCTAAATTACGCGAAAAAATTAGCGGTGGTAGTAATGAGGAAACAGCCCCCAAATGGCAATTTTACGAAAACATGCTTTTTATAAAAGACCAGTTTGTATCCCGAAAAGCAGCTGGAAATATTCCAAATATAATACAAGGTTACACTTATTAGCAGACACCAGTAATGATGAACAATACACAGAAAGGAAAGAAATAGAAAATGCTTCGCCTTCTATTAGACAGTTCACAAACAGTAAACGACCTTTAATTGAGACTGTTTCACAAGAGACAAGCACTCCACTAAAAAAAAATAAAAGTATTAAAGATACCACATGGCACAAATTTCTGGCAATTGAAGAAAAAAAAAACAACACCAGCAACAGCAGGATGATGATGATTATTTCGCCCTAAGCCTCGTTCCTTACTTGAGAGAGCTACCAATGCACAGAAAATTATTTATCAGAACAAAATTTCAGAAATTACTAATGCACGAATATCAAGCATTAGACCGAAACCAATACATTCCGCAACAGGAATTTACAGAAACATCTAGCCAATTCCAACACGTTCACCGGCATATACTTGCACTTCGAGGGATTTTTCAAATGAATTAGTCCAACCAATCAATAATACCAGAAGTAATTATGCATTGAACTATATGAAAAATGCACAAAAAAAACCTTCACATACGGCAAGACAATATTTTTCTCAGTTCCAACCTAACCCTTAATGAATATTTTTTTGTACGATTATAATTTAAATTTGAATAAATCCCTGTTTAGTAAAAAGTTATTTTACTTACCGTAATGTTACAATCAATTTTTCTTGTGGTGAAATGCATTCGCGAAAGTTACAGTATTTTTTAAGTTTACATTCTACAATTTTTAATATATAATCAAACGTATATTGCGTCATTCTAATATAACCAAAAAATTTTTAACATTTTTCCTAAGTTCTTCATAAGATCTTCCAAATTCTCCGTTTCCAGTTCTAGATAAAAAATAGTCGTCTACCCAGTAGCGTTTTCTGTTTTGCAGTAATTGAAATTTTATTAAAGGCGTTTCCAACAAGATTCTGTAGCTGGATCCATTGCACTTCAACACTAAGAACTATATGCAGCGATTTGAACTACTTCCTTGCGTCCAATGTAACCACCCTGTTCATACGAATTGTTACGAATTCGCATCCAGTGTAACCGCCGGCTAATAATGGAGAATTACATATTAATCAAAAACACTCTCAACATGTTTTAACTGCAGTCTCTTTCGCCCACTTAAAAAATGTACATAGTACGCTTATAGATCGAATAGATTTGATCGATTCCCCTCAAAACATTCATCAGTAATTCCATTAAAGTAATTTACTGCTTATTATTTATAGTTCAAATGTTGCTAAGTACATCGATTTGATAAAATTAGAAGCTTTTCAAATTAACGCTAAAATCATTTTTGTACTCAAAATTCCTTTAGTTGATTCTGAGATTTACACTCTTTATCACCTTTATCCTATCGCAATTCTGGATGATCGAACAGAGTTTCATCATATACTTTTAATAAAGACCAAATATATCGCGAGAGATGACGATTCGTTAGTATATACATAATTCAAAGACCTGAGCCATTAAACAAACAGCATAAAACGTGTTCCAAGTCAATTCCACATCCTATAGACAAAGATGCCATCTGCGAAGGACAACTACTCAGACAGCCACTTGCCGCAAATTGCAAAACTTCTATATTATATGCAGAAGATTATAATATCCAAGAGATCAATATAAACCTCTAGTTGACCTCCATCTCCTAACTTCGAACAAAGTTTTCTCTTGAAAGGGTTAAATAACCTCGAGTACCAAAAGAGAGATGCGTAGTGGCATACTCTAACGGTTGGTTTAATAACAACGTAGCCTGGCAATATAACTATTAGTCATCAGTTGGCAACGATAAAATAGCAAGGAAACGTGTGTGCGCAGTAGTAGTAGCGCGGTAGTAATGTAGGAGAAGAGTGAAAAATGATGTCGTCGTAAATTATAGTTGTAGATAGTTAGTGTAGTTTTAATGGTAGTTATTAGTTATTGAGCTTCAACCAAGTCATAAAGCATTTTGGGAATGTAGACCGTTGAACGAAACAGTATTAGTTAGTACATCGAAGTAAATTGCGAAGAAAATTCATAAAGCTTGCGGAAGTAGAATTTTCTTGGAATACAAATCAATGGCGTAAGTCAGACATTGTAGTTTTTGAACATTGTTGAAGAGTGAACTGTTGCAGAATATTGTAAGACTCAATCAACATATATATATATATATATATATATATATATATATATATGTGAGGCCTCTTCGCTATTTCAATTGCCTCTCTTACGAGTCTTGATTTTGGATGTTCTATATTTGCCAGTACTCTGGTGTTCTCAAAGTCTATTCGGTGTGACGTCGTGGTGGCGTGTTCCGCAATGGATGTTGTTTTTTCCGGCTTTCTTATAGCATTCCCCTGATCATCACGTCTAGCTTGAATTCTTCTGTTAGTTTGCCCCTCATAGGGTTTATGACAGTCTGCACATGGAATCTCATACACTCCCTGTTGTTCTAAAGGGATCCTCGTCTTCGGAGTTCTCAACACCGTGCTTATTTTTCTGTCTGTATTGAAAATAGTATCGATATTGTGTCTCCGTAGAATTCTTGCAATACTGTCCGTGGTACCCTTGACATACGGTAAATAGGCCTTGGTTATTGGTGTCTCATGTTCCTCGTCTGTTCGTCTCGGTTTTGACTTTAGGGCTCTTTGAATATTTTAGTCTGTAAATCCGTTTTGTCTCAGAGCTGTTTTTAAACTGTCCAGTTCCTGTTTGATGTTGTCCTGGTCAGCTAGTCTTTGTGATCTGGTTACTAAAGTTTTGACGACAGCTTGTAGTTGGGCTGGGTGGTGATGAGATTTAGCATGAAGGTATCTGTTGGTGTGATTTGCTTTCCTATATACTGTATGGCCAAGGGTTCCATCTTCCTTCCTATTTATGAGAACATCAAAGAATGGCAGTTGATTATTGGCTTCAACCTCCATGGTGAATTTTATTTTGTGATGGATGCCATTAAGGTGGTCTAAGAATGTGTTGAGGTGTTCCCTGCCATGAGGCCAAATCACAAAAGTATCATCCACATATCGCAACCATAAACTGGGTTTAAGAGTTGCTGTACTTAGTGCCAACTCCTCAAAGTTTTCCATAAAAAGGTTCGCTATAACTGGTGAGAGTGGCGATCCCATTGGAGCTCCTTCCACTTATTTGTATCGTTGGTTCTCGTAAACAAAATAGGTGTTCATCAGGCAGTGCCTTGTTAAATCTACAAGGTGTTGGGCTGGTTTGTATTTTTCTATTATGATATCCAAGGCTTCGTCGATAGGGATGCTGGTGAAAAGGGACACTACGTCAAAACTGACAAGAAGACACTGAGGTTGTAAAACCGTTTTTCTAAGTATTTCGATGAAATGTGTCGAATTTTTGACATATGAGTCTGCCCCCTCTGCAAACGGTTGAAGTTGTTGGGCTAGGTATTTGGCTAGCTGTTGTGTTGAGGATCCAATTGAACTTACTATTGGCCTCAAAGGTGCACCTTCTTTATGTACTTTTGGCAACCCATAGAATTTCGGACATCTCGATGACTTTTCACGCGGAATGAGTTGCAGTTGGAGATTTTTGTCGATCCTACTTGCTTGGATTTTGGCCTTGATTGATTTCTCTAGATAAGTTGTTGGGTCAGTAGTAATTTGTTTATATGCTGGATCTTGTAACAATATTTGAATTTTGTTTGAATAATCCACTGTATCTAAAATTACAGTCGCATTTCCTTTATCAGCAGGTAGAATGACAATGTCCTTGTTGAGGCGAAGTTGTTTCAAGGCCTCATTTTCTTCTGTAGATAGGTTCCTTTTGAGTGGTTTAGACTTTCTTAGAACATGTGACACATCTTGTCTAATTATTTCAGCGGTGTTCGCATCTAATTTTGAAACTGCTGTTTCCACGCCACATATTATGTTCTCTGTTGGTATATGAGAGGGAGCAATAGCGTAATTGAATCCCTTAGCCAACACGTCAATCGAGGTAGAGTTCAATTGGACCGAAGATAAGTTATAAACGGTTCTATTCGTTTCCAATTGCCTTGAGGTTAGACTGTGACCGTTAGACATAGTGACTCTTGGGGAGTAGGCAGATTGAGGCCCCGAGTTCGATCTAGACTCTGAAACTCTTTTTCACTTTTGTCTCTTGATAATGGCTCCAAAGCAGGAGTCGAAACGTCGAGTATTCAATAAATTCAGACGCGGTATATATATATATATATATATATATATATATATATATATATATTAATATAGACTGTAATATAATGAATTTTTAAATGTATGATTACCTCAGGGTCTTTTTTGCTTGGGTTCAAAATTGTAGATCTTATATAAATAAATGAATTTTATACTTATCTTATAAGTCTCTATTTCTTCTTCGTTACACTATCAATTTTTTTTTTAAATTTTGAAATTATATTTTACACTTTATTTTTTTTTAATTTTTAAATTACTCAGAAATAATTTTAAATTCTCAATCAAATTACAATTTATTTATCATGATTATCCACAATACAATTCTGATATATATAATATTGCCTTTACAACAAAATAAATTTCCTGGTTACCTAAATACTCTTAAATTTCTATCAATTTGTTACAAAAAATATTTCAATACTCTAAACAACAATATTCATTATACTAAATTGAAAACACCTTTATTTGTATCACTGATTGATTTTAGATTTCAATAATCTGTTTATTAAAAAATGTTTCAAAAACTCACAGTTGTCTGGCTTGAATTCCCTTTTTCCTTAATTTTGGTTTTATTATACTGCTTCCTGATTTGTTTTGGTTTATAAATTAAATTCTGCTACTCAATTGATCTATTTGCTACTGCACCAATATTTTTTTTTATTCCAACTAATTGATTTTTCTCTCCATTCAAGGATTTCCAAATGATTCCTTTTATGGAATATTTATTATTTTCTAATTTCAAATTGATAATTCCAAAATTTTAAAATCTAACTTCAAAACTTAATTTCTTGTCAAAAACTGACATGGAACACTTATTCCAATGATATCACAGAACATTTATCTGGTTGTCATGGAAACGCAATTTTACAGGAACGAAATTTTCAACTGCTCTGGTCGACGATCGGAAAACAAAGAGGACCTTTCAATGTCAGATTTCCTATTTATTTAATAAATTTTGCCACCTGCTATTTCCATTTCCGCTTTAATTTATTTTATTAATTTCCAAATATGTTTGTTCTAAATCATATGCAAAAATCTAAACAAATTTTAATTTGAATTTCAATACCGTTTACTCTCCCAAATTTAATCTACATCACTTAATTCATGTTTTCAAAATTTTTGATTTGACACTTGAAACTTGCTGGCCACCAGTCATTTAACAGGTACTTTAAAAAAAATTGGATTTTACTGAAATTAAGACTTTATATCTTTTGAACTATTAAATTTTCATAAACTATGCTCTAAGCTCTTTCTAACGGTATAAATCTCTTTAGTGTTCCATCATTCATTCAAATTTTTAACAGTCTTTATAATCCTGACATTTCAATTCTCTGTTTATTCAACAATTTATGTATTTAAAACTTAAATTTGATCCAAAATGTGTTATTATTCAGTGTTCTCATGGCCTAATATGTGATCTAAACTTGTTTTACAAACTCTACTGTGATTTTCATAAGTGAATTTAACCTCTTTGATGTTTGGCCTAAATGTGTCTTCCTGCCTAGATTTTCTTATGTAAGTATCCAAATTCTACTACACTCTGCATGATAGATTATCTAGCTTTATATGCCACCTTTTATCCTCTCAACAATTTGCTTTTGAAACATTCTTTTTACATAGTTTATATTTTTAGGTTAACTTTAACTTTGATTCCTGCAATTTCCTTTGTGTTATTAGATATATATGAATGATATTTACATTTCCCCAATCATTTACTTATTCAGATTACTACACTTTTGTATTATTATTTCATGTCGGTTTTAAATCCATTACAATATATATATATATATATATATATATATATATATATATATATATATATATATATATATAAGATTGTGATGATAGATTGTGATTATTATAGCTTAATAAACTGTTATTGTTGGAAAAGTGTTATTGATGTACCCGCAATTACGTAGAGAATAAAACATAAATTCCCGTGTCTTCAAGGTTCAGATTCAAGCTGAACTGAATGGAACAATTTGAGTAAACATGTCCTTAATCGAGCCGGATTGAATCGGTAAAACAAACTTTTAGTAAATATGGTACGTATTCAAGTCGAAGTTAAAGGAAATTCTTTCGTCAGGGATGAAGAAGAAGCTTCCGCAACTGTAACAATAACTTTAGGAGTGAGTAAATAAACAAAGTATACAGTCCACAAACTTGTAAGTAAAAACATTAAGTGTAAATAATATTGTAAATAGTAGTTTAAAAAATGAAAATGGAAACTCTACTAAGGAAGAGAGCTGCTCAGAAAGGAAGTATTAACAAAATAGCTCAATGGGCAGCTGAGCCGACAAATTTAAACAATAAATTTCAGTTAAAATCTTCACTAGAAATGTTAAATAGCGCTTATGATAGATATATAGGCATTCAAGATGAACTAGAGTCAGAAACAGACAATTTTGAACAGGAACTATTAGATAGGATTCAAATTGAAGAAGTATATTTAAACATTTCTAGTCTGATTAGAGAATCTATTTTTTAAATTAGATTTAGCGGCTTCACAGAATGTAAACGTATCTAGTACATTCAAACGCAATGTAAAACTCCATAACATTTGATGGAAATTGTTTAGATTATAGATTATAGAGCAGTTAGAGAACTTTTGAATAATGGCAGTTTAGAGTCAAACAAAGAGAAATTCTTTTATTTAAAAACATATTTGAAAGGTGAACCGCTGTCAATAATTTCTCAAATAGATGTAACCGACCAGAATTCCCAAATAGCTTTAGATTTGTTAGATAAAGAAACAACAGAATTCTTTGATCGTATTTTTGGCAAATGCGCTATCTTATAACAAAGTCGTACCTAGGAACGCCAACTTTAAATTCTAAAGACAACTTTTTCAAATTCAAATGTCCAACTTAGATCATTTTGAATTTATTAAAAGTAATAAATTTTGTTTTTCTTGTTTGAGTAATAAACATTATGTTGTTAGGTGCTAATCCCCTAATCTGTGTCAAGTATTTGGTCAAAAACATCATACTATGCTACATTTCTCGAAAAAGGATGACAAAAGAGAAGCTAGTTCTCTATCTGCAAATAAGCAAGATGGTGAAAACCAGGTTTGTGCACAGGACAGTCGTAAACAACCAGTACCTGCTAACACTCAAAACCTCAGGTAACAAAGCTGAATTTGAATTCTGTCCATGTTTTACTTGCAACAGCCTAAGTAGAATTGTACCCAGGTAGTGGGCCCTCTATAGTCTCTCTCTATATAGTCTATAATTAGGTTGTAGTATCCAATCCCAAAGATTGAAAGTTTCACGCATATTGAATCAAAGTACTAAGTTGAATGGTGTAACCAATGTCACTTTGTATTCTCGTGTAGAGAAATCATTTCATCATGAAATAACTTGTGCTATGGTAGATTCAATAACACAAAATATTTCACAAGTTGTCATAAATAGATCCTCATTGCCAGCATCACCTGCTTATAATCAGGAACTTTTTGGCTGATCCGAATTTTGACACCCCAGGACCAATTGATTGATTTTACTGTTAGGAGCAGACATGTATTATGAGATGTTGAAACCAGGTATATTTAAGTTAAATAAAAATCTTTAATAGAGACATTAGGTTGGGTCATATCTGGAAATATACCCAAACAATGTATACACGGTGTCCCTCAATTGACACTAACATCTAACTCTTTCTTTGTAACATCTGCAGAATCAACAAATTAAAATCACATTGATCCTATGTTAGAAAAGTTTTGGAATCAAAAGGAAATTTCTACGTCATATCATGTTCACGAAGAAGACTTGCAAGCTGAAGCAAGTTTTATTTGATCTTTGAAAAAATGCTCCAAGGTGGTAGATTTCAGGTTGATCTTCCTCTTATTAAGGAAAATGCTCACAAAGGTCTAGGTGATTTCTTCTTTATGGCTAAACACAGATTTCAATCTATAGAAAAAAGGCTGTTAAAAGATCCTAAACTTAAGGAAGAGTATAGGAATTTGTTGTTTGAATATGTACAGTTAGGACAGATCACAAATATTTTGTTCCCCACTTGTGCTTTGTAAGAAAGCACAGCACAACAACCAAAGTTCGAATAGCGTTTGACTATTCAGCCAAATCATCAACTGGCATTTCGTTAAATGATATTTGTTTGAAAGGGCACAGGGTCTAACCAGAACTGTTAGACATCTTAGTTAGATTCAGACTAGCGCTCCTTACTTGGATTGCAGAGTATTGAAATAAATAGCTTTGCAATCTTCTGACAAACCCAATGTCCAATACACATTGTTAAATCAAACATATATTGATGATGTCTTGTCTGAAGCAGACAATATACAGGATTTAGAAGATGGTGAAAACACATAACTAAGAAACGTATTAGCTTGTTATGGGTTTAATCTACATAAATTTCATTCTAATGAGGCTCAGTTTAGCAGTTATAGTACTCAGGAGGTAACAGAAAAAGATTTAAATCTGGATGAAAATCCTAACAAGATATTAGGAATTTGTTGGAATGCTCAGGATCTCTAGCCCTCCTCACTGCTTTCATACACTTGTCACAAACAGAAAAGTATTGTCAAAAATATCTCTATGTTTTGACCTCTTGGGATTAGTCAACCCAGTGACAATACAAGGAAAGTTACTGATGCAACAATGATGATCCTATTACAGATCCCAGTATTTTAAAATCTTGGAAATCTTTTTTTGAAAATGTATGTGCTCTTTCATCTTTGAAAATTCCCAGATATATTTTTAATCCAAAAACTATTGTACATATAGAACTGCATAGGTTTGTGACGCCAGTTCACATGCCTATGGTGGATACATTTATTTAAGAGGCATTTATGATGTTGGAACTGCATCATCACAGTTGATTATTTCAAAGTCAAGGGTGGCCCCTCTAAATAAGCCATTCCCAAACTTGAGTTGTGTGCTATGGCACTTTTGGCTAGATTATATGCTCGTGTTTACAACATTTTGAAAATTCAGTTAAAACTTTGTACAGTAGTATTATGGACAGATTCGCAAATTGCTCTGTGGTATGAAGTATTCCTACCCGTTGTTCTGTATTCGTTTGCAACAGAGTTAGTGAGATACAGCAGTTAACTTCTAATGTGACATGGAGACACATTAAAAAAAGCACTATGAACCCCAGTGATATTCTGTCTCGTGGGCAGTCACTGAATTCCAATAGCACATTGTGGTGTTCAGGCCCCTCCTTTTTGTATAAGTCAGCTGAAGACACTGTAAAACATGATACTTTCTCTTCAGTCATGAACCCCCCAGAGGACAGAAAAAAGGCTATAGTGATAGTCTCCCCAACCCCTGATCTTTGATAGCTCGATCTTTATAATATGAAAAGTTGATCAGGTCCATGGCACAGGTTTTCAAGTTTGTGAAGGTTCGGCGAGAATCCAACTTGTAAAACACCCCTTTGAGTTGTGATGACTTGGAGCAAGCCACAACATTTTTGGTAAAGCATGTGCAGAATAGTCATTTTTCACATATATTGGGTACTTTAAAAAATAACAAAGTAGGTACAGACAAAAGATTGTCATCGTTGAAGTTATTCATTGCTCAGAATGGTTTGTTGAGAGTAGGCGGTCGTCTAGCTCATTCAAAGTTGGATTATCAGCAAAAGAATCCCATTTTACTGCCTTCCCGAAGTCATTTTACTACATTAGTCTTAAAACAGTGGCCCTCAAAATGTTTTAGCTAATGTTAGGTTGCAGTTCTGGTCAGTGGATGGTCTTAGGGAAGTGAAAAGGATAATACATAATTGAATGGTTTGTAATAGGTTTAAGGCAATAACCTCTGAACCGATAAGATAAGAGTAACCCCGTCTAAATAATTTCAAGTTGTAGGAATCGATTTTGGAGGTCCCTTCATGATTAAATCTTGTAGGTTAAAAAAAGCTCCAACCAGTAAATGTTATTTAGCTTTGTTTGTTTGTTTTTCGACTAAGCTATGCACTTAGAATTAGTATCAGATTTGTCTGCAGAGACATTCATAGCAGCACTAAAGAGATTTGTTTCAAGAAGAGGATTACCTCCAGCCATTTATAATGATAATGCTATAAACTTTCTACGAGCTTATAATCAATTGAAAGATTTGTCACAGTTTCTTGTAAATAATGTTTCCCCTGTTTATGATTTTTTGTTATCTTGTTCTGTTGATTGAAAATTCATACCTCCACGGTCTCCGCATTGGGGAGTGCTGTGGGAAGCAGGTATCAAGAGTGTTAAATCTCATTTGTATAAATTGATGAACAATAATGTATATACATTTGAACAATTGGCCATAGTTTTCTGTTAGATTGAGGCAATATTGAATTCTCGCCCTTTATTCTCTTTGTCTCCAGATCCAAATGAGTTGAGTCATTTGACTCCAGGATATTTCATAACTGGAGCTTGTTCACAGATTGTGGTAAATAGGTTCAAATTTTGGCAGCAATGTACTCATGTACAACAAAATTTCTGGAAAATGTGGTCGGTAAAATATTTGAATCAGCTTCAAAACCGTTCAAAATGACAGGGAGCTTGCACTGACTTAAAAGTCAATGATATGGTTTTACTTAAAGACATAGACATCCCTCCTTTAAAGTGGCCCTTTGCAAGAGTAATGGAAGTCTTTAAAGGTAAAGATGAGGGAGTTAAATAATTGAAGGTTCATACTTTTGCTGGAGAATATGTACGCCCAATTGTGAAAATTGTAAAGTTACCTACAGAAGATATCTTAGGTGCCCAGCCTCCTTAGATAGGAAGCCGGGGGAATGTAGCTAGTGACGCACCCCTCGGCTCCTCTCAGGTCACTAAAAAAATTTAAAATTGAGAAATCAATAATCGTGAAATCATTTATTCGCAATTTCATGCTCCGACCCAGTCTCATTTCGCAGTAGAAATTTGACACCAATTGAGATTTCTTTAGTCTCCTAAATTTTCCTCTCTCTTAGCTCCTCTATCCCCGGCTCGACTTGCGTGCCGAACCTAGTCTTTCTCACTTATGTCAACCTTAGTTCTGGTAAGCACAGTACATGTGGAGATGCCACTGTACTATTCGTTCTCAGGCAATGAATTGCTTTGATGATTGATTGCAGGATATGAGTAGTGAATTTCAAATTTCAGTAAGTGAACATGGGACTTACTTAGGGGTATATATGTAAAAGTGACCATTCCGACTCTAGGTCGTCGAATGTGTCACTGGTCATTAGCTGACACACAAGGTGATTTCTGAGGAATATCACAGACACTTGTTGTCAAGCAACAATATTTCCTGTTGTGTCAGATTTATTGTTGATATATGAATGGAAACTTGCGTAGGTTTGAATGCGTTTCAAATCCAAGGAACAGTGAGATAGACGCATTGTCATCGTCAACACTACTTCTTTTTGCGTTTTTTTGGTATATGTACAGTTGGTTGCCTATAAGGGCAAAATGAAGATGATACAAGTTTGGTGTAAACACAGTTTGAGTTTAGATATGACTCAGAGTGAAGGATGGAATGAAAACATAAAGGTGAGATATGGTCTTGGATTTTACAGGGTTATAGTTGAATGATTCTTCTGACGAAATCCTATGAGTTGTAGATACTTGGCGGGCAGTTTTACAGAAGGAAAGTTCGGCTGTATTTTGTTTTGCTCTTGGATTATTTTCTTTGCTTTGAAGAAAGTTTAGGTAGGTTCCATGTTCTCTCGGAGATGCCAGTATGTTCGAAAACAAAGTTTTCTCTTGAATGGGTTAAATAACCTCGAGTACCAAATGAGAGATGCGTAGTGGCGCACTCTAACGGTTGGTTTAGTAACAGCGTAACCTGGCAATATAACTATTAGTCAGTTAGTAGTAAGTAAATTGAATGGGAAAAACCCACTCTGCGTAAACAAGCATCAAATGCAAGGGTGAACATATTGTAACACTAACCGTATCGACGAATTCATTAATGGAAATTCAGCCCCACTGCAACGCTTTGATCGGCAATACTAGGGTCCATGCCAAACGGACCACCAAAAACAGCATCACACTCAAATATCATCCAATAAATATCTCCTACAACCGCTGCGACAATATGCCTACCGTCAGTCAACTTCCCAGTATTAAACCCTTTAAACTCCAAGATCTCGATGTCCGAAACCTTAACATTGCCAATCATAAACGCAGAAAGTACTCCAGTGAATTGGAACAACTGATGAACCAACCATTGGTGAAGAATCATACTTCCTACAATTATTGCTATCATGTTAGCAGTAATTGTTGTTGTTCTCCTCACCGGTACAGGAAAAAGTTGAAGTTTAGTAAGTCTAACCCTACTACTGAGCCAGCATCATTACCATGCCCAGCAAACGGAAGTTTTAGAGGAAAGCAAGTCTGCTAAACCTTACCGAAGACATAGAACTTCAGAACTTTTCCTAAAAGTTGATGATACAGCACAACCTTTTCAAACGGATGGGAGTTGTTATATAAGTTTATATGAAATTTGTGTGAACTTATGTAGCAACTATATTTGATCGTTTCCAGCTGACTCAGTAAAACGTGCAGTGTCACTTTACAATACCGCCGAACATCCTAGGGAATTGCCAGGTCGACAGTGCCGATTCCGAATCCATGATGTTATAAATTGTAGAATTTCTCTTAGTCTTTTCATTATTAGTGTGTCTGTAGTTAGTTAATATTGTTAATTTTCATTTTATATTTTAAACGTTATATTTTTTGTAGAAGTTAAAAAAATCTTTTTTAAAAACTCAATTTCAATTCAGACGCGGTTCTCACCCGGAACCTAGTTTAGTTCATAATAATGACCGCAGAAGGACACTACTACCGTGCCACTGCCAAGCGAAGAGAATGGGCACCACTACCTTTTCTCGAAGCAGTTAGTCGTTTTTTTGAACCCTCATAACGTGGGTTTGGTTTGTACGAGATAATCATAATTGGATATGATGTCAGTCTTGGACTCATTAAACATGTAAAGTTTCAATATCATAGTTCTTATGCTTCCTAAAGTCCTAGGAAGGTAACATTTGATATGTAAGCTACTATTAGTACATAAACAAGAAAATTCTTAAATTTGGAACTTTTACCCTCCAGCGATATATAGGGACTTAATGTTATAAATAATTACAAAAACATATTTCAGAAGTTTTAATAAATCACTCCTACTCTTTAAATTAGAGAATGGAATTAAGGGCACACAAAACTCCATCGTGATTGTTGATGTAGAAATCGAGCACATGTGAGTGTAAACGTCGTTGCGGGTGGATCTCTCCATTTCGATTTTTTTTGCGATTTGAATGTTTGTTGAAGTGTTCTATCACATTACTAAGGGGAATCCCTTATGATGTAAGTCTCTAACGTTAAACCACATGCATGGTACCATTTCAAGTTATGTTCATTGATAAATCTGTAGTTATGAATGAACATAGCAGTAAATGGCTGTAACACGCATGCTGTTTAACTTAAGAGAGATTTATCTAAGGGGGATTAGTACGTACTTACGTTTACGGGAATCTACCTGTGTTTAGAACATTTGTTCTTTTGCCTATTTAATGTGGAAATTTATTGTCGAAAATGATCATTTTCAATATATATTTCATTAATAGTATGTAGTACGCGGACGCCTCCTGCCCCCTCAACCACGCGCAGAGGCTGAAAATAATTGTTTTTGATAGCGAGCGTGTCGATTGTCTTGTTGAATTCAAAATTTTCGGAATACTTACTTTGTTGAAATTGTAATTTAATTGTCAATTTTCCTACAAATTTAAATCTGAACATGGTTTCACTCGTAGTAGAGTTGAAATCCCCATCTTCGTGTGGTTTATATTCCTTTTCCGTTCCTTAACATATTCAATGAATGAAGCTATAACTTTGAGGTGGCGTTCTCCACGAGTAAAAACGTCAATCAGAGAACATCTGCACATAATATCAAGTGTCATCTCATCATTGTTTTCATCGTCTAAATGTTAAATTATAATCATTCTCGTTTTGTCTTCGCTTGTATTGTATCTGTTTGAATAAAGTTTAGTTATTTTTCTAAAATGAATTTTGTTTTTAAAAATGTATTTTTGGAGGACAACGTTTTAATTGGCGCAGTCAGTAGTCGTAATCGCATCGAGCGGTAAAATCGAAGCCGATTTTAGTGTCTTAACACTTTAAACACGGATTGAACAATTTCTCGTGTTGAGTTCCCATCTAAGGTACCCATCCAAGAGAACATCTTCTCGTGTTGGAATCCTAATTTGGTAATCCAGCCAGAAAAACAAACAGACTTTCTTCGTGACGGAATCCTAATGTGGTAATCCATCCTCCAAGAAAGCAGCTTTTCTCGAGACGGAATCCTAACGTGGTAATCCATCCAGGAAAGCAGTTCTTCAAGGCAGAGATCAATAACAAACCAAGCGCTACAGGGAGGTCACACAGAGTCGGAGTTTGGAAATCACCGGTAAGTGTCAAGCTTTTCCAATCTTGCCTTTCCTTAACCCTATCGCAGGACTTTTGGATAGATAATTGTTAAGAATTGATTTTTTAGATATATTGAATTGAATTGATTTGAAATGAAATATTGATGAAATAAATAATTTTGTTGAAATATATATTAAATTAAATTAATATTGATATTGAGAAATAAAGAAAATAATTTTTGGAAAATAGTACAATAGTTTAGTTTTAAGTTTATGAACGTAGAGCGCATATCTCCATTGTTTGAAAACCTTCGCTTTCGCGAACCAACTACGGCAAAAGTTCTCACTAAGATGCCAACACAGACCATTAAACGTGAAGTAATTAAACAAGAAGTGCAGGAGCTGCCACCAGTCAAAAAACATGACTTGGAAGAGACACAATATCTCGATGAAGAACCAATCGATAAACTAGTATGCATACCAATGATGATGATGAGGTGGAGAATGAAACCTTTTACGAGGATCCCGGTAATCTCTCTAAAGAAGCCATAGAGGACTACATGGATCAGTATCCGCCAGTTGCACACAAGTATCTTGAAGATTATATTAGTAAAAGCGATGACATTGACAACATATATGGACATATATATGTCGTTGCAAGTTCCAAATGGTTTCTTGGACAAAAGGAAATTAATTTCAGTCGTAGTACAGGTCACATTATCGTTGATGGGCTACAGTTTCAAGGTACTCCAGGCTTATATCAACTAATATTTTACAAGTCACCTGATTATGCTCCCGATGATTTAGAAGCATACCGAAAAGTGTTGGTAATGACATCAGCAAACAAGAATGCAACAGGTCGTTTGAAAGTCTATATAAATATACTGAAATTATAAAGCCAATGTTTCCTCCTTTGACAAAGAAGCAACGTTTTGCTGGTACCGGTATGAAGTTAACTTTCAATAACAAGCCAACGGAGTACGTCTACTGGGATGATCCCAACGAATTGGTTGAACGGTTGAACCTACTGATTGCATCCAAGGAAGCAGGTAACACGTTCCATGGCAACGAAATAATTGCCATTATAAATAAATTAAATAATTATAAAGAAGCTAATATTATACGAGATAAATAAATTTTTAAATTGAAAGTGTATATTATTCCTTATCCTATGGCAAACATGTCAGTTTCACGATGACTTTAAACAAGTTTTGGCGTAGTGCCCATCAGCAACTAATGTCAACACCATCACATAACCTAGCTTTTATGAAAGTACCTTTTCTTTTACCGCGGAGGGAAATATTGACGCTGAGAAACTGAAAATTACCAATGTTGAAGGTCCGACGAAAGCTATGATGCCTCCAACAAGCAGTACGTTGATAAGGAAATAGCAAACGGACAGCAAAAACTACGTAGTAATTTTCAAATAGCCTTCAGCAACTACACTGGTGAAGTTCAGCAAACCTTATCTAAGTTTAAGCAAAACCAAAAGGTTAGCAATGAACGCATATTGAAAACCGAACAAGCTATGGAAATCCAAGTACAAAGTATATCGCTTCTCATTTAAAAATGTAATAGAATAGAACAATAGAAGCTCAATTGAAATCTGTCAGCAAAGACTATAAGGAAACCATGACCAGATTTGAAGCCTCGTTTAATGACAACCATATATCTCAGCAAAAACGTATAAATGATCTGGAACTTTCTATGAAACAAGCTCCTAAAGGTGTTGATGCAGCAGAAGTATTAAATAATGTTCGAAAATATAAGAGGCTAAAGATCATTCTGATCTAACTGAACTTAGAGACAAGATTACAAAAGTAGTGCCTGACCTATACCGAGATATGCAAAAACTACATGTTGATATTGCAAATCAAATGTTGGAACAAAATCAAAAACTTGAAGCAATCGCAGACAGTATTGCTGCAATTAAAAAGCATCATTAGGGTCAATAAAAACATGCCTTTGTCTATTTTTATACAGTATACAAGATAGCTCCTATAGCGAAACATTCCATAGAAAAAGTTCAAGTCGTTAAGGAACTGCATAGACCTGTGAGACGAAAGTTTCCTCGCCGACGTGTAATAATCAAGGGTTTCGATGACTCCTGGCAGTATGACCTCGCACAAATGAATTCTATGTAAAATCCAATCGTAATTTCAAGTTTTTTCTTGTGGTGATTGATTGATTGCTTTTCAAAGTACGTGTGGACGGGACCGCTGAAAACGAAATCCGGTGAAGAGGTAATTCGTGCCTTTGAGAGTATTCTCAAGGACGGACGGCACCCGAAAAATCTCCAAACCGACCAGGGAAAGGAATACTACAATAGTTGCTTTCAGAAACTAATGAAGTCATACGGAATCAATCATTATAGTACATTTAGTGGACTGAAAGCCGTAATAGCTGAACGATTAATTAGAACGCTGAAAGAACGGCTCTACAAGTACTTTAGTTTGAACGGCACCTACAAAGGATAAATATTCTACAGAAAATCGTTAAGGACTACAACCATCAAAAACATTCCAAGACAAAGATGAGACCTGTGGACATTAATAGGAAAACGCTCGAGATATAAAAGTATACAATAACTTGAAAATTGCTGGACCAAGAAAACTGAACGTCGGAGATGTTGTGCGAATAAGTCAAACCAAACACGTCTTTGATAACGGTTACCTTCCTAGCTGGAGTACGGAATTGTTTAAAATTACGCAGGTTAAAATAACTAATCCAGTTACGTATATTTTTGAAGATATGTCTGGTAGACCGATTCAAGGGAGCTTTAACGAAGAAGAATTGCAAAAGGCCGCCTATCCTGATCTGTATCTCGTCGAGAAAATTTTGCAACGAAAAGGCAACAAGGTTAAAGTTCGGTGGCTTGGGTTTGATTCGAGCCACGACAGTTGGATTGGCACTGAAAACAGACTAAAACATCAAGGTCAATCATAAATTGATAATAAATTATCATAACTATAGACATGTGCTTGCATTGCAAAATGAAGAGTCAGGGTGAAAACATCACTGTAAAGTATTCGAAAAGTTTAAGTCAACATATCACCAAACTTAAACGATTGCAGAAAGATATCAAATTTTATTGTCAAAAACAACAAGTGTTGCAACATTTAAAAGCCTTACATATATGATGATGGTGATGGGGAACAGAGGAGCTCTCAGAAACAAGAGATCTACTTTTCCATCTTGGCGTCGGAACACATAATTGAAATCAACCGCAATCAGGTAGTGGAAGGAAACTATAAAATTGTGAAAATTCCCTACATAAATTCCCAGTCCCAATATACCAGTCGAGTGATTTGTGAAAATGAGTAGTATCAGCAGTTTTGAAACCATGGATAGTGGTTATAGTAGTGATTCCACTATCAATTACAGTGCGGACTTGGATAGAGTGTTACAAATGTATGATGAAGCTGCCAAAAAGGAACACTATTACTTGTTGCATTCCAGATTTCCATTACTGAATTCAGAGTATGATGTTCAATGTGCACTCAGTCCTGCAAGATTCTATTCTCCAGTGGCTATCTTGCAAAAAACACACTGTCGCACACACTCAAGGAAATAAGTTAAAAGAATTTATTTCTTTTATTCAGTCTTGAGTTGAAGCTGTAACAATCGAGTCATGAATTTGGAAAGTTTACTTGATGAACAAGAAAGATTTAATATGAGTGCAATGCCAACGAGAACTATACAGCCGAAAGATTTAACTGGAAAGCTAAATCCCAAAAATGGATGTTACGTGGTACCAGACGTTTTAACAACTGTGATTACCTACAGCGGGCGCACTTGCAAATTTGCGGCAGTACCACAAATCTTAACAATTAATATTACCGATACAGAGACCACTCTCAAAATTGCTGAAACAATTCTACATTTAACGGTGGAGAGTTACACGGTGTTTAAAAAATACTTGGAATTTGCATATGGTATTTCTTTGGATCTGAGTATGTGGTTGGATGATGGCGGCCTTACTATATTTTGTACAAAAACAAAACAAAAAATAGCTTTAATTATTAAGGATGTTCTGAATATTCATAATATACTATATGCTAATAGACTTATTTAAACAATTGTCTAGTTTTAATATATCCATTATTTTCACTTTAAATAAATTTCAGACGCTTGAAACAAAGTCTCAAAATTATTACGCTCGGCCTTGAATCATCTTCTTCTTACTTGCGCAGGCAGGCGTTCGCTTACGAAAACTATAGACTCGAAGGAGTGAAAGTTCTCGCGCATGCATGCAATAAGCAAAAGATTTTGATTTTTTTTTTACAGACAACAATATACCATATTCTCCTATCCAAACGGGCATATACTATACCTTCTCAAATAAACATTTCTCGATTAACAGCATTAGCGCAGCTCGCTGGGCACCTGACTTTATAATCAGACAAGTCGCGTTCTATATCCGGCCGAGTATTTAGCTTTTTTTCTTTCTAACCACCACAACCAACAATAGATGGCGTACACCCCTGCGACACACGCTACCCACGATACAATGGCTTTCATTTATTAACAACAGATGGCGCGCACCTCTGCGACACACGCAACCCACAATACAATGGCTTTCATTTATTAACAACAGATGGCGCGCACCTCTGCGACACACCCAAATGTCTTTCGCACACCCCCTGCGACCACCCTCAATGTCTTCTTCCACCCCAATGTCTTCTTCTTCTTATCCAAACACCAACTACCAACAGCTCGGCAGCAGCTCCCGGCGAGAACTCGATGACTGGCTACCTTTATGCCCACTTTCGCCCCAGAAACCGCTTTGCTTATCTACTTATATACAATATATTCGAAGCGCAGATGACGAAGCCGTAATTATAATTTCAACAGACAAAAACACTTCAAAAGTAATTATAAGCTGCAATGGAGAGATAAGCTTTGATCATGAGAACTTATTGGGTCCAGTTTTAGGTTTCGGTAAAACTGCTAACAATACACATAAATCGATTGATCAAGTAAACATTTTGAAAGTGAATACAATACTAATTGATTGCGACATTGCATTGGGATCATTTTTAAATGGGAAGCCTGTTCATATTATTCATCAGTTCTTTCCCACTGTACCTTTTGGATATAAAATAGTGGAAACACCATCAAACATAATTTACTTTCCGATCAGTGTGAAAACTATGTCAAATATTTCAATTCGCATTCTTGATCAAGACGAAGATCTTAGAAAAATAACATTGCGAAAATGGTGTCGTATTATCACGGGAATGTTTGTCACCAGTCACTCCCACAACAACATAAAAAACAACAAGTCAAAATTAGAAAAAAGCGAAAATATAATAATCAAGTGAAGCAAACAAGAAAATCCAGTTCTACTCCAGCATCAGAAAAATTAACATAGGAAAATCCGCAATTTCTACAATCATTAGGATTTGAAGTTCTAATATAATGGAGTTGTTAAATATAACTGAACTAGAGTCTTACGAGTTTCATACTTATATGTCTTATGTTCCAGGAAATCTCAATTACAATGATGAAATAAGAATACACATTCAAGAACTTGATTCATACACAGCTCCATGTAACAGTTATCTGTATTTGGAGGGCAAAGAAGATGGTTCGGTTTGTACCAAATTGCAATTTGTAAATAATGGAATTTCTTTTAAATAAATGGAGTAGTAATTGACTCACTCAGAAATGTTGGAAAACGCTGGATGGTTTCCGAAGAGAAAACCAGATGAGAAAGTTTTAGTTTGCATTCCACTAAAATTATTATGTGGATTCTTTGGAGATTTTAAGAAATTAATCGTTCATATGCGTCTGAAAGTAGTCATTCTTCGAAATAGTAACGATTTGAATGCAGTGACTTGCGCAAATGACACCGAAAAGTCAAAAATTTTAATAGAGAAAATATACTGGAGGGTACCACATATAAAACTAAGCATACCAGAACAACTGAGAATCAATAATATAGTTACTAAAGGATTAGAACTTCCCATCGGATTTCGAAGTTCGGAACTTATTGAATATCCATCCCTAAGGCAGACGACAAGACATACATGGCCTGTAAAAACGACAACAAAAGTAGAAACTCCTAGACATGTCGTGATTGGTTTTCAGAAAAATCGTAAAGGAGATCTAAAGCAGGATATGAGTCAATTTGATCATTGTGACTTAAAAAACATACGAATTTTTCTTAATTCTGAAACATATGACATATAACCCATATAATGATTTATTCCTAAATTTTAAAAACAATTAATTTGCAGACCTCTATGAGATGTTTACCAATTTTAAGAGTCTTACTACAAGAATACAATTAATTATCCAATATTTCTGCCCTGAAGAATTTAAGAAATTTGCACCAATTATACATATTGATTGCTTTCGCCAGATTTAGTCCATTCAGACAGGACCTGTTGTCATGAGGATTGAATTTGAGGTGGATGGGAATGCTCCATTAGATACAACAGCGTATTGTCTTATTTTACATGAAAACAGTTTACCTATAATCCATTGACAAAAATTGTGAAACAAAAATAAAGACGCCTGCATTGTAGTTCATATTGTTTTCAGTTTGAGACTATTTTTTAATATTCATTGAAGTGAATCAACTTGTGTATGATTTATTTTTCCCATAATGGTACTTATCATAGATTTCCAAGGGTTCAAAGTGGAAACTAATCAGTTTATTTTAAAAGAATTAGCAGCATTTGATGGAACTAGACTATGTCATTTTTCCAACCACCATTTTCATTTAGATATTTATCAAGAGCATACAAGAAGTAAACCGTTTGGTTAACTAATCATCATCACTGTCTTGATTGGAATGGAGGCTTCATCCCCATGCACAAATTAAAGGAAACACTTGTTACTTCTTTACCAGCGGAAAATGAATTTATGTGAAAGGCAAAGAAAAAGCTAATTATTTAAGAAGTTTAATAGGACAACTCTTTTTGTAGAATTTTGTAACATCCCGAAGATGTTTACAAGAATTCATAATATATATTTTTTTTTATTTTTTTATCGGATATATGTTATTTCATATTTCTTCACATAAGTATACTGAAAAACCTTTTCCGTCGAATAGAAAAATTCACTCGTATGGCAGAATATGAAACATGTCGCTAGAATTGTGAAATTTTACCTTTGTATACCACTTGCATATGTTGCGAAACTTAACCCATTTTCCATGTTATAATAATTTTATTTAAACAATGAATAGTTTAGATATGTCCTTCCGTTTTGTTTTTTTTTGTCGATTCATGGTTAGCAGAATGTTGAACTCTTGTACGTGCTAAAAACCAGGTAGACACGCAGTTAGAGAAAAATTGCTGATTTTGCCGTCCTTAATTAAAAGTTTGTGCTAGAATTTTAAAATGCCGAAGAAAGGCACTTAGAAGTAGAAGCGTAGAAGCCGTCGGTTAATGGCGGAAGGTGCAGCCAATCGGACAATGAAAAACTCATGTGGTAGGGGGTTTTGTTGTTAACCTATTCGCGAAGATAGTACCCATATGGGAGGGGCCAAAGTTCACGAGGAAAAGGTCCAGAGAATTTCCAAACAAGTTCGGGGGCCGGAACTCAAGAAAAGTAGTCGTACGTGGCGCGACGGATTTAGGGGACAGAAAAAAGGATGGAAACCAGACTCCTAAGAGAGGAACGGTTCACCTGTCCAAATAGGGCGTTAGGGAGCAAATTATAGAGTCATTATAAATTTCATCGCCGAGGGACGGGAAACGCGAGAGTCCCGAGTGTATTTTGATCAGTGTTTAGCTAGCTAGAAATTTATTTCTTTTGAATTCACAGGTACACCTTTTGGGATTAAAGGATATTTCGCATCCGGTGAGTACCTTTAAATTTTCCTAACCGAGGAGTGTTAGTGCCAAAACCTGTGAGTTTGTCCGTAAAGTTGTAGGTTCAGATTCTGAACCCAGGGTAGAGGTTTCTTAGACCAGCAAACGGCCGGGAAGAGACATCGTGATAGGGACGAAGTAGCGTCGGACTACGCACAGCTGGATTGTAAACTGGTAAAGATTTCATCTGACTCCCTGAGTCGGCAAAAGGAACGAGCGGCAAAAGTTTTGTTTTCTTGTCTTGTGATATTTTGCTTAAATTTGGTTTTGTCTTAATTTGTTTTTTTATATACATTATATGTTTATTGGGGATATACTCATATATGCGTTGGATAAACTGGCTCACCAACGTTTGTTGATATAAGACCTATTGTAGTAGGCACCGATAGGGCTTAAGTAGGGTGGAATTGTATCTGTCATTCCCAGGATTAGTGGGTATAAGTAATATTGTGCTCCATAAAGTTATTTTCGTATTTTCTTGTGTTGATTAAAAACCATAATTTGGGGAGTTACATTTGTCCTTATGTATTGTTTAACCACCAGCAATTGAGGTTATTTTTTGTATTTGTTTTTTTTTGTTACATATTGGGGTTATTTTATTGTTTTTAATTTTTTTTCTTTTCATTTTGTTTTTCTTTAATATATGTGTCATTTTTTTTTGGTTGTTTACTTTTAACTCCTTTCTTCTTCCCATACAACCACCAGCATTCGCGAAGCCTGGGGCCTTACCCTCTTAGAGGAGGCTAGGTGACGAACACCAGAAGCTACCAAGGACTGATAGTCAAGGCAGATAAGGAGCAGTAAAGTTCCTTTTATATTATTTATTTTCAGCTAACATTTACAGAGAAGGGTTCCCAGAGTCTTTCTCTCCAACACAAATTTTCTTCGGGTGGTGGCAGCACTCCCCTTTTCTCTCAGGGCCTTTATTCATTTTTCTCCCTTTCACAGTAAGCATAGGGAATAGAGTTGTTACATTGGTAAGACAGGGCCAAACTGTTACACTGGTGGTGATGTTAGGGACTTTACAGAGGAAAACAAACACAGGGTTGGCACTAACTGTTGAACAATAACAGGGTTGAAAAGTCTAGCAAGAAAGAAGCGATAGGAAAGGTTGAATTTAATGTGGAAATATAAATTATACACTATCGGTTTTCTGATTCTATTTATGATTGTTTATAATTTGTGAAGAAAGATTGGGCAATTTTATTTTGATACTCTTACAGGGAGTTTCTAAAATTTAATTATCAAGAAGAGACTTGAGTTTTTTTTTAATTGTTTTTCTGTTCACTGATTTGTAATTAGGAACATTTCAATAATTAAATAAAGACACCAGATAATTACATACCGGGGGATCCAAGCTGAAGTATCAACGAATTGAGGGTCAGTGTGCAAGAACAGAAAATATTTTGTTTTACTTTTGAGCTGTGGTATAAAGTAATAAAGCTAATTATTTTTGATGTTGCTTGTAATTCAATTAAAAAAAAATTGATAGTAAAGGGTTTGGTTTGAGTTTTGTTATATATAAAGTAACTTTTGATCGCCTTTTTGTGTTTGTATTGCAGTGTTTTACCATTTGATATATTGAGATATTTTATTATTGTTGATTGCATTTGATTTACCATTGATTAGAAGTTGTTTTATTTGATATACTGAAATAGTTGATTTTTTTCTGATTGCCTTTATTTTATCACTATTGGGAAGTATTTATTTGATATAATTGATATAATTTTTATTAGTTTTCGTGCTATTAGTTTACTCTTGATTGGAAATGTTTATCTGATGTATTGAAAGACATTTATTATTTTTCATTGCTTTTATTTAAACTGAGTGCACATGAAATATTTATATATATACTTTATTATTTGATTTGAAATATTATACGGAACTTTGGAAAGTTTCCAAGGTATAGAGATCGCGAAATCTTATAGATTTTTCTTTAATAGAGACGATTAGTATATTGCACATTTTAATAGATAAGACGCTTTTGGTGTATATGAATGGTCACCTGCGAAGGTCCAGACGAACTGGGAAACCACCCTTGCGTTGTCATTATTGAGTAATGGCATCGCCGTGCGAAAAACGGTTAAGAATATTTCTCGCTACTTTTTGTATTGGTCAGCAGTAAAACCCTTGCAAAATTAATACATGCCCGGATGAGGGATGTAAAAATCCTGATTCCCCCTCCCCTGAAATCGCCGTGCGAAAAACGGTTGAGAATATTTTTCGCAGCTTTAATGTATTGGCTAGCTGTAAAACCCAAGCAAAATTAATATATGCCCGGATGAGGTATGTAAAAATCCTGATTCCCCCTCCCCTGAAATCGCCGTGCGAAAAACGGTTAAGAATATTTTTCGCGGCTTTTTTGTATTGGTCAGTAGTAAAACCCTTGCAAAATTAATACAAGCCCGGATGAGGGATGTAAAAATCCTGATTCCCCCTCCCCTGAACTCGCCGTGCGAAAAACGGTGAAGAATATTTTTCGCAGCTTTATTATATTGGCTAGTAGTAAAACTCTATAAAATTAATACAAGCCCGGATAAGGGATGTACAAATCCTGATTCCCCCTCCCCTGATCGTCTATACCACATAGACTCTTTTTTTTCTTCATCATGAAAGGTTATCATAACCATCATTAGTTTCCTGGACAAGTCGTTAAATGCAAGAAGGGTAAATCTTACGTAGAATTTTCTATTCTAAAATGCAAAGATCTATTTTTGTCCGAATGTGAGATTACAATTTTTTTTTGTTGCATTAGGGAGATAATTTTGTTCTCCACACGTAAGATTTTCCTATATGACATAATGGCGGTAAACATAAACCAATTTTATTTTTGAAAATAAATGCAAAATTTTAGTTTCGAGATTAGAGTCCGAGAAACATAGATAACTAAATGCTAACTAACGTTATATAATCGCTGCAGAAATAAAAAGATAATATGGTATCCTATGCATTGTAGCATAAATGCAATGTTAATTCTGGTAAAATTTTAAAATATTTTATTAGATGTAATGAGATAAGTATTCAGACGACTTAGAGTAGTTTGAAAGACAGTAAAGTAGATGAAGAGATATTTTTTAAGAGGAGAAATCATTTCCATAAATAAAAATAATTAATTCAATACCGGATATGAAAAAATAGTGTAAACTATATAAATAATAAAAGGTAAACGTATGGAGTATTGTTTGCTAAAGGAATGTACGCTGTAAACAATTTTGTAGTGTCAAGAATACGGCCGCAGCATAAGCTGTATTATATTTGAACGAAGAGCGAATAGTTATTGCAAAGATTTTAGTGCTACGAGGCATGATTATAAAGAGTATGACATTTTTAAGTGCTAATGTTTTTGACTGGGTAACATATTTATCACAAGGGCTGTACTGTGGATATACAAGTAAAAATAAAGATAATTGGAAGTGTCTTTAATGAGTAGTAAAGAGGAAGGTTGTATTCAGCTCTTGATAACAATAATTGAGTAAGCTTTAGAGAAATTTGATTTTGTTTTGTTTTGGAAAATGGATCAGTAATTGAGTCAGTCCTTTGATTTTTTTTAAATAAAGTACGATGGAGACATGCTCACCAGTAGTGAGCTGAGACAATTTTTTACTAGATTTTTTTTAAATTTTGATTCACGAACTACAGGAGTCAGTGATGGACTCACATACCCAATATCCGTCAGATATTGGATGAATAGTACTTACAAATGGTTGCTATGAGCCAGGGCAATCATTTGGAAGAAATTAGTTGGAATTTAAGTTTGGTATATTATAAATAAATATAATAGAGATAAATATTTTGATTTGTTTATTTGGGATATAAATGAAACTTAACAGATCAAGCTCAGACATTTGAGAGATGTATTTATATAAATGGGTGTAATTTTATGTCATTAAAATTTTGAGTTTATGGGGAGTTATTTATATAAATAAGTTTATTTACATTTGATGATTTTTGAAAATATTATTGGGAACATGTGCTTAGAAAATGTTTCATAATATGGTTAGATTTGATTTTTATTTATATTTTGTACTTTTGATAGAATCTTGAGATTTTTTTGTATTGTTGTTGGAAATATTTTTGGGTTTATTTTCTTGCTTTTGGTTATTGTAATTAATAATTTTAGGGTAATTTAAAATGGTCTTTTGTATGGCTTCAAGAAAGAAATCCTCAGTTTCATAGTCATGGTCATAGAGATGCAGAGATCCTGATGCAGATCTCCTAGTAGCGCTTAGCTAAAATACTACGATACACGTCATGTACAGGGTATGGTCAAAAAGTTGGTAACCCGCAGTTAATAGTACGGTAATAGAGGTACGCGTAGTGCCCATGAACAGATTCACGTCAGTGCGTTCAAGGACAATCGTACATTTCGAAATACAAAGTAATGCGTTATGAGGTCGCGAAAGGACTTAATGGTTCGATTTCAAGTTCGGAAGAAAACAGTACGGTAAAATGTCGCGAATGTCACCGCGTCAAAATCCATTCAAACACGGAAATGGACATGGTAATTTTGGGCAGAAGATGAAGCTTTTGGAACCAGAAGTGGCTTGAGAAAAATCAGTACTATTCAGTCAAACGTGTTGAAGTTAAAACAGATCAAGGTTATCTAGGAGAGAAAAAAAAGGTTTTATTTAATTGTGGTAAATAAGACGACAGGCTGTAGAAAAAAAAAATCGTCCAGATGTAATAGTGGTGTGGATACACAGAGGTTAAAAATGTATCTACACAGCGAGTCGAAAAGGATCGAGAGAATCCAAATGAAAATTGATGGTTCAGATACCAGTGATAGGTATCCGTAATGTTCACTTTCAGAGTGGAAGTCAGGACTTTTGGGAAAAGTCCAGGAGAATTTTGTTGAGTGTGGCTACTTAGTCCAGGTAAGGCTACACAGGTTTCAATGATGGAGCTATGGAGCGTTGTTATAAAAGATGGCAGAAGCCATGAAGAATTTTTGGTTCCCGGACATAGGAAATATCCTAGGAATCGGTTTGCCTGAGAAAAGGCATTTGCGTTGATAAACGCAGACGATATAGCGAATTGAGATAAAAATGATAAAATATTGATGCGAGAAGAGCCAATAACCGGACGACAAACAGCCAGATTTACCAGGGAATAAGTTTCAGAAAAGATAACTAGCCAATGGAGAACCAGACAACGAATTATAAGTTCCAGATATCAGATGCCATAATGATCCAAAATAATACTAGTTCCAAAAACAAACCGAAGTTCACAGTTCAACAGCCAATTAGCCAGTCCAAATATATGCAGTACCAGCAAGCCAAATTAATGCCGTTTGGTTCCGAAACAGGTCGACCGATTCGTTCACTAACGTCAGTTTCGTGAAACCGTCCGCTCCTGATATTTTGGACATTTCCGCGGACGAGTGAAAGAACTTTCAAAAACCATAACAAACTTTTACTTGTGGCGTAAAACGTATAATTTGTAAAGGCAATGTAAAATCTCAAAAGTAGTGCGCAATTTGGACTTCAACCATGTTGTCTCCAACCTTGTGTTGCGGTAAGACTAATTGTTCGCAAGTGACCCATTGAACTAATCTTGACCTACCTCATCTCAGCTGATATGATTTAGCGGCGTTTAGTAGTGGAGATAGGGAGAAAATGCAGCGTCTACAAAAGCATCGAGTGTGTGTGTGTAGTGCGTCCACTTAAAAATTGTAACGGAAAAGTGCAACTTTGTCAATAGACTTAAGTATAAATGCGACAACAGAAATCGTAATGAAAACTTCGCTTTACGAGGGGAGATCGAAAAGTTTTGTAATTTTTCAGGAAAATTCAAGGCTACTGAGACTTAAATTTTTCGAAGGGGGGAATGATGTAACATCCCGAGGATGTTTACAAGAATTCATAATACATTTTTTTTATTCTTTTATCGGATATATGCTATTTAATATTTCTTCACATAAATATGCCGAAAAACCTTTTGCGTCGTATAGAAAAATTCGCTCGTATGGCAGAATATGAAACATGTAGCTAGAATTGTGAAATTTCACCTTTGTATACTACTTGCACATGTTGCGAAACTTAAGCATAGTAAGTAGTAAGCATAGGGAATAGAATTGTTACATTGGTAAGACAGGGCCAAACTGTTACAATTTGATGAACAACCTGCATTAATTAAGGATACACCTAGATGTTTCTTTCATTTAGAATCTCATTGTTACTGTGCGATTACAAATGTTTATTATGTGTATCATATTTTAATGAATAAAGGTGTTCAAAATATTTTTTTTTCTCTAAAGGGGAAGGGGCCCATTATAATAAAACAAATTTCAAGTAAAAAATCAGTTTGTATCACACCATAAGCAAACATGCAGTCTGATAATAGAAAAATGAATAGTGATGATGGTATCGATGAAGCTAACAGTTGTTATTGGAAACAATTTGATAACTATTATACGAGATTTTTGGAAGACATTAAGAATCAGGGTCCTTTTATTTTAAACTCTCAATATGCTGTTGATGGTTCTCCATTTGAACTTGAATGTGAAATGAGCATGGCTAGAAATTTTGAACCCGCAATAAGAATAGTGAACACTCAAAACAAAACAATTATCTCTTTGAATCATTTTGAATGAAGAGAATTTATTACACAAATTGATCAATTGATACCAACATACTTCAAGTCGTCAGTTGAATATGACCCATCTGAAATTAATATAGAAAGTGATGAAGGAATAAAACATTTGAAAACAAAATTCATGGAAGTGAAAATTTTGAAAATATTTATTTCTTCAGGTACAACATTTCGATGGAAGTTTAGAATGGTATTCTACGAAACAATGTTTGATATATTATAGTGATCGAATATTAACTGACACCTTTAATGTTTAAATTAAATAAATCATTTTCAGTTTTTAGGATTTTTCTTTTAAACAATAAAAATTAAACAATTAGTAAGTTATTACTTTTATTCAAGTATATACTGCAATATTGTCAACAGTTTTTCATGCAGCACTTTAATACAACATCAATTTACATATTTAGTTAAAACCGTTTTTAAAAACGGCATTATTTATAAAATTGTTAAGATATATTTACCATTAAGCAGTTATAAATACAGCACTTCTATGTTATAGTAATTAACAATATTATTTAATTCCACTTATACACTTGAACAAAAAATAAATAATCTTTTGTGTTTGGGATAAGGTAATGACTCCAAGGTGGTAAGTAAATCTACAAAATTTTCTAAAATATATCTCTTGTCATCTTCTGGACTTAAAACAATTTTATATTGTTCGGTAGAATAAACTTGGTGAAGTTGTGAAATAATGCTTGGTTGCGTTTCGTATTTTAGAGAATTATTTCTTAAATAATTTAGGTAATCTTCAAAAGTAATATTTTGTTTCGTAACATATTATTTGACACCTTTACTTTTCTTAATAAAATTTTTACTTGAACCTGCGTTTGAGACATTAAAATTTAAATCTTGCTCTACTAAATCTGCATATTGTTTAGATCTAAGCCCTACAAAATCTGGCATAATTCTCCCGTTATTTTCATCTTTCATTATTCCAATAATTTTTCGATTTTGAGGTAGAATGCTATAGGGATTTTTATGTCATATTCACTAGTATCAAACAAATCGGGATCTTTTTTTAATGACCTCTTCATAGACATCTTCACCCTCTATTTCATACAATAAACTGTCTGTGTCTGTTTATAATAAGTTGCAATTTCCTGGAAATTTATTCAGTATATAATTATAATGAAAGTTGTATATCACAGTTTTAGATAAATCTAAAATGCTCATACCAACATATATTGGTTTATTAAAAAGTATATTTGTTTTCTTCAACTCAATGGCGACCAAGTTTTCATCAAGGATGGTTCTGTTATGGAAGTTAGGACTAGCTATTAAATTTCTAGTACCATACCTGCCAGACCAAGAGTTAGTAATTTCGACATTTCGGTGTCTTTTGACGTGTTCCATGGTTTTTCCGCAAATAGCATTTTTTAATAAATTTAATGTTTCAATTGCAATTTGATTTTTAGATTCAGAACCAAGTTTAGAAGTTAAGTCTATATAAGGTTTATGCCAACATGACTGATTAAATTTTAAAATTCGATGAATTTTTGTGAGAATCAGGCCATTACATAAATTTGAGGATGAGAGATGTAAGACCGACATCTAGGATTTTCGTGAGAAATAGCACACAGAGGTTTCGAATCTGGAGCCGTTCCGTGTAATTGCTGTTCTCCCTTAACTCCCAGTTCAATTAATTTTTTGCAGAACTGGTTATTGTGCCCTTGAGACAGCTTTTACACAGTTTTCTGGTTGCTTGGTATTTTGATGCTAATGCATAGCAATTCTCAATACTTTCAAACCGTCCGAGACCATAAACGGCCTCATGATTTGCATCAAATTCCAAATCAGCGAATTGTGAACAAAAAGACTTCAACCCAGTTGTAAAATCAATAATTTCAGGATAAGTTTTGTATGCTATCCACATGTTTACGTCGCACAAACAAAAAAAGGCCACTGCTACTCAGCACGATTTCAATAACTTCTAAAAAATATTCAGTAACTTCCCTACATTATATATTTCTCACCACGACACATATTTGATTATTAATATAATATAACATAATCGTTCAAATATCCAAGTCACAATTATTAAATTACATGACTCCAAAAACAGACATACACTCTCTGCCTCCCCCCTGCCCCTCTAACCCCCCAAAATCACCTTGCGAATTCCTAGACCACGATACCATTGAAAACGCCATATACTTTCTGGACCATTGTCTCACTGATTTTTCCTAGAATTTTCTAGACCAATTTGCTGGTCCATAAATCCCATAGGACAGGATAGGGGGTTGGTGGTCTAGCAGCCCTGCTACTATTGTCAAGAAATGCGACATCGGCTGACTTCAACCCAATCGAAACAGCATCCCTAGACATGAATCTCGATGAAATCATCTCGAAAGAACTTGAAGAACGCAATGAACTACCCAATTTAGCCGATGAAGATATCGAAGAAATTTTACACGCACCAAAAGAAAATTCATCAAAAATTAAAGTACACTCCAATATTTTACTAAACCCGAAAAATCCAGAAGAAGAAGATGATGATGAAGAAGTTCTTCAAACGGTTCACACTTCAACCGAAAACCCAATACTGACAATTCCCATTTCTAATAAACCTATAAATACTTATAAAAATCAAATAATAATAACAACAGGAGAAATATACGAGATTTGACTGTAAAAAGAGAGAAAATATTTGAAAACACTCGACTTTACGCTACTTTACCGAACAGACTCATAAACGAAAATATTATTAAACTAGCCAAAGAATACTTTCACCCAAAACAGACATACTGTTATAAATTCCTTGGGTTCAATTTAATTATTTTGAAAAACTAATATTCACTGTCACTTTCTAGAAACTTTTATTTACACATACACATAAAATATTTCCAACAGCTGATTAAAATACTACTTACATCGAAAACATAACACCGAAATAAGCTCAACGCACTAAACTAAAACTGCTGAAATTAATGTCTCTTTATATAGGTTAATTTGCCGTTCTCGATGGTTCTACCTTTTTCTGCCTAGCGTCGAGAATACTGTTTGGCGTCATTTTGAAAACTTCAGTCTAACTTTTTATTAACCCAGGGATTGATGTCTCATCGGAATGGAGCCAGGGCCGGCTTAGGTAAATTTCGTAACACTGCCTCCCCTTTAATTCTGATCGTCCCGGTCAAAAACATCCTCTCCATAGTAGGGAGCAAGTCGATTTAAATGAACCACCTTCAACTTAGCCCTGGGGTATCGACGTATACGGTAGACACCATTATTAATCCTCTTGACCACCTCGTATGGACAGTCCCAGGCGTCCGTTGGGGGTTGTACAGCCAGATTTTGTCCATCTCTTGAAACCCGACTGAATTGGCCTCGAGGTCATATCGAGTCTTCATTCGGTCACTGGTATCTGCTTTCGAGCTAATTCGTGTATTGTCAGCATGTTATGTTGGAGCTGGTCGGCATAATCGTTGATGTCTTGGAAGGGTCTTCGAGGGAGTCAAAAGCCAAATCGCAGCTCTTTTCCGAATGGGACCCTGGCTGGAGTCAGACCTGTACTATTATGTACAGCTGAGCGATATGCCAACAGGAATAGGGGAATATGCTCATTCCAATCACGCTGGTTATTGCTGACGACCTTGGATAGGTGTTGTTCCAAGGCCCTGTTGAATCTTTCCACCATTCCGTCTGACTGTGGGTGCAATGGTGTTGTTCTCGTTTTCCTGATCCCAAACATCGTGCAGACCTTCTAGAATACATTTGATTCGAAATTACGCCCCTGGTCTGAATGTAGTTCCATCGGGACGCCAAACCTTCTGAATAGCTGTTCTACTAGCACCGTCGCTACCGTGGTTGCGTCTTGATTGGGTATCACATATGCCTCAGGCCATTTGCTGAAGTAATCCATTGTCTAGAATGTATTTGTTTCCCCTCTCAGACTTGGGAAACGGACCGGCGACATCGATGACAATTCTCTCAAATGGGACGCCCACATTGTACTGCTGCATTCTGCCCTTGGACCAAGCTCTGACGTCTTCGAAGTAATTAACCCAGTAGTACCGCTGGCGAACTTTGTCTAGGGTTTTATTCATTGCCAGATGGCCTCCGGTAATCCCATTATCTACTTCGGTCAGGATGGCTGGTACCTTTTTCTTCGGAAGTACCAGTTGGGACTTGGTTTCTCGGCAATCAGTGCTTTCCCAAACTCGCTTGAGCATTCCATTCTGTACTCTTAGCCTATAACGATTTCAGGACGCCCGACTGTCTAGCTACCTTGTCCCAGCGCGGCTTGGGTGCCCCTCTCTTTTTGAGTGACAGGATTGGTTCGATGACTGGATCAGCCATTTGGTCCTGGATGCACTGTTCCGTTGTCCAGTCTTCATTGGCCTGAACTCGGATCTGTCTGATGGAGATACCCTCTCGCTGCTCCGTCTTCATACAATGTCAGCATTCTGCTCTACAGGGTCTTCTTGATAGGGCATCGATATTATTACGCAAGCGACAGGCACGATGTTCAACCTTGAAATCGTATTGCTGTAATTTTTCCATCCCCCGGGCCAGTTGTCCTTCCGGTGTTTTCATGTCCAGCAGCCATTTGAGGGCGGCATGACTGTCCGGATTAAGAAATGACGACCATAGAAGTATTTGTGGAAATGGTCTACAGCCCTTATTATTGCCAGAAGTTCTTTTCTGGTGACGCAATAATTTCTTTCCGGTTTCGAGAATCTACGGCTGTAGTACTGGATCACGCTCTCTTCACCATCTTGCACCTTTTTTTTAAAGGTGGAAATCCATTATGAACAATTTGAGCTTAGAGTCTATCACTCAAATTAGTGTGGGACTCACACCCACTAAAACCACCTTGTTGTTTCTGCAGTTTCCGAAGGTGGTGGTACTGTTATTTCTTACTAGCGTCGCCACCTTCCTGCCTTTCTTTGCCTTCATCACACCATTCTGTTTAAATCTTCTTTCTCCTTTTCCTCTATAATTTCCCTTATCCATTTGTATATAATTTCCTTGTTCTCTTTACTTTCTATCATTAGTTTTATCACGTTAGATGGTGTTATCCTTTCACCAATCGTTATTTCTGTTCTTGTTTTATTCCTTGCATATCTTTCGCAGTCAAAAACCGCGTGCTCCATTGTCTCCTCAATTTGGCATATATCACACTTACTCTCCCTCATTTTCCCTATCCTTTTCAGGTATGCTTTGACACTACCTTGCCCAGATAAAAATTGTGTCATAAAGTAATCTGTACTTCTATATTTGCTGCTCGCCCATTTTGTTAGGTCTGGTATTAGTTTCTTTGTCCATTCCGCTTTTCCCCTTAGCGCATCCCATTCTTTTTGCCATTCTTTTAAGGTATTATTCCTGTTTTCTCTGTATTTTTTATTTTCGTAATTTTCTATAAGTTCTTCTACCGTCAGATGGATCGGAGGAATACCGGCTATAACTGCCGTTGCCTCATACGAGATCGTTCTATATCCGCTTATTACCCGCAGCAGCGCCTGTCTTTGTATTTTTTACATCATGTTCTTATATCTTTTTATCTTCATACCTCTGTGTCATGTTGGTGCCCCGTACAAAAGTGTTGATTGTACCACTCCATAAAGCAGTCATCTCTTTGTATGTGATGGTCCCTTTATGTTTTTCATAATATTTCCAAGTTTTGCTAACTTATCACCTGCTTTGCTTACTGCATTTACAATATGTGTCCCGTATGTACGTACCTTGGTGATCGATAAATATACCGATACTTTACGCTCTTTTGTGGTGTTATATTTAGAACCTCTATTTCTATTTTTATTTTTTTCTTATTTTCTGCATTTTTGTACCCTTGAATAGCACCGTTCTTTTCCGGTGCCCATTTCAACTTTGCCTCTTTCATCCAGTCTCCTATTATTCTTATTGCCCCATTTGCTTTTTCAACCAGTCTGTCAGCGTTTGGGCCTTCCACATATAGTGCCAGGTCGTCTGCGAATGATATCGTATTTGCACCAGTTGGCAGCTTCTGATTTAGAAGATCATCGTACAATATATTCCATAACGTCGGTCCTAGTACTGATCCTTGTGGTATGCCTGTGCTCATTTTTAACGTTTTTTCATTCCCGAGTATAATACTCCTTTTGGAGAAATAACTCTCTATTATTCTTATTAGATATTCCCTAATACTTTGAGAAACACAAAAACGAAAATTATATTTCGAGATTTACACTTTATTTTATAAACGACACGTGTTTCGGCATACAATGCCTTTATCAAGTTTCACAAAATCCTAAAACTATTATTCTAACTACACCATTATATATACATATTACTTAACTAAACTAATTATACAGAGCCATTAAAAAGATTTAAAAGTGGGGATAGATTAAGATCTGATTGGTTATTTAATAGTCTACCTGAATATTTATACCTTTTAATTTCTAGGGATTCTAATAGATTAATTTTACTGGGGTTATTTTCCAAATGTAATATATTTACAGTATCGTTAAACTTGTGATTATCCTCTACTAAATGACGTGCATAATAGATTTATTGTCTTGTGTGGAATAACTTCTTTTGTGCTCTCTAATACGAGTATTAAAATTTCTAAATGTCCTACCGATATATAGCTTGTCACAATTGCCGCAGTAAAGTTTGTATACCCCCGATTTACAATTACTATCTACTCTTGATTTATTATTCTTAATATATCTGGATAAATTATTTGAAGTTTTATAACTGATATTTATGTCTTGTTTTTCTAAAAATGATTTAACTTTATTACTTGTTTCGCCCAGGTAAGTTAAAGTTTTGAAAAAATCAGTAAAATTATTAAGAGTAGATAGTAATTGTAAATCCGGGGTATACAAACTTAACTGCGGCAATTGTTATTCCACACAAGACAATAAATCTAATTATGCACGTCATTTAGTAGAGGATAATCACAACTTTAACGATACTGTAAATATATTACATTTGGAAAATAACCCCAGTAAAATTAATCTATTAGAATACCTAGAAATTAACAGGTATAAATATTCAGGTAGACTACTAAATAACCAATTAGATCTTAATCCATCCCCACTTTTAAATCTTTTTAATGGCTCTGTATAATTAGTTTAGTTAAGTAATATGTATATATAATGGTGAAGTTAGAATAATAGTTTTAGTATTTTGTGAAACTTGATAAAGGCATTGTATGCCGAAACACGTGTCGTTTATAAAATAAAGTGTAAATCTCGAAATATAATTTTCGTTTTTGTGTTTCTCATTATGGATTTACATCAAGTATCAGCCGCAACAATTCAGTACACTAATACTTTTGTTCTCCATTTCCTTAACAATACGTTTCCATGATGCCGAATTGAATACATTTCTAACGTCAAAAGTGATGAGTATTACCCAGCCCGCTCTAGTGCTCCTTGCTTTGCACAAATCCAGTTTGCTGCTTTGACTGTTGATTTCCCTTTCCGAAATTTTTTCATCTCCTAATTCTTTGTCTATTCTGTTTCTTATTAGTGTTTCTAATACCTTACCCATAACGTCCAACAGGCAAATGGGTCTATATGATGTTGGGTCATTCATAGGTTTAGCGTCCTTCCTCAGAAATATTACTTAAGCCTTCTTCCAGATTGTAGGGAATTCCTATTTCTTTATTAATTCGTTATACATATCCCTTATTGTGGCTTGGTTCTTTTCAAATGTTATTTTTATGACTTCTGGAGGTAGATTATCTGGTTCAGGTGCTTTTTTCATCTTGATATGCTTAATTGCTATTTTAAATTCTTCTTCTGTTATTTCGGGTAGTAAATCTCTTGATATTTTTATTCGCTCTTTCCATTCACCTCTTGTCTTTATAAAAAGGGTATTTGCTGTTTCTGTTTTCTTTTCTGTACTAAGTGTCAACAATGGTGTCGGTTGTATCTTTTGGATAGCTATCCTTTTCCTATTCATTTCCTCCATCATATCCGATAGTTTTTCTTTGCTTCTTTTGTGATTTTCCGCCGTATCTCTACGCACTTCCTTTTAGCTTCCGAGATTTCAGCTGCCCACCAGTATGTGATTTCTCTGTTTTTGTGTCTGTTTACCTGCCTTCTGTTGGCCTTCAAGCATTTTTTGATTTCTGTCGTTATTTTTTCTGGTGTCAATTCTTTGTTTATTTCCCCGGTTATTGTATTAAACATTTTTTCATATTCTTCGATGTTATATTGTGTTCTTGTTTTTAGGATTTCTCTCGCCTTTCCCCCCTCTTGTAGATGGACCAGAAGATATCTGTGGTCTGTAAATATGTTTTCGTGTATGGTTTTCCATTTCTTAATGTGCCGTACCATGTTGCTCGAACACATGGTGACGTCTATGTGTGTTTGTGTACTACCTCTTACGAAAGTTGGGTTGCCGTTATTTAATATCTCTAAATTGTATGTAGCAGCCAATTCGGCTATTATTCCTCCCCTGGCATCCGTCTTAGGAGCGCCCCATAGAGAGGATTTTGCGTTGAGGTCTCCCAATACCATGATTTTGTTCCGTGGTAATTTCCTTAGTGATTGTGCTATATCATCTATCCTACTTCTGTATTCTTTTATTGTTATATTCGGAGAAATATAGCAACATGTTATATTGACATCTCTATGTTTAATAACTATGAAACCTTTATATGTCTCGTATTCCTCAATACCCGTCTCTCTAATCCTAATTTCGATAGCTATGCTTTCCTGCTTGTCTACGATCCATTTTCTGTTTTTTCTAATTATTCTTATGTTTGGCTCGCTAGCTACTATTACGTCTATTCTATTTTTCAGGGCTATTTCGTTAGCCTCATTATGGGTTTACGCCGATCTTCCTAGATTACTTTGCAGTATCCGAATCTGCATCTTTTCTTTCTTCTGTATTTCTGTTTAGTTGCTGTTTTTTCTTGTTTTTACATTTTCCATCATTATATTTATGTCCTTTCGATTCGCACTTAAAGCAGTATTCTTCGTTTATGCAATCAGCTGCTTTGTGGCCCGTCTTGCAGCAGTTCCTATCCTCCTCTTTGCATTCCACGTGCCCACTTTCCCAGCATTTAAAGCATGTCTGCATTTCTTTTTTCCTTTTAATGAGGCCTGTTGTCAGCCCTATCCTAATCCTACCACCATTTTGCGGTCTGAGTTTTGACTTCTAAATCCTTGCATTACAGTTCCGTCTTAAGTTGCAATTCAAGGTCTTCTCTATCCGTTGTGATGTCCAGATTGACAATGTTGACCGCCTTCTTCTTGTTTTTCTCCTCGGCCAGGTTCCTTACCCGTACCTTTCCAGGTGCTCCTTTTAGCCCTTCTGCTATAGGAGCCGCACTTTCTTTTCCTTTTTGTGTCGCTATTAGTATGTTACCGTTTCTAGTTTGCCTAATGGTTCTAATTTTATGTCCTGTCCCTTTATTGATTAATATGTTTTTGACTTGCTTCACCAGGTCTGCATATGTCTGTTCCCCTGCATCAATTATAAGAGCGTCGTACTCCGGATTCCTCTCTTTATTTTTTTGTTCTATTTTTTTATGGAGCACTACTTTCCCTTCATAGTCATTGAAAGCGCAGCTTTCTATTCCTTCCCGTTCTTTCTTCCGTTCCAATAATGTCTATATGTATCTCCTTTTTTTTGATACACATCTTTTTGAGGTTCACTGACGTTCTAAATTTGTTTCCATTTCTAATATATCTGTCGTCTTCGTCTGCATAGTTCGCGTAAAAAGTATATTGCTCTTCTGTTTCTTCTTGCTCCTTAATACCTATTGTCCCAAATGTCTTTTTGAATATTATTTCCGATTCCTTTAGTTTATTTTGTCTTATATAGTTTCTCACTTCACTCGATTCCCCTATCATTCTTGATATTAATTTGTTATCTTTTTGCATGTAATCTGTTATTAACGCCCTGTCCTCTTCACTTTTCGTTATTTCTTCCTTCACTGTTTGAACTTTAAACATATCTTCTGGCCATCTCATTTGTAGTACTTCTCTAGGTCTTCTTTGTTCATATTGTCGTCTATATAAATCTCGATTTCCATTTGTCGTTGTTCTTCTACTGTCTCCGAAGTTTGGGTACCCATATCTTTTTTCGATACATCTTCCTTTCTGTCCCTCGATCCAAATAAATCTTCTACTTTTCCCATTAGTGTTGTCATATCGTCATAAGCGCGCTGCTGATACTTCTTAACCTTCTTGCTTTTTCTTTAATCTCAACCTTGGTGTTGGTGTTAGCCATAATTAACGCTTCTAGTGCCCTGGTTTCTGTATCAATTGCATTTATGTATCCTCTTACTTTATTAAACATTAATTTGTCAGAAAAGAGTTTCGCCAATTTCATCGTCCCACAACAGATCCATCCCCGTTCTGTTTGCTATACCGCCTGCGTTACTCGAGCTCGTATTACCCCCTGTTATTTCCTTTTTCGTGTACGCCGTTTGACTATCTAGTGAGTTCCTTCTTTGGGTACTCGTTATCTTATCAAATCGTTTATTCGCAACCTTGTTTGCGTCTGTCATTTGCTCTTTGCTCTTGTTGGCATCAGATTTTTTATTGTATTTTCTTATATCCATACTATTCCCACGAGTTGGGTCGTTTTGCTTGTCCGGTGGGGCAGAGCGCCCTTACCCCACTAAGGCTTCGTTACTCTTTGAGGTCACCTGTTATCTCAGAGGCTCCGTTCTAGACCAACTACGCATGGCCATCCATCGGGTCGCTTGACACCTTGGATTTCGGATTTTGGACAGGTTTTCTCCTGTGAGTTACATCTTAGTCGTCGTACACCCTTCTCTCCGACCTTACCGACATGGGAGACCCTACCAGGAACCGAAGTTCCCGCCGGCATTGCTCTCGGGATCATTAGGTGTATGACTTAAGCGCCCTCACCAACGACAAGGTCTTGTGACTCCTAGAGGTGGACCATCTTGCTCCTGGGACAGGATGGCCCCCAAACCTATGCAACATTGCTGGCATCGCTGTCTAAGATGAACTTGCCGAACTGCGTAGGAAATGCTAGGATTGATCGGGAACATAGTGCCGCCTTTAGTCGACTGAATGATATTTCGCAATCCTGATTCCAACAGAAGGTCTCTTTCTCAGTGGTTTGCCGATGTAAAGGCGCGGAAATGGTGGCAAATCCCTCAACAAATCGCCTGTGGTAGGAACAGAGACCCAAGAAGCTTCGAAAATCATGCTTGTCTCTTGGGACTGGCCAATCACGGATGACTTCTAATCTTGTCCTCGTTGGTGCGGATTCCTGATTCGGCAACGACGTGGCCCAAAAACTTTACTTCTTTTTGGATCAAGGAACACTTCTTCGGGTTGAGTCTCAGGTTGGCATTATTAATTCTGGAGAATACTTCGCCCAGGTCCTTCAGATGGTTGTCGAATGTCTGACACATGACCAGAATGTCGTCGAGGTATACTAAGCACGTCCTCCATGTTAACCCGCTCAGGACATACTCCATTAGACTCTCGAATGTTGCGGGAGCATTACATAACCCAAAGGGCATGACCGTGAACTGAAACAGCCCTTTACTAGTGGTGAACGTCTTCTCTCTGTCGTTTTCGTGTAGACCAACCTGCCAATATCCACTCTTTAGGTCTAGTGTGGCGAACCAACGGGAGCCTGCTAGAGTGCTCATAGTGTCATCAATTCGGTTGAGCCTTCCCTGTATCTATTCGGTGCTGGATGATGTTGGTGCGACCGGTGGTTCCATCTTGCCTGTTAGAAATTTGCCAGTGCTTTGTGATAAATTGCTTGGCTTTCTTCTGTTCCTCTGGTGTCAGGTGTGTCAAATGGTCAGCAAACTGTTGTAGGAACTCTTTACTGGGCTCTGTCTCCTTCACCGATGTCTGGTAGTCTTGCTGTCTAGCTGCCCATGAATAATCTTTTCCGTTCGACCGGGAATTCTGGCTGGAGATTTTGCTTCAATTTTTATGGAGGTCGCTGAGCTGTTGACGGGCCGTGTCAATACAAATTCCTCAATTAGAAACCGAAGAACATCATACCTCGGGTCGAATATAAATCCATGCTGGCTGATTAGGTCCATACCTAGTATGAAATTGTCCTCAATATCAGCTACCAGGACCGGATTCTGCTGTCCCCTATCTGGAGTACTACATCTGCCTTATCCTGTATTGACATGGACTCGCCGGTAACTGTTCTGAGCTGGATGCTGTTGTTAGCTGACCGGCTTTCCGATGACCTCAAGACCCTGGACTTGGCAATGGACACAGCGGCGCCGGTGTCGATGGTGATGGTAATTGCTCGGTCTTTGGCTGTTCTGTTGATTACCCCTGGTCGGTGATGGTTCAGGTGGCCTCACTCGACAATCCCGTTGAAAGTGTCCTGTCCGTCCACACCGGTAGCATACCTCTCTGGTGCCAGTTCTTTGGGACCGTTCTAATAGTTTGTTCAGACCAGCCAGCAGCGCTTGAAATGATGACTCTGACTCTTTCTGGTTAATGGAAACTGCTCGGACCCTCGGCTTGGACATGCTCTTAACGGCCTCCACTTCTAACGCCCGAAGTAAAGCTTCATTACTTTTCTTGACGCCACTTAGTCTTAGATTTCGTTATACTTCCACATCTCTGATGCCGTTTATGAAACTCTGCGTGGCCAACTGGTCTTTCGTTTCCTCTGGCAGGTCTGGGTAGGACAAGTGTACTAACCGTCTAATCTCTGCTTCGAATTCTTGAAGGCTTTCACCGGATTTTTGCGTTTTTCCACTGAGTTGGACTTGGTATACCTGGCTCAAGGATTGATTGTCGTAGCGTTTGTCTAGGATGGCGATGGTCTTGTCGAAATTGCCTTATTCATCGACTGGAATGCTTTGGAGGAGTTCTAAGGCCGGACCTCTTAAGAAAATTATAAGAGACGTAGCTTTTTCTTGGTTATCCTATCTATTAGTTATAGCCACGGCTTCAAATTGCCGTGTATACATGAGCCAAGATTAATTGACGTCGAATGTGGGTTGTTTACTAAAGGAACCTTTGGTACTTTAATTTCGGTTGCCACCTTGTTTTGGATGGCACTAATTTTATCTTGTACTTCAGTTACTTCGCTTTGTACTGTGTTTTTAATGGAACTGATTTCACATTTCACCTGGCTCTGGATGGAATCGATGTCTTCTACTTTGATTTCAAGAGTTTCCACATTACTTTTTAGAATCTTAATGTCGTCTTTTATCTTTTTTATGTCTGATTCCACTATTGGCGTTCTTTCATTAACTGTTTCATTAACTTGCGATACTATTTGCATTAATTGTTCAAATTGCAGTTGTCTTTTTTCTTCCGTTTTGCCTTGTTTTTCTGCAAATTTTGAGAATAATCCTTTAATTAAATTATGTTGTTCACTTTTCATCGTGGAAACTAGATTTTGTTGTTTTTCTTCCATCGTAGTGACAGGATTTTCTAATTCTAGCTTACGTTTTTCATCAACAGATTTTACTAACCTTTGTTGAATTTTTTCTTGATGTTGTTTCTCTTTCTTGTCACGTTTTTTCAGAATCTGGGCTATTTTTTCATCCAGTCCCTCCGTAACCTGCTTGACTATTTTTTTGGTAGTTTCGTCCGTTTTTTCCATGCTTTTGGTTTCCATAAATCAAATCACGATTTTAACTTCACTTAATCCTGCACTTCTGATCACTAAATTGGTTATATACTCCGTGGGTTCAATTGAAATTTAAAAACTAATATTTACTCTCACTTTCTAGAAACTCTTATTTTCATTAAATATACACAACAGCTGATTCGAATATCGCAAATATAATACAACATTAGCTCTTCGCCGCACTAACTTATAAAATCAGCATCGAAAACTCTCGTACAAGCCTTTATCAATTTTACTGTTGCCTAGCTATCTCAATCTCAATAATCCTATCTATTGCAGTAGCCATCATATTATTTTTTAAATTTTAGAAGCACCCTGTTAATGGTACCCAATGCCCAAAAAGAAAACCGAAGAATATTTGGTAGAAAATCCCGATGGCGCATCGGCAAACAACAAATTTCTCTATTTTAGCAGCTTAAGGAGGGAGGAGTTACATGCAGTGAACTTCATGAGACGACAAAGGTCGTCAACACCTTCCCATAATATCAAGTTTCAGCTCGTCCCAATTGTTTTCATCGTCTAAGTGTTAAATTATAATCATTCTCGTTTTATGCTTTCGCTTGTATTGTATCTGTTTGAATAATTCTAAATTTCAAAAATAAATTTTCTTTTTAAAAATTTATTTTTAGAGGACAACGATTTAATTCGCATTAAAAATTGTCAACATGGAGAAAATAATGAATTAGGCGAAAATCACGTACCGGGAAGTGTAGCCGTTTAAAGCTCCGAACATCAAGAAATTGTGGAAAATTCTATTATCAAAGAGTTTAAAAGGGTGTATTAGTTTCTACAAAAGTTTAGATGCACCTCAATTAGCCTATATGTTTTGTAATAAACTTTACTGTTCCAAGGATAACTTTTAATAACGGTCTTGGACACGAATTAGCACCTGTACAATCAAAATTTGTAATTATCAATAGAGCATTCGTTCACCGTGAACATTTCCAATCTATATTGCGCGTATGCTCTCACCATACAAAAAACGTCGAGGACTAAATCTGAATAATGCTCTCATTGATAATGATTTGATTATCCACATTTTCTTGTGGCAAGCTTATGTAGCACTCTCTGGAGTAACTAATTTGCAAGGTGTTCATCTTATAAATATTGACTTTGGTAGTATTAAAGCACAGCAGTGAGATAGATTTGAATATAAGCGCCTAAGAGCCAAGTATCGTACTGATCTAACACTTATTATAATCTACAATGACGAAAAAAGGCAAAGACTGAGAGTAGGCTATGAAAAAAGGCACCTCTGAAGTGCAAGTCGTACACCCAAAAAACTGAAAGAAAAAATGACCAATATTGTTATAAGCAACTTACAAAAATAAATAAAATTCCATCAAAAACATGTTAATGTAAAATGTTGCCAAGACGTGACGAGACCGCACTGTCAAAAAGTTATCAGATCCCATGTAGAGTCAAACTTCTCACTCTACACGCCCTAACTCTAGAGGCCCTAACTTCACTCTCATCTTACGTTTCGCTACAGTAAGGTGAAAAATTTATCCATCCTACTAGTCAAAGCAAAGTGCAAGTTCATTTCAGTTCAATCCAAAATACAGTACAAGGTGATATTAAAAACAAACAAATTAATAATTAATTAAAAAAACACAAAAAGGCGTACAGAGATAATAATATCCAATGGTTCCTTTATAAAACCACCCACCTTAATGAAATAGCTTAGAAAAGTTTACATCCAGATCTACCTGAGGACATGAAACGCCAATTGTCCATACAAAGTTTTATCAATCGTATATCGATGTTCAACGAAATTCGAATCTGACTACGGAATAATGATGAAGGTATGTGACGTGCTCTGGAAATACAGGCTATAATGAACATGTTTCAACCAAAAGTACAAGCGGTTTACGTCAGTCAGGAAGAATGAGAATCCCTTCAAAAAGTTCTGTTTGGAATAAACAATATTGAGATGAGACAGAAACGATCAACCACAATCTAATGTTTTCGCTAGAAAGGTATATGACATTTCCAATGTGACTGCAGATTGGGGCTACAAAGCAGATCTTAATCAAGGTTAGCTGACGCAACTATACCATCTCCAGTATAAGGGGGCGAGATATTAGCAACTTAGTTATCAAGGGCACTATCAATAGCTGAGAAATAACCATCACGTTTGACACCGATGCTGCAGTGTCATTGTCAGGTCGAAAATCTTGAGATAGTCTGAAATCAGGCCAATTAAAATATCTGAGGATCCTAGTAGCAGATGTTAAAGATAATTCTATACTAGGTTTGTACCTGAGTAGCCAACATGTGTTAATGTTCGATCCAAGATGTGTGATTATCAAATTCTTAAATGAGGAGTTTGTATTTAAAAGGACTTCCAACAACAAAACGATGTCTATAAAAATTGTAGTTAAATCCTTAAAAAGGGTTCGTGGACGAAATGAACAAATTAATCTTGGGCAGCTAGATAACCTGGGGGCTGAGTTGGAATGAGGAGCTCGGACAGTTGATTAGAGGATCTATGGTTAAATCTGGACTAAACCTACCTCATCGAGTACCGAATATGTGAAACAGCGACATCTTGATAGCTTTTGTTGAAGAAATAGCTTGTTTCAGATACGAAGAGACTATCTTGAGTTGCGAAGAATCTTACAGGTTACCGACCATTTGACAGATCTTACATCAGATGAACCGCAGAAAGCCAAACAATTGATCTTAAATCACTGAAAAACTATGAGTAGTCAAGACGGTAGTACTGATCCTATAGACGTCATCCAACACGGTGATACTGAAAAGGCCCAATGCAGAAGAATATCATGTAGGTGCTACCATCGAGTCCATGTTACAAAGCTGAGATATTGAGCCATCCATTAGCCCATGTCTGCTCCCGTCGTTGTAGTGAACAAGAGGATGGAATCAACGGGTGATCCGTGGATTATAAGAAATTGGATGACATAACGAAGGACAGATATCCACTCTCTCGAACTAATGACACTATCTCCACCCTACACCTAAAAAGTGGTATAGGTAGATTGGGCTTCATGATGCTTCCTGAAAAATTAAGATAAAAATGTGTTTTCACCTAAAAATTTTATAGACCATTTTTCGTTAATGTCTAAATCAAACTTCTAAACTCTGTTCACGTTATAGATTTAAAAGATTAGATTTAAATGAAAACATATGTTATTTTCTTTAAACAAATACTTATAGAAATTATTTAATACAGTATAAAAATATTCATACGTAATTCTTGGGTTCATTTACAAATTATTAAACTCGTCTTTATCCCCACCAAAATAAATCACAATACTTCGACTTATTGACAACAACAATGAGTCATACCGAACAGAACATCGCTTCGATGCTATCTACTCCACTTCTCTCCTTCCATCAGTCAACCGCGTTTTATATGCGCATAGTTGATCAAGATGTTTCCCTGTCTGCTTCTGGTAGACTAAGGCGTATAATTTTTAATTCCGAGATGAATTCGAAATCGTTTTTTACCATAAATCATATTTTCGGGAATACTTCTTTTTTGTGCGCATTGTTTATTTGAATGATTCACGAGAGCAAAAGAAAAAAGACGGCATTTTCCACCAGTAAAAGGCTATTTCAATTCACCGCTATGTCGCTATGTTGGGTTATGTAACGTTCCCGCCACGTTCAAGATATTAATGATGATCGAGCGCGTTGACATGGAGGACTTGCCTATTATACCTCAACAATATTCTGGCTATGGGTCACGCATCTTATGACCACTTGAAGAACCTTGTCAAGGCATTCTCCAGAATTAAAAATGACTCACGTCTAAGAAGGGTTTCATGCTCCAAAAGGAAGTGGACTCTTTGGCCAATGCGGTTTCTGAATCATGAATTCGGACCAATGAAGCTAAGAGAGGAGGCATTCGTTATTGGTTGAACAAACACGAATTTAAAACCTTTGTGGGTCTCCATTTATAGTAGTGGCGGGTTTGTGAGGGACTTGACACTATTACCTCAGTTCTACATAGGCAGACCACCGAAAAGAGACGTTTTGCTAGAATAAAGAATGTGAAACAGCATTTCGACTACTGAATGTGGCATAATGCTCCAGTTGAATTCTAGCGTTTCCCTCAAAGTATGGCAAGTTCATCCTAGACACCGACGACCTAATATTGTGATAGTAGATTCTTGAAGCCAGAAAATAATTACTGTGTTCTGGAAAAGAACTGTTAGCAACATTCTGGCCTATGTACCATTTTATCAAATGTTTTCAGGTAGTTCCTTCTTAATCAGAAGCAATCATGCTGCTTTCAAGTGGCTGTTACACATGAACACAACAGAGAGAAAACTGGGAAGATGGATGGAAAATTACAATATGACTCCGTGTTGGAACATCGTTCCGATCATCTGCATAACAGTGCAGATGATCTATCAAGAAGATCCTGTAGAATGGGTTGTGGACATTGTTGGAAGATCTAGGCCGCAATGGGACTAGTCAATGTGAGCGCAATAATAGTTTCGAATAGTAGAGAATGGGAAATTGAAGATGATTTGGAAGAATCATGATGCAGAGAAGTCCTAACTGTTGTAAATGCGAATTTGGATAAAATTAGTCAACCATTTTATTGGGTAAATAATTTCGAACACGTCAGAGGTTAAGACATGAAATGTAACCAGTAAACGCTCAAATACCCGTACCAAGGGCAGAATGCAACAACCCAATGTGGGCGATCCGTCGGTTGGTGGCCACGTGCGTTTGACGTTATGACGTTATAACACCGTCGCCCCGGATATGATATTCACGCCGGCTGCGAATAAACAAATGTCAAAACAACACATACAGTATACTTTCAACGGTCCTCTGGTATCAAGTGGAGAAACGTCAAAATAATGCGGAACGCTCGATGATAAACGATACGTTTACAGATGTGTAGTACTACGTATATAGAAAGACGTTTATGTTATAGAGATCATAGAAAAAAGATATACAGAGTGATGCATATGTAACATAATTTCTTGTATATAAAAATAGAGAATATACGGCGTCTCATAATCTATATATATATATATATATATATATATATATATATATATATATATATATATATATATATATATATATATATATATATATATATATATATATATATATACAGGGTGTAAACGGTTTGAGTGCAAAGATTTTGAAGAACAATACTTCAGGCAAAAACAAATCAAAAAGCTTTATAACATTTTCTAAAATAAACTATACTTTTGCCAAAAAAAACACAGAAAACTAGATTTTATGTAGCCCTTGCTACAGTGAATAATACAATAATTTCGATTTCAAAATGTCGGTAAATCTAAATATGTAAATACTCAATAGCTTATACATCTTTAATAGCCACATTAAAAATGAAAATTGATTATTTAAACTCGAAATATGCTTTTATAATTTAGTGTAAGTTTCTCCGAATAGATATGGCAACGTGGCATACAGACCAACTTACTTACTACATTTTTTAGTTTAACGACGACTGAGAGTTACGATTGTTTTTTGCGATTTCGATTCTTGTAAACAAGAATAGATAAACTGTAAAGTGATTTGAATGATATCTATTTGATGGAGACTTCGTGGTTTGCTTTCCATTTAATATATTTTTTAAATAAATAAAATCGGTTGTGATTAGTGTGTAAGTTCGAAAATTAAGAATAGTGCGACAGTATTTATTTGTGATAAATAATGGCCGATTATACAATTAAGGAAAGACATGACATGCTCTTAATTTCTCGCATACGTGAAAATTGGATTAAACGGTGTCGTGCTTGTGTCGATAGTAATGGTGGGCATTTTGAACATTTGCTGTGAATAATCCGTTGTTTCAACTCAGTTCTATCATTATAATAAATTAGGTAAGTAGGATTACATATTTACTTGTCTAATATAAATAATATTAATTAAATCAGTAATAATGACTCTTCGAATAATTTAACTGGTAAAAAACTACATATACAGATCTCTTGAGTTGAATATCATATTTACCCAACTTTGTATAATTGCATAAAAGAAACCGCCAAATACAAATTCTAATTGCAATACCTTGTATTAAAAACGTAAATATTTTCAACAAAATATTTCATACATTTTTATTTAATTCTAAGGTCAATATCATCAGTCAATACAAAAACACAGGTGTTTACTGTTTTTGTCGGCGTAGTCATTCCTTTATTATTCGCGCTAAGAGTGAATCTGTTTCGAACGCGAGCGACGTTGCCGGATTGACAATAATTTACTTAATATGTTTTAGGGATTTTCTGGGTTATTAAGGCCTACTGACCATAGTGGTATAAGAGTTTTTTGTTTAATTTGGTGTATACTACCTCCACCTAAAATATATGCACTCAAACTATTTACACCCTGTATATATTCAATAATAAATTAATTTATTTAAACTTAACACAGCTTGGCAATATCCACTTTTTAAGTTTAGGGTGGAGAACCAACAGTTCGGTGGTACGAGTGTCTTCAGTACATAGGAATGAATAGCTACAATTTTTATTTACGTCGTTCAACTTCATATATTGTACTCAAAACCTATGTGTTCCATCTATCTTTTCCACTAGACGACTTAAGAAAGGACTATGTGCTATTATATGGTCTATTTTTTTCGACGGCCTGTTGTTGCCCCAGTGGTAGTCGTTACTTTTATATTATTTTCAGTATTCATTATGTATTTGCAGACGTTGATAAGCTCATTAGTACTACTCTGACCACTGAAAATGTGGCAATGAGTTAGGATACATTTTTTGCCCCCTGTTGTACATTCAATCATTGTATATCCAAGGATATTTAAACGGTGCTATAAATTCTTTACTGGGTCCAGTTTCTATCATTGTTGACATGTAAGGTTTTTCACAACTAACTTTGCTGACTACTGATTTAAAACAAACTATTTCTTCTCCAGTGATGACATGAATGTCCGATTTTAACGTTTAACCCCCACTCATCAGTGAAGTTGAAAATACCTTGTACGTCCACAACGATTACATACTTCTCTAGTTCCACTGTCCTGTGTCGGCTCAAATATTTTGCTTACACCAGAAATCACGGCCTGATTACTATTTAGTCCATATTAAATGAAATTGGCTGGTACCCTTGATTTAGACATGTTCACGAGGGCATCTACTTCAATAGCAAGGTTTCATTAATTTATACCACTAATCTCGAATTTGTTTGAACTTCATCTCTGGAACCATTTATAACACTTTTCGAGTCATTTGGTCTTTAGATCCGTCTGGTAGATCTGGATGCGCTAGATGTGTAGGCGTCTAATGTTAGCTTCAGATTCTGCAGACACCAGATTTTTATGTTTTTCCACTAACTTGAACTTAGTATACCCACCTCAATGATTGACTGTCATATCTCTTACGACATGAAATTATTTTGTCAAAGTTACCATGGTTACCAGAAGTTCTATTGCTGAGAGTTAGTGGCGGTCACTGAGTCAAATTGTCGTTTGTAAATATGCCACTATGTACTATTGCCATAGACGGGTGCGTTATTTTCAATATGTGTCATTTTTGTTGGTTGTTTCGTTTCAACCCGCTCCTTCTTCCCGGACAAATACGAGTATTTGCGAATCCTCGCGACTCTCTCTTAGAAGAGATTAGGTGACGAGAAGCCATTAGCTACAAAGGCAGATTAGGAGTGGTATATCTCATTATCCCATTATATTTTATTTTCAGCACCTGATCATGATGACAAGGGTAACGAACATTATTCTATTGTAAGTACAGCAATAAATTGACATTGCAGCAAGATAGCTCATGTTTTAATGGTATTACACTATCTCTGAGATTTACAAATTTCAATTTTACAACTGACAAGCTTTATATAAAAACAACTTTTGTTACTTGTGCTTGCACTGCTAGAGAATAATGATACAATCACAACAAAATGTTTAAAGTTTATTAAAATTGTTTTATTTGTGTGCAGAATACTGCAAATATTCACCTATTTTGGCCAGAATTAGAGTAACCAGACAAAAGGAATTGACACTACGGGCTAAACGTTTTGATATTTTCCTCTGAGTAAGTTTTGCTAATTTTGTGTAAAATATTTATCCACAAGCAGGATTTGAATAAGGCATTTATTAATGAAACAAAATTATTAATGTAAATGTATCAACTTAGCTTATTCTGAAACAAAATAATAATTTATATGACCGCTGACAACGCTAAATGCAAGAAAGTAACAAAAAAATACATAATTTACCTAAAGACTGACCTGTTTGAATATCACTCGGTAAATATGAGTGTAAAATGCTGCAAGTAGTAGTGCTGGAGTTATAATAGTGCAAAAATAGAGGAACACAAGATAATCAAGATCCATAACTTGAAGGAAGAAACAGCGCTCTGACCGCCTATGCCATCCCATTAAAGGTAGTAAGCCAACAACTCCTCCGCTGAACCAGCAAATACTGATTATTACTGAAAGAAAAATATTTAAATTAGAAATTCAAAGTTATTTTAGTATATGGTATCATTTAAAATGGAGTTCGGTCATAAGAAAAAAAAAACCAAAATGCAACATAATTCTGTTTATTGAGATATAAGAACTTTAGCCATTGCTACTAGTGTTGTAGCAATTGTTCCAAGACAAAAATTTGTAAACTTTGAATATCGACTTACTTAGCTAATGCTAATTGTGTACGTTATAAAAAATTAAAAACTTGATTTTCATACACATCAAGCACATTCAGCAAAATATTCGTGAAATGGGTCAATCTCTTTTTTAAAATATCTTTTTTAAAATATCTGTTCAGTTTATTTTCAAATGATCTTCTGACAGGTTGCCACTTATGATTTTCTTTTATATCGCTCTTTATGGGCCAACAGTAATCTGCCATCGTGTGTTCATCCCACCTTCCTTAATACCTTTTTTCCATGTCGGATTTATCCTGGTGAATAATATTAATGCGAAAAATGTTATATTTGGAGCTGGGATATCTGGTAACAGCTTTAGTTCCTGCGCTGAATGCGTGCTAGGCGAATTCACCGAACAACAGTAAACGAACAGCAGTTTGAATTTCCCTACTGGTAATAGTGGAACGTTTATTGTAGTTTGCAGGTCTGGGAGGTTCAGTCGCAATACGTTCGAAAATGTCATTGAAGAAGCTGTTCCTGATGATAACGGTCTTGCTGAAAATACCGGAGTCGGGATGTACTTGGTTCAATACTTTGTAAATGTAAATAGCATTGCTTTTCTTCCCCCTGCGCTTCTTCTTTTGTCAACCTTTTAAATGTTCTTTTGAGCTTTTCCGGCTTTCTTTGCAGCTTTACTGCTTGACTTGGGTGACTAGTCACGAACTATAGTTTCTGGGAAATAATCCAGATGAGAATGAAGAAAATGGAGTTTCACACTTATGTTACAGCCTAATGCTTTTAAGTTTTTCAACATTCTTCTAACGATTTAGTTCTCATATTTTTTATTTCCCAGAAAATTTCAGGCTACGTCTTTGATACGTAGTCATGTGGTCTTCCTTTTTGTATTCATTTTTGTTGCAAAAACGTGATCTTTCTTAGCCTTCCTAATCCGAGGCCCATTGAAAATCCTCTCATTAAACTTGGCATCTGAAATTTAAGGAGACATTTGACATAGCTGTAGAAAACTTCTGCCGTTCTTATTAAACGCTTTTACAAATTGTTGAGAAAAACTATTACGTTTTGTCCAAGTCATAACGACGTAATGTTAATCACGAGCTCGAATAATCAACAAACATTGGAAACACGGATAATGTGTGTACCCAGTTTGTTAACATGCTAGTAAAGTAATAATTTTAATATCGCCATTGATTAGCCAATTGTGCTCACGATATTTAAATTATCCAATAAAAATTTTAAATGTGCTCTTTCGTCAACAGTGACTGAGTGTGCAACCGGGATTGGGGCAAATCTAATATTATTATTCAAGAAAACTGCTTTCAAACTTCTTTTGCTCGAATCAATAAACAGTTTTCAGTCATCAGCCCAATACAATATAATTGTTTTTAATGACTCCTCCTGACTGAAATCATCTTGCAAGACTTTTTCTCTATTAAGGTAAATATATATTTTGGTATTATTTTCTTGCAATCTTCATGCCAGCGGTTCTGTTCGGGGTAATGAGACTTAAAAACAAGTGATTGAGGTATAATACCTAGTATTTAACATTCTCGATTTCGTTAATCCTAGGCCGTTCCGAGGATCATCGGAATTTCTAACAAAAAAAGATAAGGAGGATCAAGTGGTCGGTATGGAAACGGAATTTCAAACAGGGACCACGAGAAAGCAGAAAATAAAAATCAGAGCAAGTGACTCCTCATCGTCTAGTGAGACTGACAACGAAGATAAAAAAAACTAGACAGCGCGCGCAAACACGAATAAATTGTGAATACGTTTTGGTGATATATTTCTAAATTATTTGCTATGTACTGCCTAAACTTCTTTAAAAACCGTGCTATATAAAACTACAAAGTGCAATCTAAAGAAATGAGTTGCAAAGGATAATTAAGTGTTTCTGAAAACAAATCAGAGCAATAAGTATAGGTTATATTCTTGTCAATTTTTCGTTCGTAGGACTTTGTCCTAGGGACAGAGACGGCTTCTAATAACAGCAAACAAAAAGAAAAAGGCCACAATAGGCGATAAATAAGTACACGATCTTCTTCTCAAGAAAGTACCTTAGAACACATTTTTGATCATGTTACAAATCTTGATATTATAAATGCCATAAGGAAAATCCATGAAGAACTAAAACACTCCATTACATTTAATGGGCATATAATGGAACAGATGAAGCAGAATATTCACTCATTATCTAATGAAAACAAGGCTTTAAAAAAAGATCATGAACAACTAATACTGGGGTAGCTGAACTGTAACATGAATTAATTCATATAAGGAATTCGAATAGAGAAACGGCAAAAATAAAGAGGCATGCTCTGATAAAAAATGTCCGTATCACTAAGAAAAAAGCACAAAGGATAACTTCGTACATAAAAGATTTAATGCGTATTAGAGATAGAGCTTTAAGCAAATATAAAAAGACAAATACCATAGACAACTGGGAATACTTTAGGCAACTCAGAAACTCAGTAGCAATAACAATTGCAAACAATAAAAAAACGTACCTAAAAAAATATTCGACAGAATAATCAGACAAAAATTGGAATCTTCTAAAAGGTTTAAACGTCTATTAGAAAACTTCCAGTTTAGCCCCGGAAACTCTCGGTAACGCTGATCAATTTTACACGTATTTTACTGATCCAACAAATGCTTTAAGCCCTGACACTGATACTCTCAATTTCTACTTGGAAAATAAAATGCCAGGTGTAGACACATTTGAATTCAGACTTGCCACAGTTGAGGAGGTTCAAGCTGCCATGTTTAGTATTAAGTCTGAAGCAATTGGCGTCAACGGCGTAGGCATTACCATGCTCTTAAATTGTTGTCCGCTTATGTTACTCATCTTGTTAACTATTGTATTGAAACATCAACATTTCCTGAGATATGGAAATATAGCTTTATGATTACAATTCCAAAAGTACCTTGTCCAGAGGAGCTTAAAAATGTACGTCCTATTAGCATCCCGACAATCATGTCAAAGGTCATAGAAAATGTTATGGAGAGTCAAATACGTAAACACATTTAATATTCTGCTTACTTGGCAGGTGGTGTTCGCAACAATCACAACTGTCCTACAGCTTGTTAAAAGTAACTGATGATATATTAGAAGCAGCAGACCGTGGGGAAGTTACGACATTGATTCTACTAGACTATTCTAGGGCTTTTGACAGACTGAATCACCAACTTCTTTTTGCCATTTTAGAGTATATTGGTTTTAGTAAAAACTCGTGCAAGCTTCTAACTCGGTACCTCACCAGCAGAATTTAGTCTGTAAAGGTAAATGGTAACCAGTCACCGGCTCTTTTTTTAACATATATAGTTCCCAGTTGGCAACTGTGCCAAAATACATACCTTTACTTTTCAGCTTATGAGCCGAAAAGTAAACATATTTATATGTAAATATGTTCATAAGCAGAACGTTTGTTAATCTAAAACTAATCTATAGCCATAGACGAATTTTAAGTGAAAGTAGTAGAAAGGCTTTGTGCGACTCTTTAGTGCTTTCAAACTTTCATTATTGTGATACCTATGAAAGAGGCGTAAGTGAGAAGCTAAAAGAAATTGGGTAGCAAAGTATGAAAGAAAGAAGAATATTTCATTCTCTCGTATTATTTAATAAAATAATATATATTAAAAACCCTAGATCTCTACCAAAAAACTCGATTAACCCATTTCATGCATTAGACTTACGGCAAGGTGTACAATATCGCCCCCTATCCACAAAACTACCTTCAATGAGCGATCTTTTACTTACCAAGTTTCTCTACTCTATAATGGAACGCCTAAAATATCTCTACCCAAAAATGTTTAGGTGCTCTATTCGTCGACTAATATTATCTATTTTTTGAGTATGTAATATATGTACCGCTTGTTGTTGCTAATTTTCAGATTATTCCTTTAGTGTATCATTAATATACTTTTAAGGAATCTAAACTATATAAGATAATTAAAATGATCGTAGTATATGTACAACAATTTGTTACTATTTACTCTATGTTGTGTTGTTATTATTTAGTTAAGTAATTACTCAAACTTTTATATAGGTTAAGACAGGAAGCTTATGCATTAACTTCGTCGTTTGTAGCACTTCTATGTTAACATAAATACATATATTATCCGACTTGACCATACAATGTATGGCATCACACTTCCCCTAAGGTACGCTATGAGTGCCTTTAGGGGAAAATTCACTAAACCCCAGATATCCTAGGTATCAAAAGGATTTAGCTCTGTGGGAGCCCTTGCCTAGGTTTTCAGGCCCGTGGTTGGAGTTGTGACGGCAGTTTCCCATGAATTTCCTGACCGTCCGGGCTGTTCCTAACAGGACGGCCTTTTGCATTTGTTTGTAAAGATGTTCGTCCAGACCGAGGTATTTTAAATTGTTTAATAGATGTTTTGGGACTAGTCCTGTCGTTGACATAACAATTGGTACAGTTCGTGTGTTGTTCATGTCCCACTGAGTCTTCATTTGAAATTCCAAATCTCTGTATTTGGTTATTTTCTCCGCCAGCTTGGTATTTATATTATTGTTGTTAGAAATTGCTATGTCAATTAAGGTTGTTTTCCGAGAGACTTTATCTACCAAAACTATATCTGGTCTATTGTGAGCAACAGTCCGAGTTCAGCTTGTGTGAGAGAGGGTTCATGGCAAGGAGAACCACAGCGGGCTAAGAGAGTCTCCCTGGAATATACCCCTTTTGATTGGGATGGGGTCAGTTTGTATCGAACAGTTGGCTTCATTCAGTGAGATTTTGGTTTGCCAGATGGCCAGAATATGCCATATTCTAAAAAGTTAATAATACAATTATTCACTTTATAGAGTTTCAGTACCTTAATAAGCCAATTATGTGGAACTGAATCAAAGGCCTTTTTGTAGTCCAAATATGCCATGTAAAGGTTTGACGTGGGCTTAATTGCAGACAACGGAATCAATTATCAGTTGTTCTTTGCAGCCCATCGAATTTTTCGCGCATCCCTTTTGTTGTTGAGTACTTATGTTGTTCAGCTCACAATTTTTGAAAATCCGATGATTAATGTACGATGTTAAGAGTTTGTATAAGGTTGGAAGGCAAGTGATTGGTCGGTCCTTTGCTGGGTCCTCTGCACATAGGTTGTCCTGTGGTAAGAGGTATGTAGCACCATGCCTAAGGAAACTAGGCTTCTTGTGTGGGTGGGTAATTACGTCATTTATAAGGGCTTTGAAGACGCGAAATGTAAGACCGACATCTTCAAATTTAACGAAATGTTTCAAATACATAAGAAGTGTTCGAGAGGACTTCAATTGTGACAAGCGCAACTGATGAAGGTTTCCTGACCAGAAACAATGTATATTATATATGATATATAATGTATATTGTCTTGCGTACAAAGGAATGACACCTCGAAGAGAGTATTTATAAGGGCTGTTAGTGTTTCGTGGGTTGCGTACAGTTTCTTTATCCAGTAATTTTTTACACCATCTGGTCCTCGTGCTTTCCAGTTATGGAGGTGCTTTATTATGTTGGAGGTGTCTTCCGTTGTAAATGGTTGGTGTTGCATGGCATCACAGTTCTAAGATGCAGCCTCCTCCTCATTAAACCAGCTGGCTCTGGAGTTATAGGAGATTGTTGTGGAAAGCTGGGTTTTCCAGAATTCATCGAAGTTAGTTTTACTGGGATAACTAGGGGCTTCATTACTATTGATGTTGTTAAGTTTTCTATAAAACCCTTTTTCTGATTGTCGGAAAAGTGTGTTGTCTAGTTCCGTTGGTTACTGGTTTTGTACCTTCTCCATCGACTTGTGTAGACGGAGAGCTTTTGTCGTAGACTGTCCAGACACTGCTGAGATGTGATGTTTTCTCCATCCCACTGGGAGTGAATTCGGTTATTCTTCTGCAAGACGATACCCTATTTCTTAGAAGATCTTAGTTTGGGAAGAGCTGGTCAAGTCAGTAGATCTGTTCCACTATATTCTATAAGAGCTCTTTTCATTTATGCTTGGATCTTCTCAAGCAGGGCAGCGTTGGTTGGCTGTTCTTGTTGCAGTTCTTGAGTCTCGTCCGCTCTTTGTGCCAAAGGTGTTTCAGGCTCTGGATCGATTGTATTTCGACCAAATAGTTCGCGCTCCACTTTGCTCTTTATTCTGTCCAGTTGTTCAGGCGAAGTAAGGCCAATTCTCAAGATATCACGATATTGATCTGCGACTCTCTGTTCAGTAAGTTGAAGCTCTGGGTTTTCACGACAGAATTTGAGTGAGAGCTGGCTGTTGATCCTGCGCAATACTTTCTGCGGGTGGAGTTCTCGTTCTCATTTGACACCGTTGGTGATGGTCACGTCGTTGTTCTGACTGTATTGGTTGTGGTTCATCTGGTTCTTCGGCTGTAGCTCTTTGGACGGCAGACGTGCCGCATGCTGTCCTGTCCAGCGCCGGCTCCAGACATACCCTGGCAATCCCCAGGCAGCGGCTCTTTCCCGAGGCATCTACTCCGTAGCTCCATTTTCATGGGTGTTGTCACCATTTGACCCTGATGACCCAGGTAACTCGGACCCGTGGGATTGTCACTTCCCAGATGAAATCATTTAAACCAGAACGGGTTTTTAAAATTTTTAATTAGGTTAAATTTTCAATACTACATTGTTTTTGTGGTTTATTGTTTTTATATAACATGAATATGTATGTATATAAAGGTACATATCTACGGGAGTCTAAATATATATATATATATATATATATATATATATATATATTAAGAACGATGAAGAAGCCGAGACCACTAACAGTTCTTTAAGTTTTTTCTCGTTCCGTGAATAAATAGTAAAACGTTTTCTGTATGACATTTCTAACTTTACCGACCAACCTTAAAAGAACTTGCTGCTTCAGCTTTTCCCCGTTTATTGTAATCATCATTTTTTGGTAAATATCTATATACAATTTTGTTAGTTTGTTTGACTTTTTTGGATTGTAGTTTTTTTCTAATGTATTTTTCTTATTTGATAACTTGTAGATGGGCTGAAGAACCTAGAAAACAAACTAGCGAAACGTTCCTAAACCAAAATATATTCGAAAGTAACCTGGTAATTTTATTGGAGCCAAACCCAACAAAACTATCTATATTGAACTATCTCTCGAAAGAAGAAATTTTGAACTATATATATATATATATATATATATATATATATATATATATATATATATATATATATATATGTTTTAGGTGGTTTCCGGGAATTCATCCGCGTAGTTGATAACTGATCCCTCAACCGGAAATAGCAAATCGGCGGGATGGAGCCGTGCCCACTGGGCCCCGGGGGCCAATCGCATGCAGCCGTTCACGGTGTCAACCGATAGGCGCCGAGCCCCGACTGTGTAGCAGCGCGCTCGCTTCAGAAAGTCTTAGTGTTCGAGTTACTAGAGGCGAAAGAAGAAGGCTACGAGAATTATGCGAACCGACCTGAAGAGGGCAGATGTGACTCTGCCGAAACGTCGTCATTTTACCATCGATCCCGGCAGGGATCAGTTATCAACTACGCGGATGAATTCCCGGAAACCACCTAAAACATTTAGTGCCCGCGAAAACTTAAAAACAAATATAGTGAATCTCTACGGGGAGAATACTTTTCATTTGTGTAAAACATTTGAGAAATTACGCGCAAACTTTTGTGTGATCTACATTTTTTACAACGATGCCGCGATGAAGGAGTTATTCCGAAAAACATGACGGTAAAGTTCTGGAAGAACAACAGAAAAACACAGAATATCTTATGGAAAGCTAGTTGTGCCCTACTTAGGGAAGCCATACGTGATGTCAGAAGAGATTTGGATGTTCTTAATACTAAACTCCTAGATATCCACCTACAGGTAAGCAATACACTCCACCCGATAATATGGGATAAATTCGATGAGATTAGCGAATTTAGGGCCGAAACGAATGCAGAGTTAACAACAATGCAAGAACAGGCAAAATTTAACAAATTGAAGCTCCAACAGAGCCCAAAAACGAATTTGTCTCGGAAAATAACGGTCACAGTCTAACCTCACGGCAATTGGAAACGAATAAAACCGTTTATAACTTATCTTCGGTCCAATTGAACACTTCCTCGATTGGCGTGTTGGCTAAGGGATTCAATTACGCTATTGCTCCCTCTCACATACCAACAGAGAGCATAATATGTGGCGTGGAAACAGCAGTTTCAAAATTAGATGCGAACACCGCTGAAATAATTAGACAAGATGTGTCACATGTTCTAAGAAAGTCTAAACCACCAAAAAGGAACCTATCTATAGAAGAAAATGAGGCCTTGAAACAACTGCGCCTCAACAAGGACATTGTCATTCTACCTGCTGATAAAGGAAATGCGACTGTAATTTTAGATACAGCGGTTTATTCAAACAAAATTCAAATATGGCTACAAGATCCAGCATATAAACAAATTACAACTGACCCAACAACATATTTAGAGAAAACAACCAAGGCTAAAATCCAAGCAAGTAGGATCGACAAAAATCTCCAACTGCAACTCATTCCGCGTGAAAAGTCATCGAGATGTCCGAAATTCTATGGGTTGCCAAAAGTACATAAAGAAGGTGCACCTTTGAGGCCAATAGTAAGCTCAGTTGGATCCCCAACACAACACCTAGCCAAATACTTAGCCCAACAACTTCAACCGTTTGCAGAGGGGGCAGACTCATATGTAAAAAATTCGACACATTTCATCGAAATTCTTAGAAAAACGGTCTTACAACCAGAGTGTCTTCTTGTAAGTTTTGACGTAGTGTTTCTTTTCACCAACATCCCTATCGACGAAGACTTGAATATCATAATAGAAAAATACAAACCACCTCAACACCTTGTAGACTTAACAAGGCACTGTCTGATGAACACCTATTTTGTTTACGAGAACCAACGATACAAACAAGTGGAAGGAGCTCCAATGGGATCGCCACTCTCACCAGTTATAGCGAATCTTTTTATGGAGAACTTTGAGGAGTTGGCACTAAGAACAACAACTCTTAAACCCAGTTTGTGGTTGCGATATGAGGATGATACATTTGTGATTTGGCCTCATGGGAGGGAACAACTCAATACTTTTTTAGATCACCTTAATGGCATCCATCACAAAATAAAATTTACCATGGAGGTTGAAGCCAACAATCAACTGCCATTCCTTGATGTTCTTATAAATAGGAAGCAAGATGGAACCCTTGGCCATGCAGTATATAGGAAAGCAACTCACACCAACAGATACCTTCATGCTAATTCTCATCACCACCCAGCCCAACTACAAGCCGTCGTCAAGACTTTAGTAACCAGATCACAAAGGCTAGCTGACCAGGATAACATCAAACAGGAAATGGACAGTTTAAAAACAGCTCTGAGACAAAACGCATTTACAGACCGAAATATACAAAGAGCTCTAAAGTCAAAACCGAGACAAACAGACGAGGAGCATGAGACACCAATAACCAAGGCTTATTTACCATATGTCAAGGGGACCACGGACAGTATTGCAAGAATTCTACAGAGACACAATATCGATACTATTTTCAATACAGACAGAAAAATAAGCACGGTGTTGAGCACTCCGAAAACGAGGATCCCTTTAGAACAACAGGGAGTGTACGAGATTCCATGTGCAGACTGTCATTAAACCTATGTGGGGCACACTAATAGAAGAATTCAAGCTAGACGTGATGAACCCCAGAACGCTGTAAGAAACCAGGAAAAAACAACATTCATTGCGGAACACGCCACCACGATGTCACACCGAATAGACTTTGAGAACACCAGAGTACTGGCAAATATGGAACACCCGAAGTCAAGACTCGTTAGAGAGGCAATTGAAATAGCGAAGAGACTTCACAGTCTAAACGTACGCAATGAAATTCAGAACTTATCGAATTGTTGGAAAACACCGTACCGGCCCGGACCCGCCCAATAACAACTCAACCGGAAATAGCAAATCGGCGGGATGGAGCCGTGCCCACTGGGCGCCGGGGGCCAATCGCACGCAGCCGTTCACGGTGTCAACCGATAGGCGCCGAGCCGCGACTGTGTAGCAGCGCGCTCGCTTCAGAAAGTCTTAGTGTTCGAGTGACTAGAGGCGAAAGCAGAAGGCTACGAGAATTATGCGAACCGACCTGAAGAGGGCAGATGTGACTCTGCCGAAACGTCGTCATTTCACCATCGATCCCGGCAGGGATCAGTTATCAACTACGCGGATGAATTCCCGGAAACCACCTAAAACATTTAGTGCCGCGAAAACTTAAAAACATATATATATATATATATATATATATATATATATATAAGTAGTAAATTTTTGGCTGTCGCTCCAATTGTACAAAACAAAATCCAGTTGGTAGACGTTGTTACATAATTACTTTATTGAAATTTAGAACGTTTCATAGATGTTTCATCCACCATCATCTCTTCTCTTCTCTTCTCTTCTCTTCTCTTCTCTTCTCTTCTCTTCTCTGAATTTCACTTGTTCTTGTTTGAGGGCTTCTGGTGTGCTGCAAATATTTTTGGCTCTATGGATTAGTGTTTTGATGATGCCAGTTTTCGTTGTTGATGGGTGGTTGGAATTGTAGTCAAGGTATAATCCTGTATGCGTAGCCTTCCTGTAGACTGTTGTTTGGATTCCGGTCCTAGCCCTTTGACACTTTACATCATGGAATGGTAGGCACAAACTTTCTTCCATCTCCATGGTGAATCTAATGGATGGTTGGGATTGGTTCAGGTGCCCCAGGAATGCCTGTAGGTCTACCTCTCCATGTTGCCAAATAATAAAAGTGTCATCGACATACCTCAACCATAGCTTAGGCTGCTTCTCGTAACTCCTCACTGCATGTTCGTCGAATCATTCCATGTAGATGTTGGCGATGGTTGGTGATAACGGGGAACCCATAGGCAATCCATCTTCTTGCATGAAGAACCGGTCCTTCTCCTGAAAGTAGCAGTTCTTGAGGCAACATTCAAGCAAGTCCATGATTGAGTCTATTGGCAGCTCCGTCTTCTCCATCAGGGTTTCGTCTTCAGTAAGTCGAAACTTACTAAGCGATGTTCTGGCCCAAGTTCCATGGATCCGATGATTTCGACAAAGTGCTTTGAGTCCTTGACGTGCGATGATGTTTTGCCCTCCAAAGATTGGATGATTGGTAGAAGGAATTTCGATAGTGCTGCCGTTAGTGAGTTGCGCGAACTTGTAATCGGCCTTGTGTATCTTGGGTAGTCGCCTTGTCTCGGGTAGAATGTATTCAGCATTATCTCTGAGCGTGTTGTAAGTTTTCCGTTCTATTTTGGATGTTGGATCAGTAGGCTTGTATTTTCCCTTCGATAGTACTTCGTCGATTTTCTTGTTGTATTCCGTTCTGTCCATCAGGATGGTGGCATTTCCTTTGTCAGTTGGTAGAATGATGATAGATTTATTGTCCTTAAGTATTTTTATGGTTCTCCTTTCGGATTCGTTGATGTTTTGTTTGATGTGTTGTGTTTTCTCAATTGCGGTTCTGACTTTCCATCGGAATTCCTCCAGTTGCGGTGTCTCTTTGCTGCCTATTGCTGACTCCACGGAACTGATGTGTACTTCTTGTTTAATGATGTTATAATATTATCTATTTCCCACTCAGTTTTTCTAAGACCCTGTATGTATGGTATAGTTATTGTAGTGATGTGATTATCTTGAGAGTCAGTGTTGCTTGGTGTTGGTTGTTAGCGATCGTTTGATAATCGATTTTGTTTAACTCTTTATTAATATTTTTTTCTCGGTAAATAATGAGAGAAAGTACATTTTTTATAAACGTTTTTTCTTCGTCAAAAATGTCTTTTCTGGCAATAATTACCCAGAAAAACAAAATTGAATACCAACGATCGTTAACAACCAACACCAAGCTTTACCAGGCAATACTGACTCCCAAGATAATCACATCACTGCAATAACTATACCATACATGCAGGGTCTATCACAAAGACTAAAAAGAGTGGGAAACAGATATAATATTAAAGCATCATTTAAAACAAGAAGTACACGAAAATCAATTATATCAAAAACAAAACCAAAAAACACAACTCAAAATACAAAACATTGCATTTATAAAATCCCTTATGCATGTAATAAATTCTATATTGGAGAAATCTTTAGACCTCTAAATGTTCCAATAAACGAACACAAAAATTACATTAAAAAATGACGATCTGAAAAATCCAAAATTTGTGAACATGCTTGGGACCTTTCAAAATTCAGTTCTATTACATAAAGAAGAACAAAACACGACACGAAAACTAAAAAAGTATGCTTTAATTTTGTGAAATGAAAACTAGTGTGTCGCTACTACCTCCGGGGAGTTCAATCGTTCCTGGTTGCGGATAATTAAGGAAGAAAATGCTAATGGTCACCTAATTAACCCAATATCGGGATAGTTTATAAGGTTTTCCCTTATGACATTAATGGGATCACTGAATCAACAATATTCTGTGGTCTCATTTTTTGCGAATCTTATAACAAAGTCGCACCTAGGAGCACTACATAAAATTCTGAAGATCACCCCTTCAAATTCTACAAATTTGAGAGAAACTTTATTATTATTATATATCTAGAAGTTTCTGTGCTACCCTGTACATTATCTAATTAAATTCTCATATTTACGTCAGAAATCAAATAATAGATATTGTCAAACATTGTAATTTTACCTTTTAGAATTGTGCCTGTTTTCATAGTTTCTTTGCCATTGACAACGGGGTCTGACGTGGACCCCGAAACGTTTGGAAATATACCGTAATTTCGTTACTTGTGTGTTATTTCCTTGAAAGTGATTAAAAATTGAAAAAATATGCCACAAATATCCTTCAGAAAACAATATAGAATCATTGCCTTGGGGAGCTTCCTCCAACTCTTTAAAACGTTTGCAAAGCCACCAGAAGAAATTATTAAAAATTGTAAACAATACAACTTTTGAGGAGTTCTTTTCACCTGAATCTTTAAAATGTCACTACAGTACATTGAACGAAAAATTCCTGAACTCAAACGCAGTTCTATAAGACCAATAAATGTATAGAACATACAACTGTCTTTCAAATGATGTAAGTTAAGCAATTTAAGTGCAATAAAAAATAAGTTAAAAAAGTGGATAATTAATAAAGATATATATATATATATATATATATATGTCGGGGTAACCGTAAGGAATAAATGTGGGCGAAACATTTATTTGACAAATAATAATCACACTAAATTGACGGAAGGCACCATAATGATTTACCACTGGAGTTTCAAACTATACAAACAATAGATAATGTTGATGATCAATTTATCTCGGGTGCCACCTAAAATAAGTTCGATCGGCGTAGCGATATGATATTATTAATCTAAATTGGTACACAAAGTAGTCTACTCGGAACCGCGACGACTTATCGGTTACGTGGCAGCCGTCTACCATCGTACCTCGGACAGAACTGTACTCCGTTCCTCTCCGTCTTCCAAAACTCATAAAAACATCGTGCGCAACACCCGATGCATACTTTGTTTTTCTGCCTGCCATTGCGTAACCGGCACCACGTCAAGCGATTATAAATCACTTTCGATCCCAAGCTGACAAACTTGTAATAGAATATAATAAACGTAAGAATCGTAAAAAAAGTACGAAAGAAACATTAATATCCTGTTACAATATAAACTATATAGTCTTTAGACCTTCACCACTTGAGAAACCAACTATTTCGTAATCTCATACGTCCTCGGGTGTATCTAAGATTTCATTCGCATGACATTAATTTCAATATTACAAGTACTCGTACTTATCCATCAATTCAAAGATCCAATGCAATAGCAAGAGGAAATGAAATATGTTTAACGGAATTAACTTTATAATTACAAGTATTATAAGTGTTACAAGTGCCAGTTACAATCCTTGGAGTCATTTGTTACGGAACGACTTGTACTCTCAAGTTATATCGCTAACATTTGGCCAATATGGAAATACTCCAAGCATGCTCGATCTCACATTGAACCACATCTAAATTTCTTTAGACCACACTGCCAAAATGGGCACATGTGAAAATAATGTTCGATCTTGCACCTCAACACATCATATTTCCAACACTAGGCCAATATGGAAATGCTATAAGCATGTTCGATCTCACATTGAACAAAATCTAAATTTTTTAGGCCACACTACCGAAATAGGCACATATGAAATCAGTGTTCGAACTAGCACCTCAACACCTCATATTGCCAACACTAGGCCAATATGGAAATACTATAACCATGTTCGATCTCACACTGAACAATATCTAAATTTCTTTAGACCACACTACCAAAATAGGCACATGTGAAATCAATGTTCGATCTTGCACCTAAACTCATCATATTGCCAACACTAGGCCAATATGGAAATACTAAAATTTTGCTCGATGTCACACCAAACAAAATCTAAATTTCTTTAACCACACTACCAAAATAGGCACATGTGATATCGGCTTTCGATCTCGCACCTCCACACCTCATATTGACAATGCAGCACAGAAACGTGTGTACTCATGCCGTAGTTGTCACTGTCCGCTCTGCAGACATCCGACTCACTAGGAATGTAACTCTCCGGCATTTTTCTTAATTCATCATGATTGTATTTTATGTTTTTTTTTAAGTTAATCTGTCTCAATTTTAACAGGTTTTATGTGGAAATATTAAGGAATTTTATCACCCGTTATAATGAGCATTATGGCTCATTTAAATAAAAAAACAGACTCTAAGTTTTAAAATCTTATACTTGATTCGGGTCATTCATTTCCAACATTTGAGGATACAAAATATAGTAATGTCGAAGCCTATACCTACCATAAAGTTTCATTATTAGACAATTTAGAAATAGAAGGAGGCTTAGCCTTCTTTAATAGCATCCTTAATGATCTGTTAATTGTAATAGAATAATTTTGTTGGCTTTGTTAATTCCATAGTTACTTCTGAACATTCATTTAACGACATAACCCCTTTAATGTATTCAAATAATGCTATATATATATATATATATATATATATATATATATATATATATATATATGTCAAATATAGTCAAATCCCTTTAGCTCCTTTGTTTTTGATTTTATAAAAAATGTGTAAATATCAAAATTGAAGGGAATTGTATCCCGAATATGATTGTCATGTCTTCGTTTGCGTGACAGCTCTCGTTTTCGAGATATGACACAAACTTATCTTTTTTTGATTAGAAACCATAGTTGGCTATGACTTCAAAAAATCGGAAATTTTTAGAGCTTTTCAACAATCTAATACTCGATATATTTATTCATTAAAATAAAGGAGTTATGGACGCTTTTTTCTCTTATTTTCACTTTTAACGTACTTAGGTATGAAATAGATTGATTTATTAATAACTATTCCAAAAAACATTGAACGAGTACATAATAATGGTTACAATTTATGTTCGAAAAGTCCACCATTGTTATTTAGACAAAAATTGCATTTGACATTACCACTTTCCTCACAGACCGCCTATCAGTTTCTTCAATTGCTCGTAATACCGCCTCCCTTAGGTCACCACTGTCTCATACTTTCTTTTGTATACTTTGTTTTTTAGCGCACCCCATAAATAGAAGTCTATAAATGCCAAATCGGGAGACCGGGGTGGCCATTTGCTTGGGCCATTTCTTCCTATCCAAGAGTTTGGATAGATATTATCCAAGTGTTGTCTTACTATTAACGAGTTATGAGCAGGGGCTCTATCATGTTGGAACCACTCAATTTCTAAGCGAGTTCTCAAATTCAAATTATGCAACATGTCTTGAAAAGTGTATTGCAAGAAATGCAAGTAGCGCTCCCCAGTAAGTGATTCGTCATAGATAAAAGGCCCCAGAATAGTAGACCCTACAATACAACACCAAACATTAAAACCAAGTTTTATCTGGGGTTGTCTTTGTTCTACATGGAAAGGGTTTTCTTTAGCCCTGATATGCTGATTGTGTCTAATGAACATACCGCAGTTAGTAAATCTAGTTTCATCTGACCATAACACCTTTAATCTTGTACAAACGGCAATTTGAAGCAGTGGCTACAGCCAATGGATGGGACAACCAAGAAAAATCTACCTCTTTGGTAATTTCGTTAAGAGGTCCGGCATAAGAGCTCCTCCAAAGCCTTCCAATCGATGAACAAGGTAATTTCGACAAGATCATCGCCATTTTAGACAACCGATAGGACAATCAATCCTTGAGCCAGGTATAACAAGTCCAACTCAGTGGAAAAACGCAAAAATCCGGCGAGAGCCTCCAAGAATTCGAAGCAGAGATTAGAAGGATAGTACACTTGTCCTACCCAGACCTGCCAGAGGAAACGAAAGACCAGTTGACCACACAGAGTTTCATAAACGGTATCAGAGATGTGAAAGTCCAAACAAATCTAAGACTTAGTGGCATCAAGAAGAGTAATGAAGCTCTACTTCGGGCTTTGGAAGTAGAGGCCATCATGAACATGTCCAAGCCGAGGGTTTTGGTTTTTCTATTCACTCTGCGATATGAGGAAAGACATATTGTAGTTAATTTTCCTATAGGGCTTTACCAGGGTTGAATTGCCCCTTTCCTTCCCCGTACTAGTGGGTATAATTACATTGTAGTATTTTTGTTCTATAAAGTTATTGTTGCATTTTGGGTTAGTTAAAAGCCAAAATTTTGTGGGGTTATATATTTTTGTATTGTTTTAACATTATTCAACTTTTGCATTTGTCTTTTATTTACATTTTCGGTTTGGGTTAGTGTTTATATATTTTTTTTCAGTATGTGTCATTTTTTTAATGTTTACTTTTATTATGTTTACTTTTAACTCCTTCCCCTTTCCCCATACAAATACCAGCATTTGCGAAGCCTACTGAGTTGCCCTCTTAGGGGAGATAAGGTGACGAGAAGCCAGAAGCTACAAGGGACTGAGAGTCAAGGCAGATTAGGGGAGCAAAATTCCTTTTGTTTTATTTTTCAGCCAACATATACAGAGAGGGGTTCCCGGAGTCTTTCTCTCCAACAACAATCATTTCCGTGTGGTGGCAGCATTAACCTTTGTCTCTCAGGTCCTTCATTTTTTTCCATTACACACTAAGCCGGGGCCAATTGTTACACTAGGTGACAGAGCTAATATTATGCTGAAACCAGCGGTAAATTGTTACAATAATTAAATTGTCAATATCCTAAGAGATAGTAAATTTCAGAAACGTTTAATAAGGTAAGGTTTTAATTTGTTGACAGATTATACCGTTATCCTTTTTAATCAAATCATTTTGATTATGTGATTATTATTAAGTACATTTTTTGTAGATTTCAGGTAGAATTTTTTTTTGTAAATATCTAAATTTTCACGGTGATTTTTAATTCAGATTTTTAAATATTCCATAATGTAAATTGCAGATTTTACTCTACATTTATTAGAATGTCCTAATTTTTTTTAAACAAATTTCTTATCTCGATATTTTGTACTGTATATTTTCTTTTCGATTTTTTTATTAAACTCTCTGTATTTACATGTTGCATATTTTTTATATACCTAACCTATCGATTGTGAAAGAATTTTTGGAAGCACAACTGAAAGTGTTGAATACATAATTTTTTTTACCGAATCAGATTAAAACAAGTGGTTCAAAAGAAACATAAATAATCTCAATATAGTCGGTGTGAATTACATCATAACCGCATACTTGTTTTTCGTTTTAAAGGTATGTTCACTTCTAGGTTTTAAACCAAATGGCTCCGTAAAATTAAATAAAATTTTTGTGTTTTACTATCTTACTCTCGACCTTATGTTCCCCGATGAACAGCAGCCAAGGTACGTTTTATGTTGATTTTTGAGCTTTCCAAATTTAGGATACCGGGTTTGGGTCACAATATAACAGATGTTCGATTTTCTCTCCAATGTATAGCCTGTTTGACGAAGATTATTATTTCGTAATATTTGAGGTGAGGCACTGTGTATCACTTCTCATATAACCATGAATTTAACCGCATCTTGTTGTACCAAACTGAGGTTAGGGTTTTAGCGGGTATACGGTATACTGGTTTCAATGAAACGATTTACTCTAGCTTTGAAGTCATTGTATCGGGACTCCCGCACGACGGCCAGCACGTGCTAGCTAAGTACGGAATGTATTTCCCCCCTCTTCGGATAAAAAAAAAAACACACACACACATACAGTCGGTTGGAACAAAAATGCTTTCGATGCTGATTCATTCGCCTTGGTTATGGAGCAGGAACCATTGTCAATAGCAACAAGCGCAGAAGCCACTGCCAAAGAGGTAATGACAAGCGTTGTCAAGTCCTGCGATGCTTCCATGCTAAGGAGACGGCAGAACAACAGCCGCCCACCAGTTTACTGGTGGAACGACACGATCTCACAACACCGACGAGAGTGTCTCAAAGCACGAAGGCTGCATCAACGAGCACGGAGACGCGACAGGGTCACAACAGAAGAACTAAGGCTCGACTATGAGATCAAAAGACAACAAATACGAAGAGCCATTCTCTCAAGCAAGAGATCCTACTGGAAGGAGTTGTGTGACGAAGTTGACCAAGATCCATGGGGAAAACCGTATAAAATCGTGATGCATAAAATCAAGGCCCCCCCCATGACATCAACGAACTGCCCCGAATCATTGCACCGCATTGTCACTCACTTGTTTCCTGCGAAGCCTGAGCTACCCGCTTATCCTTCGTGGCAGGTGAGGGACGAAGATATACCATCAGTAAGGCTCCCGGTCCAGATGGCATACCTAACATCGCGCTAAAATGCACCATAGCCAATAGGCCTGACATGTTTCTACACATGTATGAGACCTGCCTAAAGCAGGGGGTTTTCCCGACTAAGTGGAAAAAGCAGAGGCTTGTGCTCCTACCTAAAGGGGGAAAGAAACCTCCAGACGAACCGTCATCATATCGTCCCCTCTGTATGTTGGACTCTGCGGGAAAACTCCTTGAAAGAATAATAGCAGATAGGCCAATTCGGGTTCAGAAAGGGGAGATCAACCAGCGATGCCGTGACACTCGTTACCAACATCGCCAGAGAGGCTATCTCGAGAAAGAGATGGAGAAGAGGTGGAAAAAAGTACTGTCTAATAGCCACCCTGGATATCAAGAACGCCTTTAACTCGGCCCGCTGGGACCGCATTTTGGAGGCTCTTGCCAGGATGGAAGTTCCTCAGTACTTGCGGAGAATGGTTTCAGCGTATTTCAAGGACCGCATCTTATTGTACCAAACTGAAAATGGGCAAGTAGACTATAAGATCACAGGAGGTGTACCTCAGGGCTCTGTTCTTGGCCCCCTCTTATGGAACGTAATGTACAACGACCTGCTCCTGCTCGGTCTGCCTGAGGGCGTCAGGCTAGTGGCATTCGCCGATGATGTGGCACTGATCATAGTGCGCAAGCACATAGAGGAGATACAAACAACCTTCTCATTCACTATAGCCACAATTCAGCATTGGATGCTCTCAGCGGACTTGAGTTTAGCAGAGCAAAAGACCGAAACACTTCTTGTTAGCAGTCGAAAGGCAAGGGAAACCATCACCCTCAAAATAGGCGACACCTACATACAGTCGCAGCCCTTCATCAGCTATTTGGGGGTGCTCCTGGACACACGGCTCAACTTCAAAGAGCACATAATCGCGGCCAGCAAGAAAGCAGCTGGGGTACAGGGGGCATTATCTAGAATAATGCCGAATGTCGGAGGCCCTAGAGAGATAAGAAGACAGCTACTGGCAACAGTAACTACTTCTGTTTTGTTGTACGGGGCACCGGTATGGGAGAAATCGCTCGAGCTACCATCGTACCGCCGGAAAATGAAATCAGTCCAGCGGCTCTCAGCGATTCGAGTGGCATCATCCTACCGCACTGTGTCTTACGGGGCGGTGAGTGTGATTGCCTCTACCCTACCAATCGACATCCTGGCTGCAGAAAGGGGACGGCTTTATCGCAGAAAGTTAGAGAACGACCAACCGACAGGAAACAGCGATGAAAGAGCCATGAGTCTAGGGCAATGGCAGGAGAGGTGGGACAGCCCTACTAAAGGCCGGTGGACATATCGATTGATACCTAACATCAGTCGTTGGGTCAACCGCCAGCATGGGGAGGTTGGGTTCTACATCACTCAACTCCTGACTGGGCATGGATGCTTTCGAGCATACCTGCACAGGTTCAGGAGGGCAAACTCCCCAAACTGCCCACACTGTACGGACGTGGTAGAGGACGCGGAACACGTGTTCTTCTCCTGCCCCCGGTTTCAGGATCAACGTGCTGAAGTGGAGAGGATTCTGGAGACTAATATCCTCGCTCCGCAATCCAGAGTACAAATAGTAGAAGCCATGCTGAAGGGCCCCCAAGTATACCAATGGAACTCTTGCTTGAAGTATCAGATTACGCGCTAGAGACTATTTCCCCCCTCCTCAAAGTCAAACACTCAGCTGGACCAAAAGGAGGCAATACCTAACTCAAACCGGCGAGGAGCTTCAATAGGCTTGTAGAAGACTCGCTTCGCCCAATGTAAGAGCAGTAGCTTACACGTCTGCAATGAACCACCCTTGGCGAGGAGTACGGAAGTATCGCCATGACACGCCTGGGCAAGACTGGGGTGCCGGCGAGCGCACGGCTCTCCTTGGACCATGTCTTCGCTCTTGTAGTAAGCACATAGCAAAAGAGCTCCATTATCGTGTAGTTAGGTTTTGAGCGATGAGGGTTTACTATAGCGACCACCAACTATTATATGGGTCCACCATCCCAAACTGGTTGCGAGGTCACAGCCATGCATGCTTTCGACGATTCATTCGCCTTGGTTTGGAGCAGGAAACTCAATTGCATAAATGACAAGCGTTGAAGCATCCATCACTGGTTGACACATCTCACAACACCGACGGAGTCTCGCGAAGGCGACGAGCACAGCGACGTCACAACAGAAGCTAGGCTCGCTCAAAAGTACGAAGGCTCCCGGTCCAGATGCTAAATCGCGTATTTCGCTATAGCCAATAGGCCTCTTCGATAAAAGGGGTTTCCGAAAAAAAACAGAGGCTTGTGCTCCTACCTAAAGGGGGAAAGAAACCTCCAGACGAACCGTCATCATATCGTCCCCTCTGTATGTTGGACTCTGCGGGAAAACTTGAAAGAATAATAGCAGATAGCTGGAGCCCTACGTTGAGCCGAAACTTTCCACCAACCAATTCGGGTTCAGAAAGGGGAGATCAACCATCGATGCCGTGACACTCGTTACCAACATCGCCAGAGAGGCTATCTCGGGAAAGAGATGGAGAAGAGGTGGAAAAAAGTACTGTCTAATAGCCACCCTGGATATCAAGAACGCCTTTAACTCGGCCCGCTGGGACCGCATTTTGGAGGCTCTTGCCAGGATGGAAGTTCCGCAGTACTTGCGCAGAATGGTTTCAGCCTATTTCAAGGACCGCATCTTGTTGTACCAAACTGAAAATGGGCAAGTAGACTATAAGATCACAGGAGGTGTACCTCAGGGCTCTGTTCTTGGCCCCCTCTTATGGAACGTAATGTACAACGACCTGCTCCTGCTCGGTCTGCCTGAGGGCGTCAGGCTAGTGGCATTCGCCGATGATGTGGCATTGATCATAGTGCGCAAGCACATAGAGGAGATACAAACAACCTTCTCATTCGCTATAGCCACAATTCAGCATTGGATGCTCGCAGCGGACTTGAGTTTAGCAGAGCAAAAGACCGAAACACTTCTTGTTAGCAGTCGGAAGGCAAGGGAAACCATCACCCTCAAAATAGGCGACACCTACATACAGTCGCAGCCCTTCATCAGCTATTTGGGGGTGCTCCTGGACACACGGCTCAACTTCAAAGAGCACATAATTCGCGGCCAGCAAGAAAGCAGCTGGGGTACAGGGGGCATTATCTAGAATAATGCCGAATGTCGGGGGCCCTAGACAGATAAGAAGACAGCTACTGGCAACAGTAACTACTTCTGTTTTGTTGTACGGGGCACCGGTATGGGAGAAATCGCTCGAGCTACCATCGTACCGCCGGAAAATGAAATCAGTCCAGCGGCTCTCAGCGATTCGAGTGGCATCATCCTACCGCACTGTGTCTACGAGGCGGTGATTGTGATTACCTCTACCCTGCCAATCGACATCCTGGCTGCAGAAAGGGGACGGCTTTATCGCAGAAAGTTAGAAAAAGAACAGCCGACAGGAAACAGCGATGAAAGAGCCATGAGTCTAGGGCAATGGCAGGAGAGGTGGGACAGCTCTACTAAAGGCCGGTGGACATATCGATTGATACCTAACATCAGTCGTTGGGTCAACCGCCAGCATGGGGAGGTTGGGTTTTACATCACTCAACTACTGACTGGACATGGATGCTTTCGAGCATACCTGCACAGGTTCAGGAGGGCAAACTCCCCAAACTGCCCACACTGTACGGACGTGATAGAGGACGCGGAACACGTGTTCTTCTCCTGCCCCCGGTTTCAGGATCAACGTGCTGAAGTGGAGAGGATTCTGGAGACTAATATCGTTCCAGAACAATTAGTAGAAGCCATGCTGAAGGGCCCCCAAGCCTGGAACTTGGTATCAGATTACGCGGAGACTATCCTCAAGGAACTCCGCAATACGTTCGAGGAGTAGGCTTTAGAGGCTTTCAATGTAAGAGCAGTAAACATCTGCAATGAACCACCCTTGCGAAGTAGTATTGACTAAGAGTGCCGCAGGGGACCATGGTTGTAGGAGAAAGAGGTTAGGGTTTTAGCGGGTATACGGTATACTGGTTTCAATGCAACGATTTACTCTTGCTTTGAAGTCATTGCATCGGGAGTCCCGCACGACGGCCAGCACGTGCTAGCTAAGTACGGAATGTATTTCCCCCCTCTTCGGATAAAAAAAAAAAAAAAAAAAAAAAAACACAACAAGTAGTAGCCTCTGTAGCTAGGACCTCGCCACCGAAGGTCTCGCCTTCAGTAGCCTCATCAAGTAAGGCACCACCACTTAAAACTCTTAAACCGGTGCTAGCTAGCAAGCTAAAGCCCGGTAAGGAAGGTCGCCAGAACATCGGGCAAACCACCCAGGGAACAACAAGTAGGGTGGTCAATTCAGAAGCGGAGAGAAACAATGGATTAAAATCCAAGTTTAAACCGCAGACCAAAAACCAACCTGCAAACCAGTCGACTGACTGGCAAGTGGTAAAGAGGAAAAAGGCCCCGAGGACCAATAAGCAAAAACCAGCGCCACATTGTACGCTGCTTATAAAGAAAGGCGAGAAGAGCTCCCATGCAGATATCTTGCGAGGTATCAAGAATGATCCCACCTAGCAGGATATAGGCAAAAAAGTCAATAAGATCCGACGAACAGCTAAGGGAGATCTACTTTTGTTATTCGCCAAGGCAGACGCTCAGGAGATGGAGCGCTATTGTAACGCCATCAAGAATAAGCTCCCAAGCGGGGCCACTGTACAATCTCGAATACCACAAATCGAGATTGAAATTAAAAACTTGGACGAGATCAGTACCAAGGAAGACGTAGTAAACCTGCTCAAAGATAATATCGACGGCCTGGCAGAGATCACTGAGGAGGCAGTGAAATCACTTCGACGGGCATATAGATCAACACAAACGGCAGTTGTTTGTCTCCCAGAGGTCCAGGCCAAGAAAGCCATCGCACTTGGAAAGCTGAAACTTGCGTGGGGCACAGTACGTGTTCGCGAGAGGATCAGCCTTCGACGGTGCTTCAAATGCTGGCACTTTGGACACAACGCCCAGGCGTGCAGAGGCAAGACTGACCGAAGCAGTTGTTGTCACAGATGCGGAGGCGCTGGTCACAATGCCTCGGCTTGTCAACAACCTGCCAAGTGCTTACTCTGCAAAGAGAAAGATAGTAGGTCAGACTGCCGGCACGCTGCGGGTAGTTGGAAATGTCCGATCTACCAACAGGCGATGAGAGCAGCACAAGCCCGTAAATGAAAGTACTGCGACTCAACCTCAACCATTGCGAAGCAGCCCAAGACCTACTGGTACAGCGGGTGCGAGAATTGGATTGCGACGGAGCCATAATCTGCGAGCAGTACAAAAACTTCGACACCCTGTCCTGGGTAAATGACACAACGGAGAGAGCAGCGATATGGGCTTGCGGTAAACTTCCGTTCCAACAACTCCCAAATATCCCCGAACCATGGCTTGTGAGAGCCAAAGTGGGAGGGGTTCACTTCTATAGCTGCTATGCACCTCCTAGTGCACAGCTCGAGGAGTTCGAGTTATTCTTGGACACCTTGGCGGAGGATGTACGGAAGCGTGAATCGGTCGCCATCGCAGGAGATTTCAACGCCTGGGCAATTGACTGGGGATGTCGGGAAACGAGCGCGAGAGGACGAGCTCTCCTTGAGACCATGTCTTCGCTCAACCTGGTACTCCTCAACACAGGAGCCGTAAGCACATATCGCAAAGGCACAGCCAGCTCCATTATCGATGTGACATTCGTTAGCAGCAACCTAATTAAAGGGGGCTGTGAGTGGCGGGTCGATGAGGAGTTTACTAATAGCGACCACCAAGCTATTATTTGGGAAATCAACACCACTCCCAAACGAAGATTGTGTTTCAGTCGTGCGAGGTCACAGCCAGTCGGTTGGAACAAAAATGCTTTCGATGCTGAGTCATTCGCCTTGGTTATGGAGCAGAAACCATTGTCAATAGCAACAAGCGCAGAAGCCACTGCCAAAGAGGTAATGACAAGCGTTGTCAAGTCCTGCGATGCTTCCATGCCAAGGAGACGGCAGAACAACAGCCGCCCACCAGTTTACTGGTGGAACGACACGATCTCACAACACCGACGAGAGTGTCTCAAAGCACGAAGGCTGCATCAACGAGCACGGAGACGCGACAGGGTCACAACAGAAGAACTAAGGCTCGACTATGAGATCAAAAGACAACAACTACGAAGAGCCATTCTCTCAAGCAAGAGATCCTACTGGAAGGAGTTGTGTGACGAAGTTAATCAAGATCCATGGGGAAAACCGTATAAAATCGTGATGCATAAAATTAAGGCCCCTCCCATGACATCAACGAACTGCCCCGAATCATTGCACCGCATTGTCACTCACCTGTTTCCTGCGAAGCCTGAGCTACCCGCTTATCCTTCGTGGCAGGTGAGGGACGAAGATATACCATCAGTGACTATGAATGAGCTGATGGGCGCGTGCAACCGGCTCCAAAACGGTAAGGCTCCCGGTCCAGATGGCATACCTAACATCGCGCTAAAATGCGCCATAGCCAATAGGCCTGACATGTTTCTACACATGTATGAGACCTGCCTAAAGCAGGGGTTTTCCCGACTAAGTGGAAAAAGCAGAGGCTTGTGCTCCTACCTAAAGGGGGAAAGAAACCTCCCGACGAACCGTCATCATATCGTCCCCTCTGTATGTTGGACTCTGCGGGAAAGCTCCTTGAAAGGAATAATAGCAGATAGGCTGGAGCCCTACGTTGAGCCGAAACTTTCCACCAACCAATTCGGGTTCAGAAAGGGGAGATCAACCATCGATGCCGTGACACTCGTTACCAACATCGCCAGAGAGGCTATCTCGGGAAAGAGATGGAGAAGAGGTGGAAAAAAGTACTGTCTAATAGCCACCCTGGATATCAAGAACGCCTTTAACTCGGCCCGCTGGGACCGCATTTTGGAGGCTCTTGCCAGGATGGAAGTTCCTCACTACTTGCGCAGAATGGTTTCAGCGTATTTCAAGGACCGCATCTTGTTGTACCAAACTGAAAATGGGCAAGTAGACTATAAGATCACAGGAGGTGTACCTCAAGGCTCTGTTCTTGGCCCCCTCTTATGGAACGTAATGTACAACGACCTGCTCCTGCTCGGTCTGCCTGAGGGCGTCAGGCTAGTGGCATTCGCCGATGATGTGGCATTGATCATAGTGCGCAAGCACATAGAGGAGATACACACAACCTTCTCATTCGCTATAGCCACAATTCAGCATTGGATGCTCTCAGCGGACTTGAATTTAGCAGAGCAAAAGACCGAAACACTTCTTGTTAGCAGTCGAAAGGCAAGGGAAACCATCACCCTCAAAATAGGCGACACCTACATACAGTCGCAGCCCTTCATCAGCTATTTGGGGGTGCTCCTGGACACACGGCTCAACTTCAAAGAGCACATAATCGCGGCCAGCAAGAAAGCAGCTGGGGTACAGGGGGCATTATCTAGAATAATGCCGAATGTCGGAGGCCCTAGACAGATAAGAAGACAGCTACTGGCAACAGTAACTACTTCTGTTTTGTTGTACGGGGCACCGGTATGGGAGAAATCGCTCGAGCTACCATCGTACCGCCGGAAAATGAAATCAGTCCAGCGGCTCTCAGCGATTCGAGTGGCATCATCCTACCGCACTGTGTCTTACGAGGCGGTGAGTGTGATTGCCTCTACCCTACCAATCGACATCCTGGCTGCAGAAAGGGGACGGCTTTATCGCAGAAAGTTAGAAAAAGACCAGCCGACAGGAAACAGCGATGAAAGGGCCATGAGTCTAGGGCAATGGCAGGAGAGGTGGGACAGCTCTACTAAAGGCCGGTGGACATATCGATTGATACCTAACATCAGTCGTTGGGTCAACCGCCAGCATGGGGAGGTTGGGTTTTACATCACTCAACTCCTGACTGGACATGGATGCTTTCGAGCATACCTGCACAGGTTCAGGAGGGCAAACTCCCCAAACTGCCCGCACTGTACGGACGTGATAGAGGACGCGGAACACGTGTTCTTCTCCTGCTCCCGGTTTCAGGATCAACGTGCTGAAGTGGAGAGGATTCTGGAGACTAATATCGTTCCAGAACAATTAGTAGAAGCCATGCTGAAGGGCCCCCAAGCCTGGAACTTGGTATCAGATTACGCGGAGACGATCCTCAAAGAACTCCGCAATACGTTCGAGGAGTAGGCTTTAGAGGCTTCCAATGTAAGAGCAGTAAACATCTGCAATGTACCACCCTTGCGAAGTAGTATTGAGTAAGAGTGCCGCAGGGGACCATGGTTGTAGGAGAAAGAGGTTAGGGTTTTAGCGGGTATACGGTATACTGGTTTCAATGCAACGATTTACTCTTGCTTTGAAGTCATTGTATCGGGAGTCCCGCACGACGGCCAGCACGTGCTAGCTAAGTACGGAATGTATTTCCCCCGTCTTCGGATAAAAAAACACACACACACACACACACACACATACAACTCCCAAATACCCCCGAACCATGGCTTGTGAGAGCCAAAGTGGGAGGGGTTCACTTCTTTAGCTGCTATGCACCTCCTAGTGCACAGCTCGAGGAGTTCGAGTTATTCTTGGACACCTTGGCGGAGGATGTACGGAAGCGTGAATCGGTCGCCATCGCAGGAGATTTCAACGCCTGGGCAATTGACTGGGGATGTCGGGAAACGAGCGCGAGAGGACGAGCTCTCCTTGAGACCATGTCTTCGCTCAACCTGGTACTCCTCAACACAGGAGCCGTAAGCACATATCGCAAAGGCACAGCCAGCTCCATTATCGATGTGACATTCGTTAGCAACAACCTAATTAAAGGGGGCTGTGAGTGGCGGGTCGATGAGGAGTTTACTAATAGCGACCACCAAGCTATTATATGGGAAATCAACACCACTCCCAAACGAAGATTGTGTGTCAGTCGTGCGAGGTCACAGCCAGTCGGTTGGAATAAAAATGCTTTCGATGCTGATTCATTCGCCTTGGTTATGGAGCAGGAACCATTGTCAATAGCAACAAGCGCAGAAGATACTGCCAAAGAGGTAATGACAAGCGTTGTCAAGTCCTGCGATGCATCCATGCCAAGGAGACGGCAGAACAACAGCCGCCCACCAGTTTACTGGTGGAACGACACGATCTCACAACACCGACGAGAGTGTCTCAAAGCACGAAGGCTGCATCAACGAGCACGGAGACGCGACAGGGTCACAACAGAAGAACTAAGGCTCGACTATGAGATCAAAAGACAACAACTACGAAGAGCCATTCTCTCAAGCAAGAGATCCTACTGGAAGGAGTTGTGTGACGAAGTTAATCAAGATCCATGGGGAAAACCGTATAAAATCGTGATGCATAAAATTAAGGCCCCTCCCATGACATCAACGAACTGCCCCGAATCATTGCACCGCATTGTCACTCACTTGTTTCCTGCGAAGCCTGAGCTACTCGCTAATCCTTCGTGGCAGGTGAGGGACGAAGATATACCATCAGTGACTATGAGTGAGCTGATGGGCGCGTGCAACCGGCTCCAAAACGGTAAGGCTCCCGGTCCAGATGGCATACCTAACATCGCGCTAAAATGCGCCATAGCCAATAGGCCTGACATGTTTCTACACATGTATGAGATCTGCCTAAAGCAGGGGGTTTTCCCGACTAAGTGGAAAAAGCAGAGGCTTGTGCTCCTCCCTAAAGGGGGAAAGAAACCTCCCGACGAACCGTCATCATATCGTCCCCTCTGTATGTTGGACTCTGCGGGAAAACTCCTTGAAAGGATAATAGCAGATAGGCTGGAGCCCTACGTTGAGCCGAAACTTTCCACCAACCAATTCGGGTTCAGAAAGGGGAGATCAACCATCGATGCTGTGACACTCGTTACCAACATCGCCAGAGAGGCTATCTCGGGAAAGAGATGGAGAAGAGGTGGAAAAAAGTACTGTCTAATAGCCACCCTGGATATCAAGAACGCCTTTAACTCGGCCCGCTGGGACCGCATTTTGGAGGCTCTTGCCAGGATGGAAGTTCCGCAGTACTTGCGCAGAATGGTTTCAGCGTATTTCAAGGACCGCATCTTGTTGTACCAAACTGAAAATGGGCAAGTAGACTATAAGATCACAGGAGGTGTACCTCAGGGCTCTGTTCTTGGCCCCCTCTTATGGAACGTAATGTACAACGACCTGCTCCTGCTCGGTCTGCCTGAGGGCGTCAGGCTAGTGGCATTCGCCGATGATGTGGCATTGATCATAGTGCGCAAGCACATAGAGGAGATACAAACAACCTTCTCATTCGCTATAGCCACAATTCAGCATTGGATGCTCGCAGCGGACATATATATATGTTTTAGGTGGTTTCCGGGAATTCATCCGCGTAGTTGATAACTGATCCCTGCCGGGATCGATGGTAAAAAGACGACGGTGCGGCAGAGTCACATCTGCCCTCTTCAGGTCGGTTCGCATAATTCTCGTAGCCTTCTGCTTTCGCTTCTAGTTACTCGAATACTAAGATTTTCTGAAGCGAGCGCGCCGTTACATAGTCGCGGCTCGGCGCCTATCGGTTGACACCGTGAACGGCTGCGTGTGATTGGCCCTTGGCGCTTAGTGGGCACGGCTCCATCCTGCTGACTTGCCATTTCCGGCCGAGTGGCTACCGGAGGGGCCCGGGCCGGCACGGTGCTCAATAGGACCCTCCAACAATTCGATAAGTTCTGAATTTCATTGCGTGCGTTTAGACTGTGAGGTCTCTTCGCTATTTCAATTGCCTCTCTTACGAGTCTTGATTTTGTGCGATCTACATTTTTTACAACGATGCCGCGATGAAGGAGTTATTCCGAAAAATATGACGGTAAAGTTCTGGAAGAACAACAGAAAAACACAGAATATCTTATGGAAAGCTAGTTGTGCCCTACTTAGGGAAGCCATACGTGATGTCAGAAGAGATTTGGATGTTCTTAATACTAAACACCTAGATATCCTCCTACAGGTAAGCAATACACTCCACCCGATAATATGGGATAAATTCGATGAGATTAGCGAATTTAGGGCCGAAACCAATGCAGAGTTAACAAAAATGCAACAACAGGCAAAATTTAACAAATTGAAGCTCCAACTGAAGCCCAAAAACATATTTGTCTCGGAAAAAACGGTCACAGTCTAACCTCACGGCAATTGGAAACGAATAAAACCGTTTATAACTTATCTTCGGTACAATTGATTACTTCCTCGATTGGCGTGTTGGCTAAGGGATTTAATTACGCTATTGCTCCCTCTCACATACCAACAGAGAGCATAATATGTGGCGTGGAAACAGCAGTTTCAAAATTAGATGCGAACACCGCTGAAATAATTAGACAAGATGTGTCACATGTTCTAAGAAAGCCTAAACCACCCAAAAGGAACCTATCTAGAGACGAAAATGAGGCCTTGAAACAACTGCGCCTCAACAAGGACATTGTCATTCTACCTGCTGATAAAGGAAATGCGACTGTAATTTTAGATACGGTGGATTATTCAAACAAAATTCAAATATTGCTACAAGATCCAGCATATAAACAAATTACTACTGACCCAACAACTTACCTAGAGAAAACAACCAAGGCCAAAATCCAAGCAAGTAGGATCGACAAAAATCTCCAACTGCAACTCATGCCGCGTGAAAAGTCATCGAGATGTCCGAAATTCTATGGGTTGCCAAAAGTACATAAAGAAGGTGCACCTTTGAGGCCAATAGTAAGCTCAATTGGATCCCCAACACAACACCTAGCCAAATACCTAGCCCAACAACTTCAACCGTTTGCAGAGAGGGCAGACTCATATGTAAAAAATTCGACACATTTCATCGAAATTCTTAGAAAAACGGTCTTGCAACCAGAGTGTCTTCTTGTAAGTTTTGACGTAGTGTCCCTTTTCACCAACATCCCTATCGACGAAGCCTTGAATATCATAATAGAAAAATACAAACCACCTCAACACCTTGTAGACTTAACAAGGCACTGTCTGATGAACACCTATTTTGTTTACGAGAACCAACGATACAAACAAGTGGAAGGAGCTCCAATGGGATCGCCACTCTCACCAGTTATAGCGAATCTTTTTATGGAGAACTTTGAGGAGTTGGCACTAAGAACAACAACTCTTAAACCCAGTTTGTGGTTGCGATATGTGGATGATACATTTGTGATTTGGCCTCATGGGAGGGAACACCTCAATACGTTTTTAGATCAACTTAATGGCATCCATCACAAAATAAAATTTACCATGGAGGTTGAAGCCAACAATCAACTGCCATTCCTTGATGTTCTCATAAATAGGAAGCAAGATGGAACCCTTGGCCATGCAGTATATAGGAAAGCAACTCACACCAACAGATACCTTCATGCTAATTCTCATCACCACCCAGCCCAACAACAAGCCGTCGTTAAGACTTTAGTAACCAGATCACAAAGGCTAGCTGACCAGGATAACATCAAACAGGAAATGGACAGTTTAAAAACAGCTCTGAGACAAAACGGATTTACAGACCGAAATATACAAAGAGCCCTAAAGTCAAAACCGAGACAAACAGACGAGGAGCATGAGACACCAATAACCAAGGCTTATTTACCATATGTCAAGGGGACCACGGACAGTATTGCAAGAATTCTACGGAGACACAATATCGATACTATTTTCAATACAGACAGAAAAATAAGCACGGTGTTGAGGACTCCGAAGACGAGGATCCCTTTAGAACAACAGGGAGTGTACGAGATTCCATGTGCAGACTGTCATAAAACCTATGTGGGGCAAACTAATAGAAGAATTCAAGCTAGACGTGATGAACACCAGAACGCTGTAAGAAAGCAGGAAAAAACAACATCCATTGCGGAACACGCCACCACGATGTCACACCGAATAGACTTTGAGAACACCAAAGTACTGGCAAATATAGAACACCCGAAATCAAGACTCGTAAGAGAGGCAATTGAAATAGCGAAGAGACCTCACAGTCTAAACGTACGCAATGAAATTCAGAACTTATCGAATTGTTGGAGGGTCCTATTGAGCACCGTGCCGGCCCGGGCCCGTCCGGTAGCGACTCGGCCGGAAATGGCAAGTCAGCAGGATGGAGCCGTGCCCACTGAGCGCCAAGGGCCAATCAAACGCAGCCGTTCACGGTGTCAACCGATAGGCGCCGAGCCGCGACTATGTAACGGCGCGCTCGCTTCAGAAAATCTTAGTATTCGAGTAACTAGAAGCGAAAGCAGAAGGCTACGAGAATTATGCGAACCGACCTGAAGAGGGCAGATGTGACTCTGCCGAAACGTCGTCATTTTACCGTCGATCCCGGCAGGGATCAGTTATCAACTACGCGGATGAATTCCCGGAAACCACCTAAAACATTTAGTGCCCGCGAAAACTTAAAAACAAACATATATATATATATATATATATATATATATATATATATATATATATGTTAGGCATAAATATCATGCACGTGTAAGATCATATTTCGCTGTTTCCTGCTTCATTGTGCAAACGTGGGAACGCATGGACTTGACCGTTCTTTTGATTAGTCAGCTTTCTTAATGTTATTTATAACATTAAGAAAGCTCTGATTTATCAGAGCGACGCGGTCCCACGGTTGTTATCGTTAGTATACTTGTACCATTTAGTAACTTCATTTTAATTTTCAATTTAATGTTTTATTTAAATTTTTAATTTAATAACTGATCCCTGCCGGGATCGATGGCATAATTCTCATAGCCTTCTGCTTTCCCGGCAGGGATCAGTTATCAACTACGCGGATGAATTCCCGGAAACCACCTAAAACATATATATATATATATATATATATATATATTAGTTGAGTGTATATTTTATTGATTTGAGGTCGTTAAAAATGAAAGGATTGTATTCATTTTATATGTTTTAATGATAACGTTTCGGCCATGTTTTTGGCCTTTTTCAAATCTATTCTAAAATTGTTAAAATTATTTGTACATTTAAGAATTTATAAGATTATAATTTTGACTTACCTACAGCGTTAGTATTTGTAGAATCACATTTTTTTTAATTTAATTATTTTACTACTTGACACAAACTAAAAACTAACATTGTGTGTCCTTTCGGAGACAACGATATATACTAATCCCAAACTGACCTGTTTGTTCTTTTAATAGATTTGAGGGATGATTTCCGGAGTATACTGAATGGTTATTTGTAAAAGTCAATTTACTTCAATTTTATCAATTTTATCATTGTACAAAGCCCAGACGTATAACCGATACTTAAAATTTTCATATAATGTGACATGTGACTAAGCATACAAAAATCGTGAATTTATACACAGACCCTAAGATTCAAGATAACCAGTTACATCTGGCAGCCTTAATAGTCACGGCCATCTTTGTTATACGTTTGATTTAAATTTTGACATTCCATAATACTGTTAGCCATTAGGTTATTAAAACAGGGTGGTAAATGTAAGTTTTTAATTCAATGAGAAAATTTTCCAACAAAGTAGGTATTATTTAACATTAATTAACAGGAGATGCATTGTATTTATTTATATTTTCCATGCAAAACAGAAATAGTCATTGCTTATTATATGTGTTTTAGAAATTTATGTAAATTATATAGAATCTTAAGATATGTGGTTTATTAATTTGTTTGTATATTTTGTAATTATTTTGTAAAACTAATATTAACTTTTGAGTTGCTAGCTTGCATTTCCTGCTTACGAGTTATTGTTAACTATGAAATATTAGGATAAAGATTATAATTCGTTTTACTCGATTATTAAAATTTTTCATAGATAATTTGTTTTACATTACATGGGTCATTTCCTGCAAAATCCTGGCTTTAATTACAAGGTGAGTAACTTGGCAACATCTGATTGGCATTTTAAGATGTGTATTATTTAGAATATGAAATTCAGGACATCTATTGATTTGTTATGGTGAGTTAGGTATGTACCTACACATATATTCTGGAATAAAATTTATTCAACATATCGAAATCTTGACTTGACGGTCAAAACATTGAGTAATTATATATGTAGCGAGCCTTAGATACTGTAAGATTGGTCGACAGCTTTACACTGCTGGACGTAGCTTGCAATATACAAATTTCGTGCCAAGAGTAAAAACAGAGGACAAGAGAGAGAGAGAGAGCAAGAGTCTATTTCTCTCGATTGTGAGGTGTAACCAATGAACGACATGCTGCACCTAGCTCATTGTGAGTGAAATAGCCCTTGCCCTATCTTTCTAGCTTTCGATATTTGTGTATTTCAGACTACTCCAGAGTTCAAGATCTTCCGAAGGTATTGTGTAAAAAATTGTCAGGTAGCGGACCTGTATTACAGATTGAAGTTTTCAAAAGGTTGTTGTTTTTAATATTGATTAGATTGAAATGAGGGAAACTTTTAGATTGTTAAGAATAATCTTCCAATTATCGAACATTTTACCAGGAGAACTTTTAATTTATTTTTATTTCAATAGATTTGTCAATATTGAACAATTTTGGACATTACACCACTTCTCGGATTTCTCCTCAACTTTATTGCATACTTTTGACAAAAGAACCCCAATAATGTCTACAATTTGATGAAATATAGTCGAATTTCGACCACTGGGCGACCCCTAGTAATAATCGAATTAGATAGACTTTTTTTATTGTATGTTGTTTTCATTAAATAATTTTTTTTATTTTTCTTTATGTTAAGTATATAAATTGTATACTTAGGTAAGTTTCCGTTTTATGTATTAAGTATGCCAAGCCCATGAACAGGTAACTCCGATCATGTAATCATACGTTGATATTATTATATACTCCGTGGGTTCAATTGTTCATACTTATAAACTAGTTTACAGTTTTTTAGTCTTAGAGTTTAATGTTCTCTTAAAAATTATAATTACTACTATTTGTTATATTATTAAAAATATATTAAAGGATGTCTGTACAGTACATCCTTATTTTATAATAGAAAATAGTTACAATTGTTATTAATATTTGAATTAAAATTTAAAAACTAACTTTCACTATCACTTTCAAGGCTGATTCGAATGTCATAAATATAATAAACATAAGCTCTTCATCGCACTAACTCACTGCTGCGATGATGGGCCGCTCCTTTTAAAATCAGCATCGAATCCTCTAGTACAATATTATCAATTTTATAGTTGCCGAGCTATTTCGATATTAATTTTTTTGTCCTCATAGCGATCGATGTCGTATTGAAATGAAACCAGGGCCGGCTTAGGTAGATTTCGCAACACTGCCCCCCTTTATCTGATCGTCCCGGTCAGAAACCTCCTATAGTCAATATGGACCACCTTCAACTTAGCCCCTTGACCATATATCCCAGGCGGTTGTAAGCTTTGGGGATTTACCCTTGCTCCGCTGGGGTTGTACACCCAGACATTGTCGCTCTCTTGGATCCCGACTGAATTGTCCTTGAGGTAGTATTGCGTCTTCATCCGGTCACTGGTGGCCGACATCTGCGTTCGGGCTAATTCGTGTATTGCCAGCATGTTATGTCGGAGCTGGTCGGCATAATCGTTGATGTCTTGGGCAGGTTCTTCGGGGGAGCCAAAAGCCAAATCGCAGTGTAATCGCAGTCAGGCGTGTACTATTATGTAGGGCTGAGCAATGTGCCAACAGGAATAGGGAAATATGCTCATCCCAATCACGATGGTTATTGATGACGACCTTGGATAGGTGTTGTTCCAAGGTCCTGTTGAATCATTCCACCATTCCGTCTGACTGTGGGTGCAATGGTGTTGTTCTCGTTTTCCTGATCCCCAACATCGTGCAGACCTTCTGGAATACATTCGATTCGAAGTAACGCTCTTGGTCTGAATGTAGTTCCATCGGGACGCTAAACCTGCTGAATAGCTGTTCTACTAGCACCGTCGCTACCGTGGCTGCCTCTTGGTTGGGAATCGCATATGCATCGGGCCATTTACTGAAGTAATCTATTGCGACCAAAATGAACTTGTCCCCTTCTCAGACTCGGGCAACGGACCGGCGACATCGATGGCAATTCTCTCAAATGGGACGCCCACTGTACTTGTGCTGCTGCATTCTGCCCTTGGTCCGGGTCTGCGGGCCCTTACTGGCTGCACAGGTGTCACATTTGTGGCACCAAGCTCTGACGTCTTCGAAGTAATTAACCCAGTAGTACGTACCGCTGGCGAACTTTGTCTTGGGTTTTATTCATTGCCAGATGGCCTCCGGTAATCCCATCATGTACTTCGGCCAGGATGGCTGGTACCTTTTTATTAGGAACTACCAATTGGGACTTGGTTTCTCGGCCATAAATGCTTTCCCAAACTCTTTTGAGTATTCCATTCTCTACTTTTAGAAACTCCCATTGGGCCCCTAACGATTTCAGCACGCCCGAGTATCCAGCCACCTTGTCCCATCGTGGCCTGGGTGCCCCTCTCGTTTTGAGTGACAAGATTGGTTCGATGTCTGGATCAGCCATTTCGTCCTGGATGCACTGTTCCGTTGCCCAGTCTTCATTTTCCTGCACTCGGATCTGTCTGATGGAGATACCCTCTCGCTGTTCCGTCTTCAAATAATGACTGCATTCTGCTCTACAGGGTCTTCTGGATAGGGCATCGGCATTATTGTGCAAAGAGCCGACACGGTGTTCCACCTTGAAATCGTATTGCTGTAATTTCTCTATCAACCTGGCCAGTTGTCCTTCCGGTGTCTTCATGTCCAGCAGCCATTTAAGAGCAGCATGATCGGTTCGGAGTAAGAAATGACTACCATATAGGTATTTGTGGAAATGGTCTACAGCAATTATTATTGCAAGAAGTTCTTTTCTGGTGACGCAGTAATTTCTTTCCGGTTTCGAGAATCCATGGTTGTAGTATTCGATCAGCCTCTCTTGACCATCTTGCACCAGGGATAGGACGACTCCCAAACCTGTGTTCCTGGCGTCGGTGTCTAAAATGAACTTGCCGGACTATGTACGAAATGCTAGGCTTGGACTGGAACATAGTGCTGCCTTCAGTCGTCTGAATGATGTTTCGCAATCATGATTCCAACGGAACGTCTCTTTCTCAGTGGTCTGCCGATGTAAAGGCGCGGCAATGGTGGCATATTCCTCAAAAAATCGCCTGTAGTAGGAACAGAGACTTCGGAGTTCATGCATGTCTCTTGGGACTGGCCAATCACGGATTGTTTCTATCTTGTTCTCGTAGGTGCGGATTCCTGACTCGGAAACGACGTGGCCCAAAAACTCTACTTATTTTTGGAACAAGGAACACTTCTTCCATAGGCTGATGGATAACTCAATAACTCCATTTTGTAACATGGACTCGATGTTTACCTCGAATGCCTGTTGTTGCCCTAATGGTAGTCGCCTAGGTGGTATTCTGATGGGTTGAGCCTTCCCGGTATCTATTCGGTGCTGGATGATGTTGGTGCGACCGTTGGTTCCATCTTGAAAGTTAAAAATTTGCCAGTGCTTTGTGATAAATTGCTTTGCTTTCTTCTGCTCCTCTGGTGTCAGGTGTGTCAAATGGTCAGCAAACTGTTGTAGGAACCCTTTACTGGGCCCTGTCTCCTTCACTGATCTCTGGTATCCTTCTTCGCAATTGATGATGGTCTCGACTGGCTCTTGGCAATTGGCAATTCTGATGTCGTTGTTTAAGAAATTCAGGACTCTAATTGGTATAGCTCGTCCCGTTTTAACTATAGCCCGGCCAACTAAGTAGTCATGAGCTGAGTCTACGGTCTCCACCATTCCAACGCAGCTCCCAGGATTGCTTTCTAGCTACCCATGAATAATTTGTTCTGTTCGACCGGGAATTCTGGCTGAAGACTTTGCCACAATTTTTATGGAGGTGACTGAATTGTTGTCGGGCCTTGCCAATACAAATTCCTCATTTAGGAACCGAAGAACATCATATCTCGGGTCGAACATAAATCCATGCTGGCAGATTAGGTCCATACCCAGTATAAAATCGTCCTCAATATCCGCTACCAGGACCCTATGCCGGATTCTGTTGTACCCCATCTGCAGTACTATATCTGCCTAACCCTGTATTGACATGGACTCGCCGGTGACTGTTCTGAGCTGAATGTTGTTGGTAATTGGCAGGATTTCTGATGCTCTCAAAACCCTGGACTTTGCAATGGACGCAGCGGCTCCGGTATCTATTGTGATGGTAATTGGTCGGTCATTGATGGTGCCCCTGATGACTAGGCTTCTGCTGTCTCGGCAATATCCCCGGATGGATAACGTTTTGGGGGCTGGTGGAGGGTCAATCAGCATTCGCCCCCTTATGCTGACTGGCTGACGGTCCCTGGACCAGTGGCTGTTCTGTTGGTTACCCCTGGTCGGTAATCGTTCAGGTAGCCTCGCGTTCACAACGATAACATGCTCTTCTGGTATTAGTTCTCTGTGACTGTTCTAGTAGTTTGTTCATACCAGCCAACAACCCTTGAAATGGTGACTCTGGATCTTCCTGGTTGATGGAAACTGCTCGCACCCTCGGTTTGCACATCATCATGACTGCCTCTACTTCCAAGGCCCGAAGTAAAGCTTCATTACTTTTCTTGACGCCCCTCAGTCGTAAATTTCTTTGTACTTCCACATCTCGGATGCCGTTTATGAAACTCTGTGTGGCCGACTGGTCTTTCGTTTCCTCTGGCAGGTCGGGGTAGGACTAGTGTACTAACCGTCTAATCTCTGCTTCGTATTCTTGCAGGCTTTCACCGGATTTTTGCGTTTTTCCACTGAGTTGGACTTGGTATACCTGGCTCAAGGATAGATTATCTCTTATCCAGAATGGCGATGATTTTGTCGAAATTGCCTTGTTCATCGACTGGAATGCTTCGGAGGAGTTCTAAGGCCGGACCTCTTAAGGACATTACAAGAGAAGTAGATTTTTCTTGGTTATCCCATCCATTAGCTGTAGACACGGCTTCAAATTGCCGTTTATACATGGGCCAAGATGAGCTGCCATCAAATGTGGGAGATTTGCTAACATAACCTTTGGTACTCATGGTTTTCTGGTATTTTCCTCGCTGTTGCATTTTTTTGATTTCTGTTTCTACCTTGTTTTGGATGGCACTGATTTTATCTTGTACTTCACATACTTTACTTTGTACCGGGTTTTTAATGGAACTTATTTCAAATTTCAACTGTCTCTGAATGGAATCGATGTCATTTACTTTGATTTCAAGAGTCTCCACATTACTTTTTAGGATCTTTATGTCGTCGTTTATTTTTCATGTCTGATTCCAGTATTTGCATTCTTTCATTAACTGTTTCATTAACTTGCTATACTATTTGCATTAGTTGTTCAAATTGGAGTTGTATTTTTCTTCAGTTATTTTAAGTTCATTTCGTCTCTGTTCATCTAATAATTTACATTCATTTTGTCTCGTCAATTCAGTTTGATCTTGTTTTTGTAGAAATTTCGAGAATAATCCATTAATTAAATTGTGTTGTTTTCCTTCCATGGCAGTGACAAGATTTTCTAATTCTATTTTACGTTTTTCATCAAAAGATTTCACTAACCTTTGTTAAATTTTTTCTTGATGTTGTTTCTCCTTCTTGTCACGTTTTTCCAGATTCTGAGCTATTTTTTCGTCCAGTCCATCCGTAATCTGTTTGAATATTTGTTTTGTAGTCTCGTGCATTTTTCTGTTTCCATACTTCAGGTTTCCATAAATCAAATTGCGATTTTAACTTCACTTGATCCTTCACTACTGATCACCAAATTTGTTATATACTCCGTGGGTTCAATTAAAATTTATAAACTAATTTTCACTCTCAGTTTCTAGAAACTTTTAATTACATCAAATATACACAACAGCTGATTCGAATATCACGAATATAATATAACATAAGCTCTTCGCCGCACTAACTCACTGCTGCGATGATGGGCGGCTCCTTTTAAAATCAGCATCGAATCCCTTAGTACAATCCATTATCAATTCTACAGTTGCCGAGCTATTTCGTGATTAATTTTTTTGTCCTCCCAGCGATCGCAACAATATTATTGTGTATATCTGTTGGGGTTAAATAAATAAATAAAAATAAATCGAATTTTAATAAACTCTATTCAGAAAAAAATATTTTTATAATGTACACGGTACTTCCTTTCAATCATAAATAAACAAGAACTCTTATCTCTATACGCAATTATTCCATTATTATACATGATCTTATCAGATAACAACGCAACCGTGTTTATAAAGTTCAGTATTGAAATTTTGTTAGTCTTTATGATCGAAACGAAACAAAATATGCCATCAACTACGAAACGTAAAATATTTCACTGAAAAAATATCTCAGGAAATCTATGTCAGTATGGTGGCGGGAACTAATAAATTCACACAATTAGGGCGCCGTTTAGACATACACCTCTTATGTATCACGGGTTTATGAAGATGAAATTCAACTCCTTGAAACCCTATACCCAGTTCGTTAGGATAAAATTTGTAGAATTCTTCGAAATTGCTATAAATAATATATCACAGCTTGCGTGTTGTGCTGGTTTATTAAACAATTTATTATTATTATGAGAAAAACGATTTTTGAGTAAGTTATGAAAAGTCTTCATATTTTTTTAGTTAAAATTAATGTGTAAGAATATATAAAATGCTTCCAATCATCTTAATATTTGCCAACATTAACAAGAATAATTTATATTTAAAAAGAACCGACTACACCTGACTTAAAATAAAAATAATTTAGAGACCGTGTGCAATCAATCAGTATCTTTTTTTAACTGATTTAATTAAGGTACAATTCAATTGAAAATTTTAGCGTATTCTTATCTCTCTCTCTCTTTTTTCCTCTCTAATTTTTATTCTTTGTCTATATTTTCCAATATATTTTAGCTTTTTTATCTGTTTCATTATTTGGACCACTTTCTATAAATGTAACTAATTCACTCTATATTGCATCCACACTCTATGTGCTTCTGTGTACTGGTCACTCCAATATAAGTTATTGGTCTATCATTTTCTGAATCACCCTGTACAACTATAATTCAACTCAACACAATATTACAACGGTCATGATATCTTTAAAATCACCCTGTATAAGTACAAATCTTCTCCACACCATTGACTCTTTCTATTTTTCTATTGTTTAAATTATTTCTCTATACCAATGATTTTACTTCGCCTCATATGTCTAGTATTCCATTTATGCTACTGCTCATGGTCTAACCTATATATGCAAATGCTTCTAAAAAATTTTTAACCCGTCTCTATAATTAGCCCCGTTCTACGTCTTATAATTCAAATATCCTAACTGCTTATATAACAAATTTTTGATACACCCTCAATAAGAATAATTTTACCCCACCCTTATTTCAAACATCTTGTCCAAGCAACTACTTATGTTCCAAACTATATAACTTTTTTAAACCGCCCTGTAAAATTGTAATAATACTCCACCTTATATTTCAATCATCCGGTATACTCAACTGCTTCTGACAATTTTTAAAGCCTTTTGTATAACTGTAATTATTCTCCCTTCTATAAAGCAAATATCTACTCTGTATAACTATAGTTTTGCTCCACTCTTATTTCAACTACCTTGTATACGAAACTACATATGTACTACCCAAATTCAATTTAAACTTATATTTCAACCATCCTATGTATACAGTTGCTTAGGTACCACCTAATTTTACATGCATGCACACACACATTCAAACGTATTCTAAACAGAAGAGATCTTTGTTTCTAAAATAAACTGACTTCAAAAGCATGAAAATCAAAATCATTACAAACACCCTGTAAGACATACTTTCATGACATATCTTGACATTTAAACTAGATATTTATTATAAAATTTGACAATTACCATGTTGTTTACAGTTTTTTTTTACAGTTTTTTTGCATATATTTTTCCGATTTTCAAAAAAATGGTATGTTTTACGTTATAGAAAAATGAACGAAATCAAGCTGGAACATATCTTTGTAGAATACAATTTATAACATTCAAATTTAGTCGTTTTAGAGAAAACAGTGAACATTCGTTGAAATTCATTGAAATCTAGTCCCTTATTTACTTTTTTTTTCAGGTTTTCTAGAAAACCGCAAATCTCATGTTGTAGGCAATTATATGGGACTTTTCTGTAATGTTCCTTAATATAATGTAATTTAAACCATCAAAATTGCCGAAGCCGTTTTTGAATAATCGCTCGTCATATATAAAAAAAGGTGTAGACGAATTGATAACCTCCTCCTTTTTGGAAGTCGGTTAAAAATAATTATTTTCAAAATTTTGATCTACAAAAAATTACAGTTAGCATAGTATCTTGAAACCAAAAGTTTCTATTATACAGCGTGAGGTAAGTTTGAATAACAAATTAGCACACTAATAAAGCACAATGACATTGTATGTAGTTTACAAAATAAGTTAGAGCAGCGAATGATTTAGTAGTATGTACAGGGAAACTATTTCTAGTACTTGAATGTAATTTGAAACACATTTCAGTAAATTGGAGACGGGAAATAATTAAGGTTGATGCCAAAAAATGGGAAATCGATTTAAGAATTTCAGCATTAAATAAAAATATTTAAAAGCTATAAAAAAGCAAGCAGCAATTTGACATTAAAGAACTATCTCTATTATGGTAATATGTTATGTAGGGGAATTCTATATCGCAAACAGAGAAAATGACCTATGTTTACAGGAAACTACAAACACAAAATAGCCACTCAGCTTTTGGGAAACAAAGTACACAACGAAATAACATATGAGCAGGGGTGGCGGCACTTGGGTGTGGAAACATTTTCAAGGTCCTCCCTTTATCAACCGTAAGCGTCACCTGATATACTTGCGGTTGCGTGGGTGGTTTACCGGCCTTGTGGTGGCATCTTGTGGTTGCGTGGGAGTGGTTTGTCGGGTGTCTATCTTATGACATTTAAAGTAATAATAAAAAGTCACTGCCGGGTTTAGAGCCCAACATTGTTGATTCAAAGGCAACTTTCAGTCCTGTGAGCTAATGAGACATTGATTTTTCGGTGATGATCGTATGTGATGCGAAAATGTTGACCAGATTAGGATTGTCTGTTTTAACGATAAAGGTCGTGTGTTCTGTGCTGCAAAGTTCTAGTTGCGTGGAACAAATTAACGTTTATTTACGATTTGAGAGGTTAAGGGGCTGAGTGTATAGGTTATGTAATGGGGCTGAGTGGTGTGCATGTTGGTAGGAGATGCGTGGGTGTTCATGGCTGGCGTTATGTGTTTAGGGGGTGACAGGTTGTAATGTTGTTAGTCGTGTGTTTTGTGAGTTTCATGTTCGTTGGATGACGTTGTGTTTTGTCAATTTCAAGTTCCGTGGTTGAAGTTGTGTGTTTTGTGGGTGTGACAGGTTGTAATGTCATCTGTAGTGTATTTTGTCAGTTTCATGTTCCGTGATTGGTTTTGTGTGTTTTGTGGGGTGACAGGTTGTGATGTCACCTGTCGTGTATTTCGTGTTACGTGGATGACGGTGTGTGTTTTGTCAGTTTCATGTCCCGTGGATGACGTTGTATGTTTGGGGGTTTCGTGTTCCATGGATGCCGTTGTGGCTTTTGTTAGTTTCATATTCCGTGGTTGGCGTTGTGAGATTCATTTTCCGTGGGTAGCGTTGTGTGTTTTGTCAGTTTCCTGTTGTGTTCCGTGGATGACATTGTGATTTGTGGAGTGACAGGTGGTAATTGTCATCTGTCGTGGGTTTTGTGGTTGTGTCCTTGTTGCGTGGACCTGTGATAGTTAACATGTGTTTTTGTGGGAAAAGATATGTTATGTTGTTATGAATTATGTTGTTTAATGAATATCTGTGAACAAATTTAATAAAAGACTCATATGTATAAAAATCATTAAATTCTATCATTCCGGTTCTAGTTTCAAGGGTGTTTCAGCTATAGACGTCAAAATGGGGTTATTTTCTGCGATAAACAAAGCAAATTTCTAAGGATTCTACAGTCACGAAATAATTTTGTTAACAAAATGAGTCCATTATTTCGGTTCTAGTTTGAATATTTTACAGGCATTCTGCTAAAAACGCTAAACCTTAATAGTAGAAAAACAAAATGACTCACTTACTTAACACAAATGGGTAAATTCCACGATTCCAGTTTTGAATATATTTCTGCAGACAACGCCGATAAAAACATTGTGTTAACCGCCCATCACTTTAACAATAACATTTGAATAAATGAATCTGTTTTGCGAGACCTTGGGAAATATGGCAATCGGGCAATCATAGCCCCTCAAACACTTTTGCCTGAGCTCATAAGCCGTGCACTCACTGATCGATCGATTTAAACTAGAACTAGTATTTTGCTTTAAATTTGTTAACACAACATACAATGCATATATTCGATTCGATTAGCTATCATCATAATTCAAATGATGATCCATTGACCTACATTGTCATGAAACATTTTTCTCATCACTGTTTAAAGAAACAATACGTTATAAGAGTGTTTTTTAGATGTAGAGAAATATGACAATCTGGCAATTATGGCCTACCCCTTTTCTGTGACATCATCCCTTCTTACATCTATATATATATATATATATATATATATATATATATATATATATATATATATATCCTTACGTTTCTTGTTATTTGATGAAAAGTTACGGCCATCTTTTTCTGTGACGTCATTAGCTTCCGGTTCACTTCATATATTCAAGAAATATATCGGTACTCTGATTACAAGGGTAGTTAAGGGTCTATCAGAATGATCCTGTTCTCATTGGTTGGTTTAAACTCCAGCCCACCTGCTAACCATCACAGTATGTTTAACTCATATGTTTATAAAGAATACATATATCATGAATACATATTTAAAAATTTCCTTAACAAGATCCCGTTACAGACCTGGCAACAGTGTCTTTATAATATACGAAGTATATACCACTGAAGGTCAAAGTCACAATTGCCGGGATTTGTTCAGCAATTTGGCCACGCTGGCCGCTCAAACAGGAGCTTCCGGTACTTTTCTCTGACGTCACAAGCTTCCCGCTGTTGACAATTATTACCATTTTATTCTCAAATATGTGAAATATATAATGATCAGTAGGCATATAGTACCTTGTTGTCTCTAGCTACCGATTCCCTTCAACAAAAAACACTCTTATTCATCAATGTACAGGAGTGTTTATGAACCAATGGCAATGCAAAACTTCTAAGGATGGTAGTAAAATAAAACAAAACTCAGTCCAGCATTTCGGTTTTAGTGTGAATATTTTACAGGTATTCTGCTGAGAACGCCAAACCTTCGTTGCAAAACAAACAAAATGACTCATTTATGACAAAAATACTCATACATAAAATGAGTAAATTCCACCATTTTGGTGATAGTTTTGAATATTTTAGAGGCTGCTGAAAACGCGGAATGAAACATTCTACTAAAAACGCCAAAAACTGGTTGTAATTCTATAGTTCTACATAACAATTAAATTTACCATTAAAATTATCTTGCCAGGATGTACCGTTATCATTCTCATTCTTATAAAGTGTGCAAATTCTTTACAATTTTCAATGTACAAATTTGTTGAATACTTACGATCAAAAATGATGCTATGTTTTGTCGCTGAGAATTTGTCACTGGAGAGCATTGTTAGACACAGAGATAGCTGAAACGAGCAAGCTGAAGAATGGAAAGTCGTACTGCAGTCAGCAGCAACTGTTACTGGATTGTTAGAATAACATGATTAGAGTCGGAATGTTGAGAAAGTTGCTAGAAATTCTGGGAATGGAACTCGTATTAACAGAAAACTTATAACAGATGGCAATTGGAATGGAGTCTTTAAGGAATATATGCAACTACTATTCCCTCATTCTCCGTAAAATTTTCATATTGCGCAAATACGCAAGATGAATGCGAATTTTGTAGCAAAGGGTTTCCATTCTTTCGGTAGACATGCTGTTAGGCATATCTTAAAATATTTTTATGCGAAAAAAATCGGTTCTTATGAATATTTTTAATACATTTATATTGAGTACTTAAAATGAAAGTTATTAGCAATGTATGTAGGATATCCTTTGAAGAGATACTTAATGCAGAAATTCGTTGATGTTAATACTGTGAGCTTTTAGACATTATGTTTATAATGTAAGGTAAGACTCAAGTAGCTAATCGATAATATTTTATGCAGACCATTTTCTACTGCCAAACCCATGAGGATATTACGACTATAAAATGTATATGTAAATATCCATAAAGAACGTTTATACATTTTATAGTCCCAGGGGCTTCATAAGTGGCAGCTTTGAGATTCCTTAATAATTAGTATATTCCGTATATATAAATAAATATATATAAAAATTCTTAACAGGCTTCCTATTCGTACAAAGAATCAAAACACAAATCAAATGTTCTATTATTGTCACACGCGAAATCCATAAATTCATACTTATTCAAACTTTTCCAAAATGAATTCAAAATTAGTTTGTCCAAGGATCTTAGACCAGGGTTATCGAGGATTTTAGTATAGTCTAAACGAACATCTCCCCTCTGCAAAAACTCTTCAATATAGCTGTTCTTCTCCTTTTCAGATTTGCAATGAGATTTATTTTGATAAACGTGTTCATCATTTCGGTGAACAAACCAGCTATATTTTTCCAAATTGAATTGTTTCATGTGTCCAGATCTCATGCATGTTTAGAATTTTGTAGCTCACCATCACCCAAGCGCCAGATAGGGCACGTTCCTCATCTAAATGAGGACATTCATGGGTGTTGAATTCCTCCCTACAAGTGCGACAGAGAAAAACATTAGTTTGTTGTTAAATTTTTTGTGGTAGAACAGGATGGAAAAGGTTTGTGGTGGTAAAATTTTACGATTTACGAAACCGGACAAGGAGATCAGTGGGACACTCTTGTCCAATATACACCCTTCGATGACCTATAGGAAACTTTCCATATTTACACATCAAGGGATACAGAGAACACACATCGAGGCAGGCTGAAGCTATGGCCGTTGCCTCAGAATATGGACAGACATTGGGTTCGTCCAGCATGAGTTGGCGGAATCTCAGGCATGCTTGTGACAAAATATTGAAATCCGAAATGCAAGTCAAATACGTACCCCTTTTTAATACGTTCATCATATCACCATAGGGTTTCATACTGTCAGGATCGTATCTTGAGTTCTGTTAGGTTAAAGGCTTAGGGAAGTTTAAAGAGTGCCATGGGAATGTAATTGAGTCTAGTAAGGAATGTTACCTTACCGTATACTGTGGCTGATTTCTAATTGTTTTCTGAATGTTATTTGTGGCATCTTCTAGTTTATTTTAGATTTTCTTGGGAATAATACCACATCAGAGTTCAAACTTGTGTATATTTTAAAACCAAACGTTTCAAAATCCTGTCGGATTTCGTTTTCAATGGATATAAATTTATAAAGTAAAATTGAAATATATGACAATTATTTTGACAAATATGTTTACGTTACTATGGATAAATTTCTTTGATTTTAAATATACAGGGTGCACAAGAAATTCCAAAGATCATTATAAATGAAAAAAAAAAAATTTTCAAGTTGGAAGAACTTGAAAAATTGTCTTCAGAATTTATTTGTGGCGTTCCTAGGGACGACTTTCTTTTTAAGATAGTGCATTTGCCAAAAAATACGATCAAAGAATTCTGATAATTCAGTGATCCCATTAAAGTCATAAGGGAAAACCTAGGAAAAACCTCATGAACTATCCCGATACAGGGTTGTTCAAAAGGATATGACCATTGTTAATTTCATCTTTAATTATCGGCAACCAGACATGACTGAAATCTACGGAAGTAGAAGCGATGCAGTCGTTTTCATTTAACAGAATTAAGGCAGATTCTTTTAATTTTCGTTTTGTGCAGTGTTCTTCTTTGTGTAATATTGTTGTGTTTTGAAATTGTATTTTATGGCCTTGGTCCCATGCATGTTCACAAATTTTTGATTTTTCGAACTGACGTTTCTTTATGTAATTTTGATGTTCATTTATTCGAACATTAAGAGGTCTAGAGGTTTCTCCAATATAAAACTTATTACATTCACAAGGAATCTTATAAATGCAATTTTTTGAGTTTTGCGTAGCGTTTTTTGGTTTTGTTTTTGTTATAATAGATTTAAGCGTATTTGTTGTTTTAAATGTAGTTTTGATGTTAAATTTGTTGCCTACTCTTCTCAATCTCTCTGACAGTCCCTGTATATATGGTATTGTTGTTGTTATAATGTGGTTTTCCTGGTTGTCAGTATTATTAGGTGAAGTCTGGTGTTGGTTGTCAGTTGTTTTGTGTTCAATTTTATTTAACTCTTTGTTAATAAATTTTTGAGGGTAATTGTTTGCAGTTAGAACATTTTGTATAAATGATTTTTCTTTGTTGAATTTAGTAGTATCTGAGCAGTTAGTCTTTGCTCTGTCATATAAAGATTTAATAACACCTCTTTTTACCGTATTTGGATGGTTCGAGTTAAAATTGAGATATCTGTTAGTGTGAGTTGGTTTTCTGTAAACTTCTGTTTCAAATGTTCGAATAAATGAACATCAAAATTACATAAAGAAACGTCAGTTCGAAAAATCAAAAATTTGTGAACATGCTTGGGACCAAGGCCATAAAATACAATTTCAAAACACAACAATATTACACAAAGAAGAACACTGCACAAAACGAAAATTAAAAGAATCTGCCTTAATTCTGTTAAATGAAAACGACTGCATCGCTTCTACTTCCGTAGATTTCAGTCATGTCTGGTTGCCGATAATTAAAGATGAAATTAACAATGGTCATATCCTTTTGAACAACCCTGTATCGGGATAGTTCATGAGGTTTTTCCTAGGTTTTCCCTTATGACTTTAATGGGATCACTGAATTATCAGAATTCTTTGATCGCATTTTTTGGCAAATGCACTATCTTAAAAAGAAAGTCGTCCCTAGGAACGCCACAAATAAATTCTGAAGACAATTTTTCAAGTTCTTCCAACTTGAAAATTTTTTTTTTTGATTTATAATGATCTTTGGAATTTCTTGTGCACCCTGTATATTTAAAATCAAAGAAATTTATCCATAGTAACGTAAACATATTTGTCAAAATAATTGTCATATATTTCAATTTTACTTTATAAATTTATATCTATTGAAAACGAAATCCGACAGGATTTTGAAACGTTTGGTTTTAAAATATACACAAGTTTGAACTCTTATGTGGTATTATTCCCAAGAAAATCTAAAATAAACTTACCGTATACTATTGAAATAAGTCTGGTCCCTCTCATTATGAGTTCTGGTTTCAACTCTGTGTTCATTAGAAAGTAATTGAGTATAAAATGACGATCAAAACCACCACAGTTATGGTCCAAAACACTGACTTTTTTGAATATGTTTCGTACGCCCAGTATATGTCTCATTAAATCTGAAAGAACCATTTTCTTGTACCGTTTCTTGGCGAGTTTCAAGATCATAGAAATTGAACAAAAAGTTTTTAGTTGGTGGTGTCTGTATATCGGATTGTATATAACATATAAATGGAACGTTGGTAACAATTGCAAATCTTGCAACAAATTTTTCCGCTAATGTGACTCCTTTTAGACTCAACAGTTTTTAAAATATTTTTCATTGCGAGAAACCTGCTGACAAATACCGATGGAAACATGATGGTCCTCTGAAAGATGATGTTAGAGAAGTTAAAACATTGTAATACCTCTCGTGATATAGTAAATTAAGACTTGAACTATTAGAATTTCATTTGTAGATGTCATCTCGACCTTTTCAACCATACGCATACACCGTGCTCCTATAAGAAGAAAGATTTGAAACGACATTAGCTCTGAAATTACTCGAGATTTAGAGCACTCCTCATTGAAACTGTAGTACAGGCGCCCGCGGCCAACCCTAGCGGCATTCGTATGGTCATTATGCCTATACAGAAGGTCCCAGTGTTAAGCCCAGTTCAATTAGACTGATATATGGATCCTGTTCCATATACCATCAATCGTAATGCCCGAGATATCTTTGAATCTCATCCAGCCCGCACCGTGAGAGAAATCTTTAGAACAAAAGGTAAACCCTATTTTATCTGTAGGTTCTAATCCCTCGGTTCTTTTCTGAACAATCTGAGTTATGGCGGATCTTACTCATCCCACAGGCTAGACTCCAAATGGAATTCTTTTGATTTAAATTCGAAAACACATTAGATGACCCCGTAAAGTCTAATTTTCTTCGCTAGTGATAGTTTGAGACAAATGCACAAACTTTAATAATGTAATAAGTCAAACGCTCACAATGAATAGTTACAAATAAAAAACGATTCAAAGAGAAAGGTAAAATTTAAATAAACGAAAGAATCTTTTCATAATTAAAATGCGTATGTACTGCTCACAACAAACAGTGAACTGACCAGCAGCGAGAAAAAGCGAACAGTTTTATCAATATAGACTAATATCGAGCAGATGTGTGTGAGTGTAGATGACGTTGGGGAAACAACCGAAAATAATGACCTCTTCAAATGACCTTACATCCGTCAAGCACTTTTGAGAATAAGATTTGGAGCTGAGTTTGCAGTTTGACAAGCATAGACCGGGATGCAGCTGATTATTACTAAAATAAAACCGTATAATTATAGCTTATAAACCCAGGAAAGTAAAAATGTATAGATTTGAAAAATATACATTCACAGAAAATGATGGTAGTCAAAAGTCATAAATGTTTGAAAATTTGAAATATCACTAAATAATTCCTTTAATAATTAAAATTTATTCAAGAAATTTTAAAATCGAAATATCCATAAGTATGAGAAGTATACTTTCAATATTCTCTTCGAGGCGTCATTCTTTTGTACGCAAGACAATATTGCAATATAGTCCTTGGGTTCAATTTAAAATGATAAAACTAATATTCACTTTCACTTTTCTAGAAACTTTTATTTACATCGAATATACAACAGCTGATTCAAATATCACAATAACAATTTTACATATAAGCTCTTCCTACAACCAACTGAACTCGCGATCATGGCCTGCTTCCTTTATAAAACCAGCGTCGAATTCTCCAGTAAAATCAGTCATCACTCCTACAGGTGCCGAATGTTTTCGAGAACAATTTTTTATCTCAAAGCGATTGTTGTCGTACTGAAATGAAACAGGGTCGGCTTTGGGTAAATTTCGTAACAATATATATAATAGAAAACCAGAAACAATATATTTTATATATAATGTCTTGCGTACAAAAGAATGACACCTCGAAGATAGTATTCAATATCTCTGACAGGTGAAGTTCACCTCAAAATTTCATCATGACATTCTAGCCTAGGAGTTACGGGTAACAGCATTTACATGGAACAGCGATTCGGAACCTCTATGTGCTAGTTTCCCGAAAATCCTAGATGTTGGTCTTTATATCTTGCGTCTTCAAATTTAACGAAATGTATCAAATACATAAAGAAGTGTTCGGGAGGACATTCAATTGTGGGAAGCGCAACTGATGAAAGTTCCCTAACTAGAAACAATCAATATATATTATACATATTGCCTTGCCTACAAAAGAATGACACCTCGAAGAGAGTATTCAATCAATCTCTGACAGGTGAAGTTAACCTGAAAATTTCATTGTGACATTCTAACCTAGGAGTTACGGGTAACAGGAATTACATGGAACGGCTCCAGATTCGGAACTTCTTTGTGCTAGTTTCCCCGAAAATCCTAGATTTCGGTCTTTATATCTCGCGTCTTCAAAGTATACTTTCAGTTTAAATGGGACTATAAAATTATTAAAAATGTTTGAATCAGTCCAAAAATTACCAAAAATGAGCAATTAATGTAAACTACACTTCATGACTGTGACCTAATACGACTAGTCAAAACATTAGATTAAATAAATGTAAGATTTAATTTTTAACTATCTCAGTTTTATTATTATTTATACGAAATATTAGTATGATATTATGAAGTTCTAAATGTTTGAAAAATAGATTATCAGATATGAATAATTATTCCCAACAACTTTATAAAATGTGAGTCAAAATGTCTTGTCAAAATGCTAGGAAGTCATAATTTTAGCCTAACAGTAGAAAATTCAAAGAAATAATAAATACTTACATGTATTATAAATTCACAATTTCGTTTACGTATTTATCGACAACATTGTTGACCTAATGCACGTTCCCAATAAAATTTTTATTTAGTAATACTGATAAATCGTAGATTTTCCAAAACCAAAACATAATTCCACAACATCCGCTTGCAAGAACGTTATGCGGTTAGCTCGTATTCTATCTAATCACATCCTCCTGTACATTTAATCGTTGTGGAATTTGTAAACGTTAGTAAAACTGCAGAAAATTGTTATCAGTTATAAACATTTTTATTTGTACGTGTTTAAGTAAAACAAAAAATTATTTCAGTTTTTTTATTAAGCGAATATTTTTAATTCCATTATATGATTATTTATGTATCTCAAACCTTAATACTTTCTTTTACTGAAGGTGATCCATTAAGAACAATCAATTGTAACGCATAGACTCACTTGGGTGGACCAATATATACTTTTCTATTTGGTTACACATGTTTATAATGGTATGTATTCCCTACTTTGCAATTATCCCTGTTTTCTAAAATTCCTACAGGATCTATGTTAAATATGGTATGCACAATACTGTATTTTAACCAAATATTTTTACATCGTATTTAGTGTCGTTCTGTAACTCATTTATGTAATTTTCAGTGATGTACTTTAACTCTTTCAACTATAATTTCTCCACATGTTTAGTAATGTTTGTTCCTTTATTGTTACTATCTTTAGTGTTTTATTTGAATTAAATTTTCGGTTGAATTTTCCCCATATTTAAGTTAGCTTGTGTGCTTAACGAAAAAGTCTCAATCAAATTAGATATGTGAAACAAATGAAGCACATACAGATAGCTTTGGTGCAGCAATCTGACCGATGTACATCTGTATCTTTTGACGTCACAGGAAAAAAGTACTGAGAGATATCAGACCAATATTCCCCTGAATAGAAAACCACATTGATTGTTGTTCAGTGCAATATATTTACATATGTGATATAAGGGATGTGAAGTAACATCTTTAAAGGTAATGTATCGATTATTTTTCGGTATGTGGGATGCTTGGTCGACAAGAACGTCTGGTATTCCTCTCTTAGCAGAGTCCTAATTTAATGCCTAACGTGACATTTTGATCTAATCAATTACATTATGATAGTCCAACAACTATGGCTAATAAGTGAAGAAGGCACTACCTATTTGAACTGAACCTGTTTGAACCAATGACCATCAAACTGATGAACAGTTGCAGGATGATTGTTAATGTTGATAGGACAAACTTTTACCCCTCACCAAACATCCTTTTAGTGATCTCCTGGTATCTGTTCAATATTCTGTTGCGTAGGTTTTGATATTAGTCCAGTCGTTCCTATTATTATCGGAAATATTTTTAGCACGCATGTTCCATAGTCTTTGTATTTCTATTTCAAGATCCCGATAATTTATTCTCTTTTCCGGCTCCTTTTGAATAAGATTGTAATCAGATGGTATTGCAACGTCGTTGATTAAACAAACATTTGCCTTTTATGATAATATCGGGCTTATTGGCTAAAATAGTTCGATCTGTCTGAACTTGCATGCCCCACAGTTTAGTCACATCTGGAGAATCGACCATAGCTTTGGCTTTTGATGGTACCACTTCTCGTCTGTGTATAGACCGTAATATTTACAAATATTCCAATGCAGGTGACTCGCTACTGCAGTGTCTTTCCAAATATTATTTTTTAGCAAGAATAGAGCACGACGACCCAATATTGTGAATGGTCTCTATTTCAGTTTTACATAGCCTATATTTCGGATCTTCTGATGTTTTTGTTATTCTTGTTTTATAATAGTCAGTGGCTATCGCTTGATCTTGACAGGCGGTTAAAAGTGCTTCAGTTTCGGGTTTTATGTCTTCACGTTTCAACCAATTCCATGATTCTCCTTTCTCGTGTCTCTCAAAAACTGACCATGTTCTCTTTTCCTGCCATTTGTTTATCGTGTCTTTAATGATTCGTGTTTTTTTGTTTTGTTTTTTACCTCTCTTACGCTCTGAGTTTCAGATTTCAAAGGTTCAGTTGCCGCTATTTTCTCTGTTTTGGTAGCCTTTTTAATTTTTCTTCAATCTGTCCCCTTTCATGTTGATAACCCAAGTTCAAAGTCTGTCTTTCTGTTTCTTTATTGAAATATAATTTGCCAACCCGACTGATGTAACGTAGAATAATGATTCGGTCTGCGTTATATCTCTACTTTTCTCATTTCGAGGAGCATAAATTCTATCTATGTCCGCTTTGGGATGCAACGTTCCATGCATTTCATGAGTTTTCTTGTTTTTGTGTCCAACTTTCTTAATTCTTCTTTTGTCCATTTCACAATCCCCATACTACATTGTAAAATAGGAACCGTTAAACCAGTTATAGTCAAACATTTGTTTCTCGAACTTAATTCTGTTTTCAGTATTGTTCTTACTCTCCTGCAGTAATCTCTTCTGATTTTGTTTTTCATTTCCTTATCCTGATTTCCGTGTCGTTCATTAATTCTGAGGTACTGGTAGACATTAATCTGTTCTTGTATTATGGTATATATCGTCTAATACAATATTTTGTTTGTGACTTTAACTTTCCTTTAGTGAAAATAACTTTAGCGCATTTTTCTAATCTAAATTCCATGGATATATCTTCACTGAATTTTTCACAATCTTTATTATTTTGTAAGCTTTCCATCGTTTTTTGCTATGAGTTTCAAGTCGTCTATATAGAGCATATGATTGACCTTCTCGTTGGTGTTCTTTAATTGGTATCCTGTGTGTGATTTATTCAGTTAATTTGAAAGTGGAATGAGTGACATGCAGAAGAGCAGTGGTGATAAGGAATCTACATGGAATATCCCTTTTCGTATTCTAACTTAGATGTTGTTGTGTGTAATCTAATGTCTACTGTCCAATTTTTCATTACTTTTGACATGAAATGCATAATTATTTTTTGCATTTTATACATTCTGAGTGTTTCCAGTAACCAGCTGTGCTGTCAAAAGCCTTGCGATAATCTATCCAAGCCATTTTCATATTCTTACGATATTGCTTACAGTCTTCAAGGAGAATCTTACTTAACATCAGGTGTTCTTTAGTCCCATATGTGTTTTGTATCTTTTCTTTCTGTTCTTCTGGACATAATTTGTTGACGGTCATGTGTGTGTTTATTCGGTTTGCTATTATACTAATAAGGTTTTTATAAATAGTTAGGAAGCACGTTATGGGCCTGTAGTTTTTAGCCTCGGTTGTATCTTAATTTTTTGGGAGTAAATGCGTTATCCCTTTGAGCAGCCAACTTGGTATAATTTGACGATCGTTCATAATCTCGTTATAACATTTCGCTAAATATTTTTGAACGGATGCGAATCTCTTTATCCAAAAGTTCTGTATACCATCTGGCCCAGGAGCCTTCTAATTTGATGTTCTATTTATTGCTGCTTTTACTACTGACTCTGTAATTTCCATTCCATCTCAGCAGCGTCCCTTTGAGTATTAATTTCGTTCTCAATCCATTGTGTCTCAGAATTATGTGTGCTTTGAACCTCCCATATCCCCTTCCAGAACTCTTCTAATCCTTTCTCTGATGGAGCTCTCTGAACCTGTTTACTTCTCTGCTATATTTCTTGGTAGAGTCTTGATGGTTCTTGCATGAAAATCTGATTTTTATTTTATGGGCTTTGGCTTGTAGTTTTTACTTAAGGATTTCTATTGTTTTTGATGTCATTACTCCTTCCAATTTTATACTTACAGAACAGTGATGTTTTGATTGTATTCCTGCGGTCGCTGCGGATGCATTGCCTAATTTCGATTAATTGTGATATTTCTTTCCTCAATAGAGCGATTTTCTCTTTTTCCATGGCGGGTCTTCTCCTTTGAACTCTTCAGGTTTTATTTTGATATTGGGGCAGCTATTCACTCCTCTATAACTATCTCTGCGGCTGCATATATTACCATATTTATTTTAATTAGTGTTAGTTCCTCATGACTTTCTGTCGCCAGTATTTCCTTTACTGCTTTATTAATGTGGATTATGTGTTTCTGAACTTTTCTGTTGTCGCTGATTTTTGAAAGTTTTTCTCTACTGAAAAGAGTTTGGAACCTGTCTAATTCAATTTTGTTGCCAATAATTTCCTCCAGTTTGTAGACAATATTGCTTTCTAAATTATTTTATCTCTTCTGAACTTTTGGTCGGCTTTAATGTCTCTTCTGTACTTGACCCATTGTTAAATTTCGATATTACTTCGAGTTTGGTTGGTTTCTTCGCGTATACTACCGTTTGTTGGGTGTTCACTGATATTTTTTTTGTAGATATGCTCGTACTTCTTCAGTACTGAGCTGTTCTTCACGTAGTTTCTTTTTGTCTTCGATGAATGTTCTTTGTGTGGCTAAAGTATTTGGATTGATGCCTACTCTTGTATTGGGATTCCGTTCTCTCCATTTTTTATATGTTTCTTTAATGCTGCGTGTTCCTGTTGTTTCAATAGTATAGTATAAGCACCACATTATTTCTTTGTACTCGTCGATATTTCACTTTACTCTATTACTCTTTTTTTTCTTGAGATAAAACAGGTTGTAATCCAGAAGGGCCTGCTTGAGTTTCTCTCCTGAAACATCATCGTGGAATTCGCTGTTGTTCTCGACTGTACTTACTATGTTTGAATCTGGTCCTTTTCATTCCTGGGGTCATTATCAATTATCAATCCTGTGTGGAGTTGGTTCCGATCCGGGTTATCCGGCCACACCCTCGTGGAATTTTTCTTCTTCTCATTCAATTTCCCGTACTTACCCCGTACAATGGGGTTCCATTTTACCTACTGGCAGGTTCTAATTCAGCCGCCTCTAACATGAGGAAGAGACGCTGTTCGAAAGCCGCCTCACTGAGGGATAGACGCTTTCTAATTTGATGTGATGAATTCATTGTGCTTTCTCTGTCGTTGGAACTGTTGTTTTTAGACTGCCAGCTGGTGACAAATTTTGGTCCACTATTTTCTCGCTGCCGGCTTGGTGGTGGTTGAAAAGTGTGTTATTGTTGAATACAATGACGCAAAATTCGCGGGAAAATAGTGTGGCTATCATAGAAAAAATCCTTTTCCATTTTCCGAAAAAAACAAGTTTTCGAGCAATTTTCTGGCTTCTGGCTTGTTGCCCAATCGAGAGCTATGCAATCAAGCAAAAAAAGTGATAGCCAGAAATGTCACCTGTGGCTAAAAGGTTAAATAGGGGCGAGACCCTGTAAGAAAATGTTACAATGAGCCGTGATTTTCTAGCTTCTGGGAATTGGAAGTATGAAAGTGACATAGCGAGTAGTCCATATAAAATTGCCATAAGGTTGTTAGTGGCTACGTAAGGTTAAGGACAATTCAATTTCAACGTTTTTTCCGTCATTTTCTCGTCAATGAAATTAAGTGGAATATTAACTTTAAAATGAAGAATCCGTTATGGAAAATGCCATAAGCGTCGCGTGTGGCCTTCATACTAAAAAAAATTAGTAAACTTGCAGCAAAATATTTGAAAATTGCCACCATTTTATTTTTCATGGCTTTTGGCATACGGCTAAAGAAGGTTATTATCATATAACACAAAACCCATAAGTGTTGGGTGTGGCTTCATAACTAAAATAATTAATATATGTAAAAAATGTATTAAAAAAAGTTTTTTTAAATATATTCCTGTTATTTCGCATGTGCTCTGAACAAAAAAGAATTCTAGTACCCTTATAAAAATAATTAAAAGTTCGGCGTGGCCTTCAGAATATATATATATATATATATATATATATATATATATATGTTCTGAGAGGCTTCCGCGGTCATTTTTATGAACTAAGCTAGGTTCCGGGTGAGAATATATTCAGACGCGGTTCTCACCCGGAACCTAGCTTAGTTCATCTATATATATATATATATATATATATATATATATATATATATATATATATATATATATATATATATTAGGCGTAAATATCATGCACGTGTAAGATACAAAGTATCATATTTCGCTGACCAGTTTCCTGCTTCACTATGTAAACGTGGGAACGCATCGACTTGACCGTTCTTTGACTAGTCAGCTTTTTTATGTTATAAATCAGAGCGACGCGGTCCCACGGTCGTCATTTATCTTTAGTATAATTGTACCATTTAGTCATTTCATTTAATTTTCAATTTACTGTTTTATTTAAAGTTTTTTATTTCAATAAATAATTTTTTTAAAAAACTCAAAGTGATTTACAACATATAAAATTGGCGCAGTCAGTAGGATTGTCCAACACAGCTAGAACACGTGTACACTCACTAGTTGTGTCGATTTCCAAATCCTTGTGGACAAGAACTTCCAGACCGAGACAACAACTGTGGCAGCGAGAACCTGGAACACGCAACCTTACAGCTAACCAGTCCTCAGCTTCTCCAGAACAGTCTCATGCCTAGGGTACTAATAACGTATGTAGAAACATCTCGTTTTTGATTCAATTATTTACCAATTGAAACGATTTTATATTTTTTTATATTATTATTATCAGTTCTCTCGTTTAAAATTTCCATATATTTCTTATTCCTTTGAATTACGTTTTAAGCTATTGAATAATTTTTGAAACGCATTTACTATTATTCTGCATTATTTTACCACGCTTTATTTTATTTTATGTTCGCAAACTGTTGAATTTATTTAACCAATTTACTCATACTTAATTTTGAATTTTTTATAAATTATTTGTGTTACTTTGCTTACTTCCATTTTACTATCTTATTAAATTTTATTTTCGTTTTCGTTACACTTGAATATTTGAAATGGCAACTACAAGACAAGGTGCTGCGACTCCTACTGTAGAGCCATACAAAAATATCAGAAATTTTCGCAATAATTCCGGAATATGACGGAAACC